>BGZK01000538.1:0-367229 GCA_005406025.1 Eumeta japonica
CTTTCTTTGCGTAGATATTTCTTTATTGGTTTGCAACAAAATGTTCCATAAATAATATTTTTAGAAATTCTAATATATCTAATATCTATTATCTAATATATTGTTTAATATCTAATGAAGCTCTAATATAGCTCTAGAATATTCCGATTTCTTTGAAGTAACATATTAAAATTATCATACAATAATTGCTGTTACTATATAAGTATTACTGATTTTATTAAAATAGCAATGAAATCTTTAAACAAAAACTAAAACATTTGAAAGAATAAAAAATAAAAACAAATATTAGGACTGATTGAAACCCAGGCACCCTGCGCCGCGATGAAATGTACTTCAAAACAGTTGAACTAAATTATATAACTGATGAAGTATTAACTATAACAGTCGCGTACTATGTCGATGGCGAAATATGGCTGTACATTTTGTCTATATTTCACATTATAATATCCATACATAATCTCAAAGAAAAAGAAAGAAAGGAACATTATTCATCATCTTACATTTCAATCAAAATGTTATAACATAAGGTTCATTTTTAAATGCAAAGTTAGTGTTACTGTTACTGGAAAACAAAAGTTCTATTTTTTACATTTTATATGTGTTGTTCTTTAATAAAACATGAGTGGAGTGGTTTAATGTTATTTAAATCTTTATTATTGTTGTAGTTGAATCTATGAATAGAATCATAGTATATTTTCATAATATAATCCTAATGTAATCACCTAAGATTAAGGTTAATATGAAGCTTAATTTGTAATATTATTGGTGAAAGTATATGAAAGAACTTGAAAATTTCTAAGATATATAGAATATAGTAACACGAAACCTTTTATTATTTATATATTAAAATAAGATGATGATTAATTAAACATTAACATATTATTAATTAATAATACCTATACATAATTTGTTAAAAAAACAAATTCAAAATATAATAAATATATTTTTTGAATAGGTTTAATCTGTTGTAGTATACTTTCCCTTTTAGAGGTATATAATATATATATATATATATATATATATATGTCAAACGCATGCTTTGGGACCACATTTTGTTTTGGGTTTAACTGATAGCCTACAGTGACGAGTCCAACTGACCTAGATTTTTTGTATATATTCTTACATTTCAACATATATGAACGATCTTCAACGTAACGCATAGTTTGAGGACTCTACAATGTAACGCATACTTTAGGGACATGTCCTCAAACTAACTGTTTAGTATATATTTTTATATATGACGCATACTTCAGGACAGGTTTTAGGGTTCTACGTGACTTAAAGTGGACATATATTTTTGATATCAAATATTGTAAAACAATTTTTATAGTATGAAGCAAAGTAAGAAATGAATTTTAAAGACAACTACTATTCATATATGTATATATTTTCGTCTAATCCTTCACTGAGCCCAAGTACTTGTCTGATTGCAACATACGAGATATGTATGGTGGTGAATTTATTGTTCAATGTTGATCTGATATTTATGTCATGCTATAAAATTATAAACAAAAAAGTGTATTCATTAATCTAACATGTTTTCATTTTTAATTTAAATCTGGCTATTATTTTAAACTTTGAACCTTGACCGATTGAAAATTGCAATATGTTATTTCGATACACCATATACCATAAAAATCATTATTTTGTATTTCTTTATTATCATTATTAATTTATTTTATATAGGTGCACGTGTGTGTATGTATGCCTGCGTGTTTGAATGATGATCGCGCGTATATATGACATTTTATTGTTGTTTTCCATGATTAATAGGTTACGTAAATGTTATTTAACCTATTGTTATTTGTTTTAAAACAAAGAAGCGTTTGGTCATTTACCTATGCTAATAGTTTAACAAGGTATGGTTTGTAAATTTGAATTTAAGGAATATTCATTTCCGAAAATTCTGTCACTAATAAGAAGTTATATTATTCACAGGAAAAATTAACATACGTATGTTATAGGTTATTTTAATTGTAATATAGATGTTTGTTCAGAAAAATCATAATATCCATACCCTTTTATATAAAACGTATAGATTTTGTATGGAGCATCTCTTATTGGAGCTGTGAAACTAATGCTCATATTTGTTTCGGTCAAAACAAAGAATCTTAATCTTTGCGTAGTCCGACACTTGGGCTTTTTATTTTGATTTCACATCAAAGATTATATAAATGTAAGTCTACTTTAGAATGTCACACATTATATTAACTAGTTGGTGTCCGCGACTTCATCCGTGTGGACTTTAGGTAGATATATGTAAAAGATTAGCCTATAATACATTACCTAGCGAAGCTTAAAGGAGTGTTCTGATTTTAGCTTGTATGTAGTTTCGATGTATGTTTATCTGTTCTCACATAACTTTTAAACTATTTACTATAATTTGACAAATGAAATATCGCTAGAAGCACATTTGTCGTCAACTAGTTATAGGCTGCGTGACGTCATACTAAATTAATATATTATACTATAATAAAAATAAAACCTAGACTAAATAAAATATAAAGTGGCACTACACACATTTTCTAAGAAAATATAACACAACTACGACAAAATCGCACTCTGAAAAGTATGAAACATAAAATATTCTTGTATTTGCACAATATAAGGATATCTTCTTGTACATGCTACATTTATTTATTATATAGCACAGCTATCCTCTAAACATATGTCTATATATTACATTAAAATGTATATTTAAGTTGTCTACTTATGTGAAAATATTGAATTGTTTGTAGATTAGAATTGCAGACAAAATATATATGTTCTTGTTTCTTACATTTATAGAATGCAATATTTTCGTAATCGGGTTTTGATTTATTTTATTATATATGACTTTTACAACATTCAAATACATAGTTAATAATACAGATTCCTTGCTTTTGTCTACAGCATCGCCTGCGTGGACATACAACTTATTTGTTATTTTCGATATCGAATAATCTCAATAATAATTCCAATCTCAAATCTGTTTTCGATTTAAGTCCCGATTTCACAATGAGTTCCGATTCGGTGATGTTCTCCATTTCAACCCTGCGTCCCTCTTTTCGAATTACACTTGATACCGATATTGATTCAGGTTTCTTGCAAATTATTGCACAGAAACGCTTTTGTAGGAGATATAAAATATCATGGAGTACAACCCAGAAAACATTCTATCTGTGTACTAAATTTCAATTAAGTTCGTCCTACCACTTATGCATAATAGAGTTAAGAACAACCAAACATCGTTATAAAGTACACATATTTATAATATTACGCTTAATAATATAATACAATGACTGATAAAGACGCAATAGAAAACCACATAGTTCTTTTAATGTCCTATGAATTTTTCTATCCCCTTAGTTGTCTTTGCTGGCTCTAACAACGCTCCTTCTCTAAGCAAAGCACACAATAGCATAACAGAATAAAATAAAATTAATAACTTTTAAATCTTCTATTTATAGGCGTTACATTACATTACAGATAAACATTGACAAAAAGAAACAGTTTATGTCAACAGCTACATTTTATGTCATGAATTCTATTAGTTTTCTGAATTTCAACATAATTTGATAATTTGTCGAAGAGTTGTCGAGTTATAAGTAAAAACTATAACACCCCAAAAATACAAACAGATTGAAAGACAAACAGACAATAGCTACTATAAGACAAAATGATATTTTCTATTAGTAAAGTTGATTAAATAAATTTAACTATTGTTGAACTATGAAAAACATACAACCGAACAGACAGCCAACCAAACAATTCGTAACCTATGTCCGATTTCTACTGCCAAACTATTTCTGTGTCATATTTCGTCAAAATCGGTACAGCAGTTTATAGGCGTGAATATCTAACAGACTGACAGACAAAGAGACGTTTGCATTTATAATACTAGTATTGAATCGTAAAAAAAAACAATTACATAAAATATTACGCTTAAATTTTTAATAAACACTGCTTGTGAATTATTAAGTTAACTTTGAATTTTTCTTTATTAATAAAAATAAATTTATTTATTGAAAATAATAAAGAAGACAGAAAAAATAATAAAAATAACAACACATATCTGAATCCCGATTAATTTTAACGAAAAACTTTTTTGAATTGCCACTTAGACGGGCTTTTTCTGTTTAAAGCACTTCATGATTTTTATCTAAAATAATATTATGAGCAAAAAAGTACGAATTATTCAATTGCTTTTTGCAATGTTCACTTCTTTTTACTTATTTTTGATGGAAGGATAAACATACCACAAACATAGAAACTTAACGAACCCAAACGAGCATCTAACTAACATAAGTCGATATTATTTAGAATCTAAATTTTAGATTAACGAATACTTGAGTATTAAACACGTGCTGTTAGTAGTTCAAGGAAATATTGTACCAATACTAGGAAGACTATTATTCACATCAGAATTTAAGGAACTCATTTAATTGTTTAATTAATGTGGATTAACTTGCATTTGTTGAAGTTAAATCAATTCTCAGTTTTATACGTTATTATCATTATTCTTTTTGCATTTATCTTATATTTATTAGTTTCTTTTAAAATAATATTAGATGCTTATACATTATTGACCCCATCAAAATATTACCTGATAACCCCATATAAATATTCAAACAATTGATAAGCAAAATAATTCAGATGTACAATCACAATTTAATATATTTTTCATATACCTTCATTTAAAACTGCTCTTATAAATTGTTAAATAACAAAATAAATGTTTATACGGGGGCACTCCGTACATCCAACAGATGCTGAAAAATTTTTTTTCCAAAAACATCATCGTGTGGTACATGCTTCGACAGTTCTTTTAAAAACACTTTAACGTTTTTGAATATTTTTCTGATTACATGAATAATTTCAGAAATAATTACTTCAAAAGTAGCATAAATTCTGTCCTTCCTTTATTTTTAAACCGTATGTCGAAAAAGTATCAAAAAATAACATAGCTAACACTTAATAAATACTTTCAATGAAAATAATTTTGAACGTGATCGAATAATATACTATTTTTGAGTTATTTCCGAAAAACTGCGCTTCTCAACCAAAGGACGTAAGTTCCATGAAGATACGCTCTTTTGCTGATACACTGTAATTTACTTTTTTCATATTTGTATGTTATTAATTTAGATTAGGCTCTTTGTACTTCTACCCTTTTATATTTACTTTTTGCTGTAATCTCTCTCTATCGCTATTTATTTTGTATGTATATGCTGTATCAAATAAGCAGTTAAATGAAATAAATAAGTATTATGTTAAACTTTAACACTCTGAGTTGAATTATTTACATATATTTCGTTATTTGTATTAGATCATAATTACTATGAGATAAACATACAATATGCAACAAAATTTTACTCGTATAGTCACCCTGTTAGAAACGTAAAAACACGTGGTGTTTTCTTCAAAGATGACAAAGAGATTCCCGCTTATTTTATGATGCCGCACACCGCCTTTCGGCGAGTGGCGGCGGCGTCTTTGATGTGATCATTGAAGTTTATACTATTAGGATTATTGTATTCTTTTTAAAATTTACAATTTTTGTATTAGTATGAAATTCAAACTTTTAAATAATGACTGATGTGAATGTAGTTTGGTATTAAATATTTTGATTTCACATTTCACTATGAACATTTGTAAATTTTAATAGAAAATTAATAAAAATTTATATGGCAGTCCTATACAAAGGCGCGTAGTCGTCGTAACAATAATGATGTTTACAACGTCCAATGCATGGGGTTATGAAAATGGGAGGCCACGGTAATAATAGTTCATAACTCCATGGTCTAATGTGATCTAAACGAAATTGGCAAGAATACTTATATAAAATTAAAGGTCCATCATACAACTCTTACTTTGGAATGATTTTTCAGAATACATATAAAAAAGACTTAAATTTCTTGCCTTGACCGGCATTGCCTAAAACAATTCTTATAACGATTTTATTTCTGTGTACTTATATCTGTTTAGGTAGTGTTATTTTTAATGAAGTGTATATGCAGGCTAATTTTTGGAATCGGTTCTTATCTTTAAAAAAATATGTCATATATTTATATGATAGCCACGACTGCAAGTATTTTGTTGATTTTCTAGCATATTTTATTAAATGATTTTTCAAATCATCTTGTTTCCATCTTTTTAGTCCACTTTTAGGCAGTCAAATTTTCTATTAATTTATTTATTAACTAATTTGTACCGCACCGGTGAAACGCAAAGAAGGATTACATGTGATTACTTGTTTGTATGTATGTCCGTTCCTATATTCCCTCATAACTATTAAACTTATAAACCTAATTCGATTAGATTTATTTCGGTGCCGCGATTGTCACAGTGTATATTAAAACAAAATTACAAAAAATCAAAATCAAAAGCAGTCTTAAAATAAAAGTAGCGCTAAAGAAAATAAAATTGCATATCTGTGGAGTGATATATCATTGAATAGGTCTTATAAAGTCAAGATGATGTTTCGAAATCTATTTTACTACAATAATCTCTGTTTAATATTTATACGACCAGAAAGATTAACGAATAACAACATATAAATCTAAGATTTATCACGATTATTACAAAGAGATACGACGATGACGATGCTAGTGCAAGGAAAACAATCTTAGAATGTTGTTAAAACAGAATTAAAAGAAAAAACAATTAAATAAATCCCGACTGCGAAAAGTGAACAAAAGATCTCAATAAAATGAAAAAATATAGATTTTTCAATATATAAACAAATCAAACGAACCCAAATAGGATGAGTTTCTTTTGAGTAGCTTAGGAATTCCTAGACCTACTATCTGAAATTTTCATTAAAAATTCATTAGACCCCGGATAACTAACAAATTTCAAGTTTTGTTCAAGAAAATCAATGGAACCCAAACACGGCGAGTTTATTATGTGTAGCATATGAGCTCCTTTAACTATCTTCCGAAATCATCATTAGGCCCTGGGCATCATGTATGATTAAAGTCTTTGTTAAGAAATATCAAACGAATCCAAACACGATAAGTATATCATGTATAGCTCAGGAGTTCCTATGACCATCTTTTGGGTCTGATAATAAATTATCAGACTCTGTACCAGCAAGGTTATTGTTTTTATCAAACAAATCAAATAAAGCTTAACATGATGGGCTTATCATATTTAGTTTAGAGTTACTATGGCTACCTTCGGTCGCCATCATCAGACCAATTCGATGGTATCATCATATTTCATTGTCACCTAACTTACATAAGTATACAAATTTCAGCTTAATCGGATACCAGTAAATGGTTGAAAATTGGTTTGCGAATTTTGGAACCGATAACATATATTCATATAACTATTACAAGTTAATAAAAAGCTTATCAAAATATATATCTATCAACTCATAAGTTTTTGTTTTACTATTTAGAAATCGGTTCCTACTATATTTTGTTCTCATTATATATATTAGTTTACATGTGAAGTGTTAATGGTCTATTACATTCAAAGAGTTTCTTATTAATGAAGTAAGTATTCTTAGCATCCGTTGATAATTCGGTTCAACAGGAAAAATACGCAAACAACGTCAGATGAATACTAGTAATGCTAGTAATACACAATCCTGCTCCTCCCATCTAATTATAAAATATGCATCTCATGACTTTTAAAGTTCGTACCTTGCTCTATAAAAGTTTCATACAAAATTTAACCCCTTAACTCTAATGCAAAGCAAATTAGGCGCACATAGACACATGCAACTACATAAAAACTAAATATAAATACTAATAATGAATATTGCTACTAAAGAATTAAAAAAATAATGATTGTTTTTCATTGTTCTCATATGGTGTGGAAATAACACAGGTGTATTTTTTGGCAATCACAGGTTGTTCTGAATGTAACCAATTTTTATTACTTTATCGATAACAAACAGTTCCTAAGTTAACAATAGAGAACATAAGTTATAATAACACACAGAGAGACAGACAGAGAGTAGCCTATAATTTGCACAATCACATGTTTTGACTCTATACTAATTTTTATCGATATTGGTCACGCCGTTCTTAAATTATAAAGAACATATACACAGACTGCCACACAGACACACAGTAATCTATCATTTATGCAAGCACATGTTTTTTCCAGACCTATTTTTATTAAGTCAGTCACGCCATTCTTAAGTTATAAAAAATATATATATAGATAGACGAATAGACAAACAGTAGCCTATCATTTGCGCGATCACATGTTCTAACGGTAAGCGATTTTCAATAAGATCGATTAAATCTTTTCAATTTATAAAAGATGATACAGACAGACGGACTGAGACAGTAGCTTATTATTTGCGCAATCATATGTTCAGACTGTACATTAATTTTCTACACAGATTGGTCGAATCATTTTAAGTTATAACAAAACATACAGGTAAACCGAGATACAGACAGACAGACAAACTAACAGTATTCTATCATTTACGCAATCACATGTTCAGGTAATAACAAACATAAAGGTAAACAAACAGACAGACAGATTACTGTATAACAATTTTCGTCACAATCGGTCAAACTGTTCGTTAATTATAATAAGACATACAGACCGACGCTACAGATTTATGTAGTAGTATAAATTTAGTCGTAAAATACGGAGAACAGCCAAAGAAAATAAATAGGAAAAAAAAACAATTATTATAAAGGCAAAAACTTCAAAAATAAATATACCATAACATTTTTTGACGTTATAAATATAAAACTCTCACAAAATTGTGAAGCCTAGATACAAGCAAACCCCAAAAATCATACATTAGTCCTTATTTTAATATTATAGTTTTAATAATTATTATTTTCAATATAGCAATATAAAACAATCATAAAATACTCGAAATATAAACAAGAAAATTATTTTCATTCAGGCAAAGTCGGAGTAGTTTGAGTCAATATTGAAATTCATTCTACTAAAATTAATCAAAATAATAACAATTATTAAGAAACTTATCTAGTTGTTACCTGTGAAAAGTGAAATGGCACTGAACCCTTGAAATGTTCACGCTTGACCAGTTGTCTCAAAGCATGCGTTACATAGAATGGGCTCAAAATGTGTTTGATATAAACATACTTTGGGGACAGTCCCAAAGTATACAGATGTCCCTGAAGCATGCGATCTATCGAAAAACTGTCCTTGAAGTATGCGCTTCACATATATATATATATATATATATATATATAAATATATATTTATAATAAAATGTATGTGCCTGCATCACCAAGGACTGTACCATAATTTGGGATAATTTTTGTTATGTTCGGCTATTATCAGGACAAGGTTTGTATGAAAGAAAATAACACTTTCTATTTGTGTATTCATCTGTTTTTCTGGGGTATCTTCAGAAGGACTGTACAGATCAAGATGCGACTTTCACTGGAAGGTAGAGAAGCTTACTGGGCTACACTTATGATACATTTTATCATGATATTTTTTAGGGTTCCTTCTTAAAAAAAACCCTGAACAATAGGATACTTTATCAGAATTGAATTGAAAGTGGTACCAGAATAAAGATCGAGAGAAAAACTAAGATCGAAACGAAATCAATAACGAGGAGCGGGAACGGAGTTATGATGAATATGGCGCCATCAGCTAATACAAAAAAATATAGGAAACCTTTTATGTTCACAAGGGAGTAGCCGCAGGCAACAGCTATATATTTAAATAAAAATCAATGTAAGCGTGTTTGTCCATTATGCATTCCTAATCCATAAATCTGATTGTGATGAAACTTTCATAAAATTTTATAGGCACTCCGGGGAAGGTTTCTAATAAAAAAAAACTATAGTCTAACCCCGGTTTAATCTGTGTATTTGAACTACTGATTAGAACTCATGAACCGATTCTAAAAATTCTTTCACTAATAGATATTTGCCCTAGAGTAAATTAGGCTGCTAACATTTACCCTTGACTTCATTCATGATTTTATATTCCTGAAACGATTTAAATAATTCTTTAATTCGTAGAAGGTTACTCTATCTCCCAGTAATATAACTTATTTTGATATTTGTCCTTATTTTATCTGGATAGTATTGATCCCCTGTCTTGATTTAAATTGGAGCTGGAACAGGTAGCAGAATTGGAATTGAAAGCTAGACTGGGAGTAAAAGAATCAGAATAAAAGTGGGACCTGGACAGAAATTGAAAATGGGACTGAGATCGAAAACAAGTGTAGACACAAAGACTTAAAGTGTGATCGGGATGTTTAATGTTTCGTTATACCTATTAGGGTTTGTCCCCGACTTTGACCATGTATTTGTGTTATTGAACCGAACTATATTGATTCTAAAAATTCATTTACTCATAGAAAGCTATACTATCCTCAAGTAATGTTGCTTATATTTTATTTTGTACTATGATTTCGTTCAAATCGCAACTGTGATTGGTAACGGAATCGGAATTAAAAGCGGGATGGAATGCAGAATCAAAAATGGGATCAGGATAAGAATCAAAAGTGAGACTGTGACCAAAACTGCAACTGAAATTGGCGTATTCGAGGTAAGATGGAAACAAAACAAAGCGTGGGATGAAATGGGAACAAAACAGAACCGGGATTCAAATTTAAACTGATCGAGGCCAGCGAGTGCACTAATTTCTCTGTTCATGCTCGGTGAAGCTGCGGGCATTATGGGCATTACATTACACATGGGCAAGTCACGTACAAGAAAGTGCAGAACGTCTGCCGGGTCGGCTATTTTAAGATATGCACAGTAAAATAATAAAAAAGGCAACTCCATTGGTATAAGAACAGAGTCTATATTGTTAACTGACTGAATAATGTAATAAAGAAAAAAATATGAGACCGGTGTTGCTTGGATTTATTTCTTTCAAGTCCATTTATATCTTGGCTTTTGATGCTACTTCAAATGAAGAAATTCAAAATACCTATTGAATACTCATTATAATATATGATTGAGCATGTATCATAAATAAAATAAATTTTGCTCATCGAGAATAAAAAATACCATCCTTTTTCATATCTTTTTATGTGTTATTTTTGCATTCTTTAACAGAATTCAACGTTGTTATGGAAGGTGCAAGGAAACAACACTGAATCCAATGAATGCTGTTTGTTTCAGCACTCATTTACTGTGGCCGTTTTTGAGCGTGGGACTGTGCATTTTCTCTTTTTTATGGATCAATGTCTATAGTCCAAACAAATAGTTCCTATAGATTTTTTTCCTGCAATATTTTTATATATAATTGTATTTTTATATAATTGGTTTGAAAAGAGCTATCCTCAAGTTTCTTTTTGAGGGATAATTGCCTCACTGATTTGTGGTGGTAATTAAAAAAAAAAAATCAAAAACTAATTAAAAACTGTAAATTTTTAAAGTGTAATGACATATTTAAAGAGTTATATTATAACCTATGAAATAAAGACATTTTGAATTTGAAATTGAAATATATACATCACTTTTTGTTGCGTTTACACTTTTTTTCGTGTAGCTTCTATCCGCCGAGTGCCTGAGTGTGTGATATGGAAGTTCTAAAATTGAAGACTTTTGTTTATATTTTTTATCATTTATCAGGCACACTAGCCTTTTTTTAAATTATTTGTTAATAACTTTGGCGATTATTTATACATGGATTGGAAACTTACATCATTCCAAACTGAACATATCCTTCACCATATTGTTATATTCTACCACTATCAGATGTCAGGGTTTTAAATATAAAAAGTAACAATGCAACAAATGGAGATTTATTTTCAATGTAATAAGAAAAATATTTCAAAGCCACTCAAAACTTACTTCTAGAAAAATCATTAAATGTAAACAAAATCACAAGTATGTGATCTATAATATAAATAAGGTTCTAAGCATGGCAATTTTGAAAATAGACTAGCAAATCAGAATTAACAGATTTAATAAACAGAAAACATTTATATTACATTGTTTACACAAAAAAGATGTAAACAATGGTGGCCTATCATTATTTGTTTAGCAGGAGGGTTATTCTGTTACTTTTTGGGATAAAATAGCAGAAACAAAACCCTTATAGTTTCATCACGTCCATATGTCCATATCTATTTCATAAGCATTTTACTTAAAAACTACAAAATGTATGTTGTTGAAATTTGGAATACAGATGTCTTGTATAAGCTACTACTTAGTTTGGTAGGTAAATAACAAAAATAAATATTTCTAGGGCAGGCACTCCATACATGTAACAGAAGCAGAAAAAAATTTGTCAGCAAACATCAACATGTGACAGATGTTTCGACAGTTCTTTTAAAAACACTAAGGATTCAAAGCAATTTGCAGAAATGATCTCCCCAAAAGAAGCATAAATTGTGGTCTCCCTTTTATCTTTTAAACTGTATGTCCAAAAAATATGAAAAAAATTACAAAGGTAATACTGAAAAAATACTTTTAATGAAAATTATTTTCATTATGATCAGATCTACTGTTTAGGAGTTATTGCTGGAAAACTGTACTCCTTAACAAAAGGACATAAGTGCTATGAAGATACGCTCTTTTGCTGATGCACTTTTTCACATTGAATTTTACATTTTGAAACTCTAGCAAGTGTTGTAATTGTATCTTAATGTAATTAAATTTCAATACATAATTATATATTTAGGTAAATACATTAAAATAATAATTCATTACAGTAATGTCACTTAATATTAATGAAATATACTCAATATAAAATTTATATACAAAATAAAGAGACTGGATGTTTTTGAATAATGTTTAAGAATGTGTAACAGTGTGTTTCTTGCGACCGATAATAAATATATATTTATGAACTATGTAAACTTATGCAAATATAAAAGCATATATCAATCATTAACACCTGGCCCATTTTAAACGTTATTATCCATTAAACCGTTATTCAATTAATAAGTTCAGAGCCCCCTATGAAGTCCATATATTGTGATAAGTAACTACGGAATCCTATGCTGTGTGGCCCGACATATGCTTGGCTAGTTTTTATTTTAACTTATATATAAGTGTAGATCGCAACAATATTTTAACTTACATTAATTTATTTCATATTTTTAAAAATATTTTCTAAAAAAAGTGTGCTAATCTACACTCATCTAAGGTTTAATGTATATAGCTTTATTTCTTTAACACTTCATGGATTTTAAGATTACACTATATTTTTATAAGATCAACATTTGAAGTACTTTGAATGGTCAACATTTCATGTTACCCTTGATTGTAGAGAAATATAAAATTAAATTTCATAGATTTTACATGATCAACAGTATCTTAGTATGAAGTATGAAGAGAAATTTGTACTTATAACTAAGATTAGGGATATAATTTAAAATCTATACTTGCTTACCTCAAAAAAGCATACCAAAATTCGATATACGAATTCCAAAAAAAGAATTTCAGATGTGATTTCAATTGCCAGTTTGTAGTCTTCTAAATTTTCACTAATTTTATAAATATCAAATTTATCTAAATCGCTGAAAATATAAAATTGCAAGTCAACAAATTTGTAAAGAATATACTAATTAATAACAACATTTTGTAATAAAAAACCTATTAGATATACAAAGAAATTTATCACAGAACAATCATACAAATGACGATTACAATTTGAAAAAGAAAAGTAAGATTAACATTATTTTCATGTAATCCTACAGCATTAAACTAAAAGACGGAGTTGAAGGCTACTTACATAAACTCAAGCATATCAACAGCAACAAACATGACTACCAGTTTTAGAACAAAAAGCAGCACAAAATCAATGATTTCTGCCACTAATCTTTTGTATAGGGGAGGAACCACATATTCAAATCCACCATGACGAGAAATCACTGAAAATGCAACATGGTACAGTACTAACTACCTAACAGATAAAAAAGTACATGTTAGCTAACTAGTACATGTTATTTCATCATAATAAAATTTATCCTATGATGAATGACCATCAATCTTACTATCTAATTTTACAACACTAATTACTGATTGTGTATAATAATTTAATAATTATATCAATTAATAAAAAACAATAATAAATTATAATATTAAAAAATAAAACAATGGTCCTTGGAATAAAGTGTTATTAACTGTCTTTACTGCCAAAAAGGTTTTCACCTAATTATACTTCTATAGTAAATTAATTTGCTACACATACTATAATGGAAAGCAGATTATATGAGTTTGAAATATGTGTAATATTTAAACTCCAAAATAAAATACTGGAAAAGGTCATCTAGAACTGTGCTTCTCCCAATCAAACAGGTCTGTTTATTTTTCTTATAAAATACATAAACTTTATATATTCCAAGAAAAAAACCAAAGACCCACACAATTTTATCAATTATTTCAATTTCTAAAAATGATCTATCTTTAATTATAGTTTAGATGAAATGAATGTATTCATTCCAAGTAAACAAAAACTTTTAATGACTGATGTTAATATATGAAAAGGTTAGTGTACCTATGGCTTACACACAAGTTTTTGTTCATTCATATATATATTTACCTTCAGCAGCAGTCAGTGGTTCATCAGGAAGTCGATTTCCTACTATGTTTCGAGGTGGAGCATTGGGTAACTGAAATGGCCAGTGCTGTCCTTGAAGCTGATAATTATTGTTAAGTAATGGGACATTTGCAGAGCTATTTTGCAAACCGTGAAAAGTCATCATATAATAAGGAAAACAAGTAGATAGATTTTGATACATTTGGGCTTGTTGAATCCATAATCGCAGAGACTGAAAATAAACTTCCCGTTCAGACTGAGGTTCCGTTTGATGAACATCTCCGGGAGTAGCGAGCGGGACCGTGTCAGTGGACGGGCCACCCTGCTCGTTTTGAGACATTTTGCTTCGTTGTTTCCTTAAAAGATTAGTTTAGAAATTAAACTTAACGAACACTGTACTAAATATTTATTTGTGTTTATGAATTAGATTAGTAAGATATTACCTAGACAATAAAACTTAAAAGTGGGATTACATCATAACTTAACTAATTTATTAATCGTAAATATTGTACAATTTCAATTTATTGCACCTGACACCTGAATCTACGATCATAGAGTACCTATATATAAATAATTATGGTGATAAATGTTATGATGTGTATATGTTTTGTTTGCTGCTGTCAAGTTAAAAAAAGACTCTAGTATAGACAATAAGATAAATGACAAAACGGACAAACGAAACCGTCGATTTTTTTTTCGTAAATAAATATATTCTTATGCTAAATAATGCGTGTTATTATAAAACATTAGCATAGTTTAGATAGTTATGGAAACGAAATTGTGAAAACCATCCTCAAAGTAATGCATGTATTTCGTATTGATAAATTTTATATTTATAACAAATGCACAGAATAAATCAAAGGTAACGATTCGTTGAGTACATTTTTATATTAAAGAATTACGCATTTTCTATGTTATAGAATTATATTCTTTTTAAGTTTTTAGTCCGTGCGAGTCGGACACACCCCGTGCGCCCGAGCGCACGGACTGCCCATAGCGGGTTTTTGTTCTCCTTCCCCTTCGCACGGGTAAAACACAAAAAAAAGTTCACCAATCAATCGTTCCCTGTGCATGGCCCCTCAAGTGAAATACGTTATCTATCAGATCAAAGTGGCCGTGCCCGATGGTCCGATACAAACTGCGTTCCTCACCAAGCTCACCCTATAAAAGGGCTACATCCGTTACCGGCTGACCTATACGACATCGACGTGATACGAGCTGTGCTTCGCAGCTAAGCGTCCCAGAATTGAAGCACAACAAAATATTTGATCGGACATCGGAGCGGTACGTCCAAAATTACATAAAACCAGTGCTGTCCATCTGAAACGACGTGATCGCTCGCGACCTCCGTATAGAATTTGTGGAGGAATTCATCCGCTAATCGAAGAGGTTCAACTTTGCTGACTGGGGCTCTTTTAAATTCCTCCTGAATATTGCGTCACAGCCCGAGGGATCGCCGGGTGCCCAACTTTCTCACGTGATATCCTCAATTCGCTGCTCCAGATTATAGGTTGAGTCGACGCTCTTTCCCAACCCCGAAGAGCATCCAGACGACGAGATGATTTCTGGACATGAAGACATTATGTTCGTTTTTGTGTACCTGTATTTAATTCAAGGACGAAGTAGACTACAAGACGACAATTCAGGAACCGTTTTATTCAAACTCGTCAGCTTCATATGCTTAAAATTTAGCCTTTATTTAATAAGTGTTGAAAAAATCAATTTGTACTTTAAAGACTGGCGCAAAGCCATCATTGTATTCTTCTTTAAACTTTAAAACTCATGGCAGCTTTGCAAAAATTATTGCGCTATAAGCTTTCTCAGCATCCATGGCAAACTTTATGGGAAAATCATGACTGATAGCTTTGTGAATGATACTGAAAGCTGTTTTAGAAAAGGTTGGTGAAGAAACTTATGTTTCAAAGAAAAAAATCATATTGCAGGTTAGTTTATTTATTTTTGTACTGTGGCAACAACATTGCACAAACATTAATATTTTACATATTTAAAACCAAATTCTAAAGTAGTGTCTTCACTCCAGTGAAACCATATTTTTACGACAACTAATGGACTCGATTAAAACAACACGTTCGGACTTGTTTAGCCAGTGAGAAAATAATAGTATGTGTACTAGATGGGAAACGCTACTCTTCTGAAATAATACAATAAAACGAAAGGTTCAACTTAATTATATTTGTAATCTATTCAACGGCTTGTTTCCACGCATCAAGTGTTTTATAAATAATTATCTGTCTGACTTGAAAAAATATGAATTTTTTCAAGTCAGCCTGATAATTATTTATAACACATTTTTGTCCACACTGATGTGTGAGCTATTTCCCAAAGGTCTCCTACATATCGAAGACCAAGTAATTTTTCCGCCCTTTTGGCAGTTGTGAGCGATGGTAACTAAAATTAATAATTCTGTCCACGAAAGAGGTGTGAAAGTAAATTTTAGTAAGACTATATTTGAGTTATAGGCGACCGTGTCCGTAAAGTGCATTATTAATGTAATTTTACAATCGTATTAATTAACATATCAGCTTGTGTGTAACATAACGTAGAGAATGCACATATGAAAAATTCATGATTCATTAGCGTAAAGTATTGCATCATCCTCGATGAGCGAAACGGAAGTACTTGAGAGGTAGAGTGGGGATAGGCGACGTGATACCTAGGATAGATTCTAGACAGACAATAAACAATCGTTATTATTATGTGTTCTTATTATCCTTGAAATGTAGAATGAGCACATTCGGTTAATTGCAGGCTGTCAATATGTTATGGATATACTGGACAGATATATTCATGTCGTTGGTAGCAGCCTGAATCGTATGGCTGTATGATCCGAAAATTAGGTGAATTAGGCATTTAGGGCATACAGGCAGCTCGCTATCACATACACACGGAGGATATAAAGAACAAAGGTTGAAATAGAAATAAAGGAAGGACGGGATAAGCACAGTATACGGTGTCCGTACGCAACCTGTTATAAGTGCTCTATATCACGGACACGGTCTAGATTTATAATAGTTGTTTTATATATTGTAGATAATTGTTTGAAAATATTATAATCGTGTAATTAATGAAAAGTAAATGATAAGAAGACAGATCTCCTGTGAGGAGCGCCCGTCGGCAGCACGGTGGAGGAGGTAATACATCCCTGCCTGTATAAGCCGGAACACTTCCGGGATTTTTGTTGTAGGGATTATCCCATTCATTACGACCTTTAAATGTCATGAATCCGGTGCTCTCCCCGCGCCTCCCGGAGTACCCTTGAAGATTCAATTCGTACTGCAAAATTCACGTGACCTTCTATGCCGATGTGTCTGATTAAAAGGTCACCCATAGGACAGTCACTCGTCGACGGCATCCCTGTGCCGGAATGGCCGGGTTTTCCGACGAAGGAATCATAGCTTTTGGATTACTACATGACAGATATAATTTGTTCAAGAGGTTTTTAGTCCGTGAGAGTCGGATACACTCGTATGCCCGGGCACACGGACGGCCCATAATGGGTTTTTCTCCTCCTTCTCCCCTATCGCACGGGAAAAACTACAAAAAAAAGGGATTTTTGTCAGTTCGAGTTCTGCAGCCGACTGAACAACCCTGAAGAAGAGGAGAAGCAGCCCATCGAAGAGAGTAAAGCCAGTGTAGTGCAACGGCGACGGCGTTTTATTCAGAACCATTCCCGTGGAAAAATATCCGTCCTCGACAAGATTATCTTCTTTTCGACAGCGGGAAGAAATAATCTTAGCGAGTAAGCGAAATAAATGCCCATTTTTTAAAAATTTTGGAACACGGGCCTAAGTAACTTAAATATAACACCTATTGATAGAAATAAATAAAACTATGCTCTGATATGACTTGATGGCATTTCATTGTTGTAAAAGAACATTGAGTTATTATTATTACTATTAAGCTTTAATATAAAAGAAGAGAAAATGTTTAAGCTACGTTCCGTTCTACGTGATTAAATAGATGTGGAAATGCAAAAATCGATTAAAATTTTAAAATGTATCGTACAAGATATCTTCTAAGTTCCATGACCAGGAAATAAACTAACAGAGGTAAAGATAAAAGCTTATAAAAGTAATCGTATAATGATGATATTGAGATTGTCATTTATATTCCATGTTGCCATTAAATAAACTTTAATTTCCCCTGAAAATACTAAATAAATGATAAAGCTAGAGTTTTAAGGGCATTGATTTTTTTACCGTCAATGTCAATTTTTATATAATTTACCCTCTTTTTCAGAATTAAAAGATAACATGGTAGGTGTCTCAGTAGATACCTACCATGTTATCTTATTTTTTGTATTTCGGTATTTCTTGAATTTATTATTTTTATATGATATGTATTATTTATATACGGTATTTCTTGTATTTATTACATGGTAGGAATAAATACAAGAAATACGTTTATTCAGGACTGTGTTTCATTGGATTGCTATTTATTTGGGGAAAAAATTTCCTTACTTGGTATCCTTTTTTGGATGCTGTTCGTTCGCAAATATGTTGCAAATTGACCGGCCGACAGAGACAGCACAACAGCAGTCGTTTTAAAGGAGTGACGTGACGTTTTGCTTCGTAGTCAGTAGAACACGTCTGCTTTCTGTGTCGAGTGTAATCCAGGATTGCAAGCGCAGTAAGTGCTGTTGAGTTTGATGTAGGGCTTTTCTGTGATAGATACGATTTTCCATATTGTGCCTGTGAGCCGTTAGTGTCGTGCTCCGAATTTCGTCATGTCTGCGTCCGGCGAGTTCGGTAACCCGTTGCGCAAATTCAAGCTAGTTTTCTTGGGGGAACAAAGCGGTAAGTGCGTCCAATCTTCCATATCAGCCTTCTTAACCTCTTGACAACGCATAGATATTATTTACGAGCGTATATCGGGGCCAGGTTTGATCGACCGGTGGCCTAATTGTACGATCAGAATCTATAAGTTATTTGCAATGTTTGTTTTATATAGGTCATAACATTTTAACTTTAGTATTAAGTAAATAATAAATATTTAGTCCTATGGATACAGTATTTAATTGAAGCTCATGGAATATTATAGTAATTTATTGGGCTTTATTTTTTTTTAATTTATGTAATTATTTAAATTACTGTATTTTATTTGAACACTATTATATTTTAATTTATGTGAGTTTTGTGCTTGTTCACAGTGGGCAAGACTTCCCTCATCACAAGATTCATGTATGACAGTTTCGACAACACATATCAGGTAGCTGTTATGTTGTATTTTGTTAATAGTGGGTACCTAAACTTCTCATCTCAATTAATTAGTATTCAAATTTCACATCTAAAGGGACTTTAGATCCAAAGTTCTTGCTTAAACATTAGATACTTCCTTGAACAGATAATAAAAGAAATTTCAGAAGTCGTTATGGAATTGTGCATTGTTATAATTATTAATGCTGTTATTATTTACATAGAAATCAGAATTGGTGTCAAACTTTAAGTATGGCATTAAAAGTTATACTCATTTGTACAATATGTGTAGGGCCTTGATGGTGATTTTTGGTATACTACAAGTAACTTATGGTTGCTTCTATTTATGCAAAAATAATATATATATATATATATATATATATATTTATAAGAATATGACAACACTTTAATTAATTATAGGTTCATTACCTTTCGATATATGTGTGGGATATTATATGCTATTAATGAATGTCTTCTGATTATTTACTTTATTTTTTTGCCAAATATTTATTGAAAATCACTGATATAACAACTATAAACTCATTCATTAATTTTAAAAATTAAACTACAACAAAACACAGAATACTAGTGAATTTATAGATCTTGTAGCCAGTTATAGCATTCATAATATACTGAAAAGAACTGTACAATCAAACATAAAACAAATGAACAAGTGGGATTTATTGAGCCTTTGATTATTCCTAGATTTTAAGTATATAGTTTCGTGATTTGTAACTTTCACATTACACAAACATTTCTCAGAAACATTAGGTAATTTTTTTTATGATCATCCAGGAATACTTTTAGAACAAATGCGCTTTTAATAAAGAATCTTTTAATTTAATTTCAACTTAATTTTTCTTATAGGATGCTATGAGGATAATTTAGAGGGAATTGTGAGTTGGGAGGGAGGTTTTGAAACTGAATGTCATGGACTTATTTAAATGGTGAAAATTAAAAAAAATATGTTGTCAAAAACTGTATGTACAATTGCTAGAATTGATATATGAATATTTATAATGATGAATCTGCAAAAAATAGTTTAAAAGATTCTAACTTCTAATACTTTGCCAGTAGTTTTATTTTTATTCATTTTATTTTTCTGATATCATTTAAGCTTTTAATTACTAAATGCATCATAGTGAAAACTATGAAAAAAAGTTAAAAGAAGCTTCCTAAAATTTTTGAACCTAAACATAATGTTTGCAGTTTTCTCTTAGCATTTTGATAATATTTTCCAAGATAATTGATAGACTTCTAAATAATTGTTAAATTTTTCTATTCTTCTAAATAATTGTTAAAAGCATTTTGTCTAGAATATTTTCGATTGCTTCTCAAAATGTAGCAACCTCCTCTTCTGATGATGTAAATCATATATCTTTTGCTTAGCACTTAAATTTTTAAACAAAAAAGGAAATGTGGAGAAATTCATTATCAATATTATATTTAAGGTAATTAAAAACCATGTTGTTTACCTAGTCAGCTGTGTTGATGCATTGTCACGGTTTTGCTTGGTAACAATGGCTTAGAACCACTAATCACTCTTTGCATAGATTGTTTCCAAAATATTGGGTTGACAACTGTACCACTCCATATTCACGTGGTCATTGTGAAAAATTGTGGTGTAAGATTCTGATTTGTCATAAAAAGAACCATATTTTTATTGATACTTTCAATGCTCTTCACTCTTGTGATTTTTATGCCATTAACAAATTCATTTTTAGTTTTTGTTTAACATTTTTGAAAACTAAACTTATTTTTGTATTCTAAAATATACATGTCTCATACTAGTAGTTTTAGTTTAACATGTATTCAAAATCAGCAATATAACTACCATTAGTACTATCCATATACTACTCCTAATTTCAGAGGTATATTCAATGAATTATAAATTTTAAAGATGAATTTTCATTTGAAAAGATATATGTTTAATCTATTATAAAAGGTACATGTTTTATATATATATAAGATACTAGATGTTTTCTAAAATTTAAGCCTAGCTTAACATACATAAGTTGTTTATACACCTCTATATATTGAAAAAAGATTCATATGGACCGTGCCATCTATTTTAATTTATATATTTCTTCTCTTAGATTATGCTATATCATAGTAAAATATTGACTGTAATAAAATTGTTGTCAGGCAACAATCGGTATAGATTTCCTTTCGAAGACAATGTATCTCGAAGACAGAACTGTGAGGCTGCAGCTTTGGGATACAGCGGGTCAGGAGCGGTTCCGTTCTCTCATCCCATCATATATCCGAGATTCTACTGTTGCCGTTGTCGTCTATGATATCACTAGTGAGTATTTTGTGCCCTTTATTGCAATTTTTTTATCTTCAATTAATTATCTATTGATACTATAAATTCCTTATTTATGACTTGTCAAATCAATTTACAATATTCATATGAAATTAGCATGCTACTAAGTCATAACATAAAAAGAAATTGAAAAGTGGTTGACCTTGCAGGTCAATTTTGAAACTTCCCATTATTTTCGAGTTCAAAATGCTTGAAAATATACTCAGTTTGAATTATTGGAATCGCTTGTTTCCTTTTAATATTTAATTAAGTACTATATATTATATATAAAAAAAGTAAAATTTAATTAATCAATACAAAAAATAATCAAGACAATACAAATAAATTATCAAATAAACAAAAATAATGATTAAAATAAAATGAAATTTAAAATTAAACTATTAAAAGTTTTTCAAAACTTTTCAATATTGAAAAAATTTTATAGAATATTTTAGTTTATGTTAAAGAAAACCAAAATACAATAAAATTTTTAGATTAACATCATAATCTTTCGATTAAGATAACTTGATACTATTTAAAAAAAAATGATTTATTTATAACAATAAAACCTTTGCATTTTTTTTAGTTTTTTGAATTCCAAATTATTGGTATATATTTTAAACCTTAAAATTAGTTATTTAATAATAATATTATTTTGAAAAAATTTTAACTGTTATTTTCAGTATTTCATGTAGTTTGAGAGTGAAAACAATATAAAGTTACAAATTGGTTAGTTGGAAAATTTTTATGGTACATTAAGAAAAATTGTTAAAAAAATATTTTATGGAAAAGTTTTAATTGCGATATTTTATGGAATTATGTTTTGATTTGGATTTTTTTTTAGTTGACATAGTGTTTGGAGAATATAAAATTTATAAAGTAAAAAGTCGATTGGTTGAAACATTTGGAAGCTATCTCAAAAAAAATTTGGAAATTTTCAAACTGTGATAAGTATTGAACATGTCGTTAAATTTTTGTTCTTTTTATGGTATTTGATGCAGTTTTTTACATTTAATTATAAAAGTGAAAATGATAATATATGCAAGTGTGAAACTTTGTATGATTATAATACAAACTTTGAGCTAAAATGACAAATAATGAAAACCAGCCAAATATGAGTCAGGTTTGTACTAAGAATTTCAAACTAAATTTTTATTTACTATATAACATATGTATATTACACAGTGATACGGAACCTTCAGTGTGTGAATTCTACTAAAATTTGGTTTTTTAGGGTTCCGAGCCAAAATGGCAAAATTGCTCTTTGCTCTGAAGATTGCTCTTTTGCTGATGCACTTTAGTTTACACTAGCTTAATAGTAATAGTCGACTACCTACTTGTTTTTCTAATTACAGGCAACTAAGGTGCTTATAACTATTCTGTGCGGGAAATATGGAAATAGTGTAACAATAGTTTTTCATCTGTAGTGCATTTCTTTGTAATAATGACTTCGGAACCCTATATTGAGCATGGTCCAACATGTTCTTGGCCAGTTTTTTATTTAGCACAATCATTACTGTTATAGTTTTTATATGATTGTACTGCTAGATCATTTCTAGCTGTTATCAAACTGAAAAACATTACCTTATTCTTGTAATGTCTCTTAATAAACAGACAACATGAATATGGCTGTATCTCAGAGCTCAAGTCTATCAAATTCTTTATTCACTTCCTAGTTAAATGATTTGTAAAGTGTAAATATTCTGTTACTAGCAATTGGTTTAAGTTACCACAACAATGGAATAAGCTAAGTGTTATGCAGATGTGTACCATTTATTACAGTTAAATGTTGAAAATATTTTAAACTCTTTTTAATACTATGCATCTTGTCCTAAGTACATTGAATTAACAATATAAATATCCGTGACTCCTATTTCCTTCTCTTAAATGCAGTAAAATGCGTGCGGTTTGATATGGACATGAGAGATAGAGACAAAGAATGTTGACCTCATAGATATCCTACATATCTAACTACTTTAACATCTATATATATGTAGTATAACATTTTATATTTTTAGAGAATGAATTCTATTTTTCATTGTACTATTTTTACTTGGTACCCTCTTACTTAACCGAGTGCTATGGATTATAAAAGATGGTGATGGATGAATAGAATTAAAAAATAAATAGCTTAAGACTATGTATAAAACATTGCACACTACTTCTTTATACAAACCATTCCATTCAACTTCTTGTTTACCATAGATATGAATAAAGGCGAATAAAAAACTTGAGATATTTTTCTACATACCGATCGGGGACTGAATTTCATTTTGCGGCGGCCAGCATTACGAGCTCGAGACAGGTCTAGAACTACGAGTGTCGAAGGTGCCCTTGCTCAGCGAGACAATTAGAATACAACTTACTAGATACAAAAATTCATAAGCCTATTAGTTGCCTAAAATTTCGCTTATTGTAGGCTCTAGAGGGAATCCATAATTGGAATCCCTTTAAAATTCTTTAAATAGTTCTTTAGTCAAAAACTGTTCTCATAAACTTACAATGTCTCGTATCTCAAGACTCTTGTTAATGATAAAAAATAAATAACATTGTTATAAAATCAAACACCAATTGAAAATACATTTGTTGGTTCTAAGCTTATACCACAAAAAAATGAACAACTGCAAGTAGGATTACATCAAAAATTGTTGTATCTTTTGATTGTGCTAACTTGGAAGCTTGAATTTTTTACACCGCCAAAGGGATTGTATACTAAGTATTTTGTATTAATTTTAACATGATATCTCAATTCGTTCTTGAGAAAAAAAAATGCGCTCAGTAGACAGACGATAGTGATCGTGCGCGGGTTCCGGTATTCCTTTTAAAGAACGGAATCCTAAAAATGTGCGGGTTCGAGCGCCACGCAGCGACATCGAAGAGGCGAGGCGTGTTATGCTTCCCCATCACCCCGCACCATCAACGCTGTATTTCATTACGGAAAGTGCGCACAAACAGTGTCATCATCCTATTCTAGGCCATCTTAGGCTATATGCAGGATCCCTTGGGTTCACTGAACTTTGTATCCCTTTAGAGAGCCAAATAAAACGTGAACGAAAACCATAATTTTATGTGCAAGTTAAACACCGACGACGGTATTTGGAGGCTCTCCTAAGGCCGAGGGCTCCGCGCTTACCACACTTGCCCTTATGGAAACGGCGGAACCGAGTTAAACTCTTACTAGCTGGCCCAGCAGACATTGTTGTGCCCTTTTTTGTTTGTTTTTGCTCATCATATAACTAATGGCCGTAGCTGCGCCAACATGGACGCATAATGAATTCCTTCATCTTTTGTGTCGATTGATTTCTAACTGAACACCCGTATCGCTTTCGATTCCGCAGCCGGTCACACATTTGATCGTAATCCCGACCCCACATCCGTTTTTGATGCCGGTTCCGTTCTCGTTTCGTTCCCGGTCCACCTTGTGGTTCAGTTCCGATCAGGTTCTATTCTCGTCCCGTTCGCAATTCTCTGCCCCAACCCGCCTTCAATCCCGATATCGCTACCAGTCGAAATTCCGACTTAGACGAAGCCGGGAGTAAAGATTATATAAAAGGATACATACCAATATTCATAATGATCGGTCAAATAGTTTCTGAGTTTATCGATTTCATATATCCTTTTATATATATAAAAATTGCATAGTTAATTGGAAACGCATGTTACCAATTAGCTATTAATAAACAAATGACTTCGCTATTCCCTTATGCCAAAGTTCACAATCCTATGAGAATGCTTCAGAAGCTTCTTTTCCGTCGTGCGTCCACGAGCCGGCGCGCCCCTATAGTATTCCATGTATTTCGGATAGAGTATCTTTGACGTTAATAGAGTTTGCTCACTCGTGGAATTCTTTTGACGTTTCTCCGATATGCGCGGGAGGTCCCCCGACGCGCCGCAGCCACACGTCTCGCTGGCATCATTTTTAGGGTTCCGAGTCAAAATGGCAATAACGGAACCTTTATAATTTCATGTCCGTCCGTTCGTATGTTACAGGCATTTTACTCAAAATCTACAAGATGCATATTGACGAAATATATAGTACAGTATAGATGTCTTGTATAAGCCGCTACTAGTTTAGTAGTTAAATAAAAGAAATAAGTATTTTTAAAGGGGCACTCCATACATGTAACAGAAGCGAAAAAATTTTTTTTTCAGTTAACATCGACGTGTGGCACGTATTTCGATAGTTTCTGTAAAAGCACTAAGATTTTTAAGCAATTTTTTTTTATTAAGTTAATGTTTTTGGAAATAATCGCTCCGAAAGTAGCATAAATTTATTTTCCCCCCGCCTTTATTTTCTAAACCGTAAGTCCAAAAATATGAAAAGATTTACCAAGAAAACATTTAATAAATACTTTCAACGAAAATGATTTTGAACGTGATCAGATATATAATTTTCGAGTTAATGCTAAAAAATTGCGTTTTTCATCAAAAGGACGTAAGTGCCATGAACATACGCTCTTTTGTCGATACTTTTTAGTTTACACTATTTTAAGAATAACAGTCGACATACCTACTCGTTTCTTTAGTTATAGATTGCTAAAGAAATTATAGTTATTATGTGCGGGAAACATGGCAAAAGTGAAAATAACGTAGTTTTTTTTTATCCGCAGTGCATTTCTTTGTAGTGACTGCTTCGGAACCCTATATTGCGCACGGGTCGACATGCTCCTGGCCGGTTCTTAACTAACCGGCCAGCGTTTTCCGTCCGCATAAATCTATCGGCCGATTCGCCTCCGATGCGACCGCGCTCACGGCCGATGCCCATTTCTAGCATCTGGCTAGACTTTCACTAGCGTCTTCGATATTAATTCGAACCGAATTTATAATTACATCGTGTAATGTTCTCGTTTAGACTAGATCCTATATGAGATTTCACGTATGCTAAATACTTAAATTCAATGAAACTTGTTAGCTATACGTATGACTTGTCGCTGTGAAAATTTCTCTCGCACTCGTCCAATAATTTTAGGATGGGAGGTCGGTGATAGACAAACACTGGATTGTTGTTCACTTTTATATATCTCTTCGAGTATCGATTGAAGGCACTATTTTTTTTTCTATAATGTTTATTTGCCTTTGGAAAGTAGATGAATGGAATAACTCTTTTTTTGAATGTTTCATATTAATTTCAATCTTTCATCCTATCAGACGAATATGAAGAGAAAGGAAGGAATCATGTATTGGATGATGTCGTATTACATTGGTTTGTAAATCATGATCAGGAAATCAATCCCCAATTCGCACTGGGCCAACATGGAAGTCGAGATCCAATACCTTCAATCTTAAACGTAGATTGTGGGAGTGAAGGTCTCAGCTGTGGGATATCGTTAAACCTGGCACAAATCTGCCGGAACAAACCATTAACTAAGTGATTTTGCAGTCGGTACACGAGTGATATTTTCATTTTAGTAGATTACTAATAAATTTAGTTCTTTTATTAATAGATAAAATTGTATTTTCGTAAAACAAAGATCAAGGAATGGACCAAACGTCTCGAGAGTTCGTTTATTTGTGATATTTCTACTGATTGCATCAGAGTTCTTTCTCGCGCGTTACTTGGTCCAGTACCTACTCGATAACAATGTGTGTCGACTTGGTAATGCTACACTAGACTTGTACTCTTATAACGCACTTATCATAATCCGTAAATGAACTACCGGTAACACCTGCGAAACTCATAACATTAGAATTAATTACTTTGTTCACAAAATTCTTTATATTTCTGGCTAGCGAAATACATATTCTGATACACTATATTCTGTTCGTTACAAGTGAATATATCTATCTAATATTGGTTTTGTTCAAAAATTATTTTTACATTATTCTCTTTTTATGTATAGAGATTTCAAATGAGGTCACGGGAGAGTTGGCTTTCAAACGAAATTCGAGTTGTTTAATAATTTTGTCTGCGCATTTGGCATCAAAATGAGCATAAAATTATTAATTGTATTGTTTTAAGTTGACGTCCTAAGATGTGGGGAAGGTACCGTGCGAAAGCTATCGCGAAATTAACAATGATTTCCATTTATATTTTAGCGCTGACCGTTTGAATTGGAAAGTGACGGGTCAAAGTTCAAGTCGTATTCTCGTGACAAGATTCTGTACCAACGAAGAGAACTTTACGATTGTATTAAATTTAATTTTATCACATTAATCATTAAAAAATCACAAATTTTAAAATAAAACAATATTGTGTTAGGTTCTAATGTGTAGTGTCTAAATGATATGGTATAAAGGTGAAAATTTTACATTACGTACATGCGCTAACTCGCATGTACGTAATGTAAAGCTAAGTAACCTACTTATTTAACTTGATACAGACCGATGGCGGGTTGCATCAAAAGTAAAAGCGTAATTCGTAAACGTAATCGGTAAAATTTGACACATTATCCGTACATTGTTTCTCAAATCTAATTGATCACTTTTACGAATTAATTTTTATTCAACCCACCGTAGTACTATGCAGGTCAAAAGTCTACCTTTAGTAAAGTCATTTTACAAAAAAATCTGCAACTATCGCATGTCATTGTATCCACAGGTATCGGATGACCTCCGACTCGATACTTATTGTCTTGGATTGGCAATATGACTGGCATGTGATTGTTCGTTTTTAGGATTCCGTTCCTCTCTTATAGGATCACTTTGTTGTCCGTCCGTCTGTCAAGACTCTTTATCTCGGGAACGCGTGGAAGTATTTAGTTGAAATTAAAACCATATACTAAGTCTACAGTCCCTTGAAGTTGTGAAAATATCAAACTTCTACGTTAACGTGAAAAAAAGATATGGCAGTTTATTATGCCCCTAAAAACGTATATTTTGACTCTCTCAAGGGAATCAAAATTTGTAGGGTATTTTCCGTTGACCTAGAATTATGAAATTGACAAGCCATACCGTCTTATACTACAAGTATAGGAAAAAATCTGAAAATCATACATTTGTAATTAAATTACAAAAAATATAGTCTTTATTTTGTAAAGTACGTAACAATCATCGAGGTTACACAACGGTATGCGCGGTCGTAATAAAATTGTAAGTGCAACCAAATCTTTTTGTAGAATTTCTTAAGCCTTTACTAATTTGTAAAGAAGAAAAAAAATTTAAAGCCGTATATTTTTAATTCAATCACAACAAAAGCTTGGAAAAAACTGCGAGACTCGATTCTGAACTATTTATAATATGTAGGTACCTGCAAATTTGTACGGAACGCTGGGCGAGTTCGACTACACTTGTCCGGTTCTTTTATGCATATATAAGCTTACGACTATTTCCCAGAGGCGGCAGACAAACACCACAGACCTGCAGATAGTACGGTCTCTTCGTACTTGTCATGCTTTATTGATAACCACCAATCGTTTTATGCTAACTCGTCGGTTTTGGTTGCTTAAAATTTGAGTCCCATTTTTTTTAATAATCGCTACTGATTTGGTTTGCATAATATTTTCTAGAACATCTCCTTGCCGTTTTTACACCACATACATTCGCCTTATATATTTATTCATTCTCATTTTCCAGATTTCTTTTTTTAGTTATCAAAACATAAAAAAGTAATTTCCTTTCTTTTATCTACCACAATATTTTTTTTGTCATCACTACCGAATTTCGTGATGGATCACATTAAAATCTTATATATTTTCAATAGAATGAATAGAATATGGAATAAATGAATAGAAAATGACATAGTTGTAAATACATGGCATAAATGAGAAACCGATGAACGGGCGAAGGAATGGATGTGATTAAACTATAAAGATTTAATTTTGTCTTTGGCTATGGAACCTTAAAAATATATCCGAATCGAAGGCGATCGGAGATAACGTCAGCGGTTTGCCAGCTGAAATTCGTTCATATATACATACACGTAAGTAAAGTTTTATGAATCTAGACTTGGGCGCATCTGTAGGTCTATTCTTATACCTACCTAGCGACTAACCGAGCGTCGTTTCTAAAAACCGGAGCTTTTTATGTGTGTGCGCCGAGGACGACGGCGTCGCTTAATTAATCCGGCCAGCCGCGTAGGCCGGGCCGGCGGCGGCGGCGCACGAGGTCACCGGGACCGTTTCCCTGCGCGATAAATCCCCAACCACCACCCGAATGTGGCACGAGCCGCTGTATTATTCTACGTCGGGGCGTCGGGGCGGTGGACGGCGCGCCCGGCTCGAACTTTCAGCCTGTATCCGGCGGTATTTTACCCCTCTATAATACGACGCGGTTGTCGGCCAACCCGATCAAAATACCATACGATATGTGGACGGGTATCGAATAATTCGTGTATCGGTTGAAACCGAAACCGTATCGTTTGTTGTGGTCGCGAAAACCGGATGTATCATCTAGTATGTAATAAATGCGTAAAATGCATATATATTATAGTAACATTAGTGAGCTAAAGCTCTAAACACTTTTGCATAGTGCATGAAAGAATTTTTTTGAACTATAATCACTACATATTATAAAACAAAGTCCTCCGCCGCGTCTGTCTGTCTGTCTGTTCGCGATAAACTCAACAACTACTGAACAGATTTCTGCAGTGTTCACCAATACATAGGGTGATTCACGACGAAGGTTTAGGTATATAATTTGTCAAGGTTTGTATGAAAAAAAAAACATCGGGGTCGAAGTCGCGGGCGGGCCGCTAGTTGTATGTTGTATCGATAGAAAACGCAATTAAAACTATTAACGCGGAACAGAGAAACAGTATAAATGTTTAGGTATCTTTTATTGTTTTAAGGACCCATCTCATTGTTACTAAATTCAAATTAAAAATCTCTTTATTTCGTATTGAAATACGTCATAACATTTAAAGAATTTACAGTTTTTTTTTAATATTACCATTTTCTTTTAATTACCACTAGTTCGTACGGGAGTTATCCATTAAGAAGAACGAGCAAGAAACTTGAGGATGGCTCTTTTCAAACCAAAATTATATAGAAACACAATCATTTATAAAACTATTACATGCAAAACAAACCCGTACGAAGTCGAGCTCACTACCATTTATCCTCTTAAAATATTCAGAGATTGTGTAATACCCTTTTATGCAAAGTGTTTGTTTAATAAATACTTTAAATTTGTATAAGGGTAAATGTTGTGTATGCTCAGTGAATCTTATTGAACACATCTTCATGTAACAAGATCCTCGTAGCTCACTGCCGTAGGTGAAATATTTTTTTTTGTTATGGTTATCTTATTTTGTATGGGCTGTGTTGACGTAAGACTTTCCTTAGGCGGTCTTTGAGAGTGCCTGAATTTTTTTTTTCGGACGGAAGTGACGTTCAGTAAATAATTTTGTAGTTCGGTAGCGCGGGTCAAGCATTTATAATTCGAATTTCGAATTCTTCTCTAAACCAAAAATATTCATATTCAAAGTGGCCGGTATTCGTAAACTCCATATGTAAATTAATATTCAATAATGAGCTGTGAGGGCGGCTCCTTAAATAAATTTCTTCATTTTATTTTTCATATTGAGCTATCTCCTTTTCAATCGTCTTTATTAGTAATTATTTTATTAATAACTAACTAGCCGTGCTCGCGGTTCCACCCGGGTGGACATACAACGAATTTCTTCCATTTTCTTAATTGAGCGATCTCTTTGTAAATCATGATCACGTTTCGGCCCATTCTACTAAATCGTAACACTTATTAATTCTGCCGCAACGCCATACAAAAAAGTTTTACTGATTGCGCGTACGTGCATATTTTATTATCTATATTATATTCTTACTACTATATTATATTCCTCACTGAAAAACAATCTATGTGCATAAATACCTGCGACGCGACTGCAAATCGCCAAGATCAAGTATCCGGTTACTGGTTGTATTCCTTATACTGCGGCGATAACGAGGGGGGTGGGAGGTATAGTAGTAAACGTACTGCATGAATTTTAGTCTTTAGATGCCGTACATCAGAAATTTCTAAATTGTATGCGAAAATTATAATTGAAAGCGTTATTTTCGAAGAGATGAATTGTAACGTTTTAGTTTTTGTCTACTAAATATCACAATGTTCTTCTCTAAGGATCAGAAGGGTTTTGTGTTTTGTTATATTTATGAAAAGCCACTATAGGGCGGTAAAGAATAATCTATCTATCTATCGTCTATACAAATACAATGAACAATATAAAATGTGCGGTGATGGGTCAGTGCCATACAAGCTCTGTTTAATTGTCAGCGTTAGAACAAATAGGGTACACAGATTGGTCCTAAATCCTTTTAAGGTCTTGCACTACTTTAATACTACCGTGAATTTTTCGCTTCTTTATGAGCAAAATTGGCCTTAAGAATAGGATGGATGCCTTCTGTATAACTACGACTAAGTAATCTTTCACCGCTTGAGAAGCTGGATGCGGTACTTAAAAAGAACGATTGAGTCAAGGTAGCAGTTATAAAAATGAATGCAAAAAAAACCCGACTTGGCGTATAACTATATAATATTGTAATAACAGATAAAAAAGCTAAATAAAGAAATAAGAGTTTATTTATGTGAATTGTTTGTTTGTATACGAACAATGACAAGCATGAAGGGGGATATCAGAAAGGAAGCAAATGCAGCGAATAAAGCGAATGATGTCTTGCACACTATTACTAACAAAAGCATCTGACGGCGAACGCGTTCAATTGGGAATTTGAAAAAAGAAATATATTTATTTTTTTTTATGTATTTTAAAACTTAATTATTAATTTTATTGATATGTTATTAGAAAAACGAAAAAAACAATTTTTTCAATTAATTATAAGCGATTAAAAATTGATAAAATTTAAAAAAAAATCACGTGACTGTGAACGCGCCACGATTGGCCACCATACTTGTGACGTCATAATGTTATAGCAATTCCATAACAGTGCAGCGTTTACAGCTATTATAAGTAACTAATGGCAATATGAATATGAAATACTTACATCAAAGTGATCTTCACAACAAAAAGTTCGATTTTGTTTTAGGATTATCTCGGAGCACTGCTTGAAACCATTTTTCGACGTTTCTCGTCTTGAGGAACATTTAAAACATTTTTCCGAGTTGTCTTTGTAGTATTTGTACATAATGGTACAAAACAAGAGCGGTAACTTTTGAGATTTGACATTTTATATATTTTTGAGTATTTAACAATGACAGAATAAAATAAATCAAAACTCAAAAGCACTACACTTATTATCTCCGTATACTACTACGAGTGACAACTAACATTATGACGTCACACGCACTCGGATTTGTTCGGGAGTTGTCGGCGCGTCTTCGGTACTGGATTCAAAATTAATTTTTATTTTGATATAGCGTTTTAATTATTGCAGAAAAAAAAAAATTAAAATTGTTTTGTTATAAAACTTATATATGATCTTTCCATTTTTCAAAAAAAAAATTTTTTTTCAAAAACCTAATTCCATAGTGCAGTTGTGATTGTTACATTTGTGTACCGCAGTGATACTTGAGTGCGGCCAGAAGAGACATGAAAGTACGTGTTGTTTACTTTTACTTGTGCATGGAGCGTCCGTGATAGCTAAACGTAGCAACCAATGAGAGTAGTGTGTTTTGATAAAAGCAGGGACCTAGCAGAAAACGTTGGCCGTATAAGCCGTTTAGACTAGGGATGATCTTTTGAAAAAGTAGGGAAAACCACCACAATCTCTGTTCTGAATGTCCCGTATTTGGGTGTCTAGCCATGCGGACCGAGTCGATTCATTCCCTGGATGGTCATCGTCAGTTTACACGCGAGCAAAGAAACAATCAGGCTATAAAGTGACCTGTATAATGTATGAATATATAAAAGATTTCTAAACAGTTGATTTAATTCTGTTCGTGACGATGACACGTGTCTTAAATAGCGGCAGCAACTCTTATTATAGAATTGCAGATATATTGGTATCTTTTGCATATTAAAGGATAAAAACCAACAACATTATCCAATCGTGTATCAGTGAAGGTTGTGTACTTGGTGTGGAAATAACTTAGTTGTCCTTATTCCGCCAAAGATTACTCCGGACAAAAGGCAAATATATTCATGTCGCTGTTAAATCGCAAACGACTCTTCTAATGCGAATTCAAATCGGGTCAACGACTTTTAAGACTCTGTGTCAGTTAGTTTATATATACAGTTAGGTGTTATGGTAAGTACATACAGGTGCATATACTAGTTTTTCTCCCGGGTGGATATAGAACGCATTCCTCCATCTTTTGTTATGCTGTCGATCTCGATATCGGTCCCGCTTTCAATTCTCGACCCGGTCCTGGTCCCGATTTCGATTTTGTTCACCGTCTCGCCTTCAATTTCGATATCTCTACGAATCGGTTCCGATTTATATGAAGCCAGTGCAAATGTTAGTATCAAAATAATATATGGACACGTATTCTATGAGTGAAAGAATTTTTGTTATCGGTTCAGTAGTATAAGTACGCGGACAAAATCGGAGACGAATGTTACTATAAAAAAAAAACTGCGCGTGTTTGAGTACATCGTTGCGTCAAAATTTCAAATCAATGGATAGAAAATATTTCGAGTTTCGCGAGGACGAACGTACGAAGTTGGAATTTGTATATGTAAAGATATGTGTATGCCCGTGTACCGTGTATGCGGCTTTACATTTCAGTGGGCATCACTGCTCAACGAAACACTTGGCTTATTTATATCTACTTTTTTTAGTTGTTCCGTAGTCGGATTTTAGGTTTTTTAACATGTATTTTTGTCGAATCGAAGGGTTGCCGCGTATGTTAGAACTATTAGACTATATGATGCGAATGCATTGAACAACACTAAACCTATCTTAATATTTGGAATAGTTGCTGAGATGAGAAAACTTTCATTGGTCGAATCTTTTCTTATTATTTTTGTATTGATTTATAGTATTGTTAGGGTTCTGTCGTCAACGAGAAACCCTAATAAATTCGCCATATCTGTCTATCCTCAGCTTAACTCAGAAACTCTTAGTATACTGGAAAGCTGTAATTTGATATGGATATACGTATTGATCACGCTGACAAAGTGGTAGATACAATTAAAAAAAATACGGTAGCCCCGCACACGTAAAGTGGGGACGGATTTTTTTCTCGTCTTACCCATGCTGTGGAGTATCGTTGGATAGGTTATTCAAAAACATTGTGGGTGCGTGAAAACCATTCTTCGATTTAGGTATCCGTTTGCGAAATTATTAACCCGCCAGGTAAATGGTTATTCTTGAATATGTGAAAATGTGCATGCTAAGTAGGCTTTGCAAGTTAATTACTAATAATTTACCAACTTATAAAATATATTCGGAGAACTAAAACCAATATTTCGTACAAATTCCATTGAAAATTATTTAGATAATGTTGTTGTTGTGCAAAATAGTGGTTTTATATTTATTTATGAACATGTAAAATTATATAAATATAAAATCTTAATATCCTTGTCACCCGTCCTATGCGCCCGTTTTAGATAGTCTAAGATCCGGCTGCTAAATTAGTACATTAATAATTTAGATTATCAAGAGTTAATTTTTAAGTATTTTTACAACTAGGAAAAGTCATTTTTCATCAGGTGCCAACTAAAAATTGCCCGCCAGTATTATTAATTAAAATATTATTAATTGACTTTTAGATAAATATTTCGTTTACATCTTATGGGAATAAAACTTACACCACTACACAATAGTGTATTTAAAAGATCTGAAAACTTACAGTTGCCGTCGATCGCTTAGCCGCAACCTATACGCACCCAGGTATAAACAGGTATAATTTTGTTTAAAATTTTCGTTTATAATGTATACTCATTTCATTTATACCACATCAAAGCTTATTTTTTCTGTATTTAATGACATAAAGCTGCCTATATAAAAAGCCCGCAAGTCAAAGTTTCCTACCCTTAAACATGCTAAGTATTAAAATAGAGTGACAGAGAGTGAGTACGAGTGCATTTTTTCCGAATGTTTTGAAGGCAATTGCATTAAATATTAAAATAATAATAATCATAAAATGAAAACTCACAGACATATCTTGCAAAACGTTAGATTTTTGATTAGTTGTTTTTTAAACCACATAACAAAACTTTTACTTTAAAGTAAAAAATCTAATTAATTTTATAAATGTGTTATTTTATTTATATTTTCAAGTCAATCGCAGGTGACAAATTATTTACAGTAAATTACAGACAATAATATAATTCAATAGTAATCATAATAAGTTACAAAATAATTATCTGCTTATACAGAATAAACAAGAATGTTTTAAAAAAAGAAAAGATTGATTAATTAATTAATTAATTAAAAAATTTTTAGATTTTATTTCTTGCCATTTATTCATAGTCGGATTCCAGGCTGCTCTCACTATCATCGCTGCTATCAACTTCGTCACTACATACATCAGAATCTTCTTCGTTATCAGCAGAATCGTCCTGGGAATCACCTAGAATGATATTCTCTACCTCTAGAGGTGTTGCATTTCCTAAAAACCATGTTGGTTTCAGAGAGCCATCGAATATTAGCCAGCCATTATTCTCTGCGCTAAACTGAATACAATTTGGCTCAGTAGCATTCAACCACATAGAATTCACATAAATAGTTCTCAAGATCTTTTGTTTTAAAGACTCCCAACATGGCAGAATATGAGTTGAGTCGAAGCCTTTAATATTTTTATAAATTTCTCATTTGTATTTTTGAGCCATACATTTTATTAAACATGATAAATCTTCCTTCATTAACTTTAGGTATCCCGTACATAAGGCAGGTGAATTCTTGCACCGTTTCAATTTTATCATCACCTTCAATATCATAAGGATAAATTAATGATGCAAAAATTTTTAAAGATTTTAAGAAATCATTTGGCCTTGTGTGTAAGGACCATTAATCGTATAAGGTATGTCTATACCTTCCTGTTTTGTCTTTCGCAGTCCTTTATAGACGGTTTTAAATATCTATCAAAGACGATATGAACTTCTTTAGCCTTTTGGCACACAGTTTTATCAAAATTGACTCAGCAAGTTTGCCAAATGTTTGTGGCAGAGTTGCACCTATTTGATACATATAATAAAATCCATCAATTATTTCTATGTCAACTTTGTCAGGATTTTCTGAGTCAATTTGAGACGTCAATTGTTTGTTTAAAGTTGACTTATCAGTTTTCAACATATCTCCTGAACTTGAGAACAGTGCCGGAGGTATCAGTTGCAAGAGGAAAAGACAAACAGTACCCAATATTAACCTTTTGTTTTATAGCAATTGCAGACGTCCAAAATATCTCGTTCCATTTTATTAAAATTTTATTTCCATTTTATTTTTTATATTTCTTTTACACAGTCAGATGTAAAATTAAATATTTTTATACGTTTTATTGGTCTAACAAATCTTGTAGGGTCTTCAAAACATTCGGAAAATAATGCACTCGTACTCACTCTCTGTCACTCTATTTTTAATACTTAGCATGTTTAAGGGTAGGAAACTTTGACTTGCGGGCTTTTTTATATAGGCAGCTTTATGTCATTAAATACAGAAAAAAATAAGCTTTAATGTGGTATAAATGAAATGAGTATACATTATAAACGAAAATTTTAAACAAAATTATACCTGTTTATACCTGGGTGCGTATAGGTTGCGGCTAAGCGATCGACGGCAACTGTAAGTTTTCAGATCTTTTAAATACACTGTTGTGTAGTGGTGTAAGTTTTATTCCCATAAGATGTAAACGAAATATTTATCTAAAAGTCAATTAATAATATTTTAATTAATAATACTGGCGGGCAATTTTTAGTTGGCACCTGATGAAAAATGACTTTTCCTAGTTGTAAGAATACTAAAAAATTAACTCTTGATAATCTAAATTATTAATGTACTAATTTAGCAGCCGGATCCCGTACTAAGACGTTATCAGGCATTAAAAACCGTGAACTCAATCAACGTATTAAACAAAAAGCCGCCTTTTAAATCCATACACTGCGACAGACGACTACGGAACCCTATACCGCGCGTGTCCCGATACATGGCTGGTTTTTATATTTTTCGCCGACCTAATGTTCATAGATTTGTTGCGATCATACATAGATGTATTAAATAGAAGATACACAGTCGCATATTATATTCACGGCGAAAAATGGCTCAAAGTGTATCTAACTTTTTTTTTAATACGATTTCATGCTTTTTATTTTCATGATTTTATGCTCATTTTAAGAGAGAGTTCTTTGTCTAATGCCATATTCGATGAAAACAGAAAAATAATTTTACTTCCAGCTTTCGGGTTATCAAAGTTTTGCCATTATATTACATGTGCAGAATCTTTGTAGAAGGAGGCGGTATAGTCGCTCTTCGAGGCCCGAGTAAGACTGGTTTCAATAAAATAATTTATAAAGGTTTCAATTTTATTTTACGTCGCTTTATATTATGTTGTTTTAAGACCGTCACGCATATTCCTGAAAGTACGGCTGGTGTATGATTGGACAACATTGATCTAAATAACTAGGCAGTTTTTCTACATTGCTTAGTTATATCAATGGCAAAGTTAATGACAAATAGAAACGAATTCGAGGATGATCACTCACACGAAAATGTTCAAATATTTTCCCCCGTTTATATCATTATGTATCTCATTCAACTCTAAAGACGCGTAATATCGACCATGAATTTCAGACGCCAACTCGTTCCACCAGACGTCGAAATGGATCGACGACGTGCGCACGGAGCGCGGCTCGGACGTGATCATCATGCTGGTGGGCAACAAAACGGACCTCTCGGACAAGCGGCAGGTGTCCACCGAGGACGGCGATCGCAAGGCGGCCGAGCTCAACGTCATGTTCATCGAGACGAGCGCCAAGGCCGGCTACAACGTCAAACAGGTACGCGTATCCTCATCGGGTTGTAGCTTTGTAACGGCATCCATACGGGCGTTTAAAATTTAACAGTACCTAATTAGGTAACTCTTTCCTGCGTCGTCGGCCACGTTTACTTACAATGTTTGATCTCGGCTCTGTCCTAGTCTCGTTTTCTATTCTATTCCCCATCCCAGTGTTGTTTTTAATAATTAAAGTAACCTCCATGACATAAAGCATCACGTGCTGAACACTCCAACTTGATGCATGATTAATTCGTATAATTCACTTTCGTGCTTTACAGTATTTATTAGAATTAACTTTATGTACACTTTATATAAAGTGTATATAAAAAAATAGTTTTTATTCGATCTTAAATTTAACTATTCTATATTACTAAATAATATTTTTACTATTGTCATGTCTACTATACTCTGTATTGTTTTATGCATAAATAAACAGGAGTTTACAGAGAAAGAGGCGTTAGATCAAGTTTATTTAAACAATGTTTAAATAAAAAATCTTTTAGTTTTTGTCGAAAAAGCATTTTATGAAATACATGTTAACCACACAGAACTAAGAAAATCTTCAATAGCTCATATTATTTATTTACAGATCGATTCATTTAGATTCAGTACAAAACTGGCCTTGTTGTTCATACTTAGATTTTATTCACACTGTTTCTTTGTCAAAGTATTTTGAATTACATGTCTCGGAAGGTCCTTACATAAGCAATAAATTTATCATAATATGTTCATCTACATCAACGTTGCTATTTCTATTTAACATTTCACAAACATTTTCTCATTTATCACTTAAACACACAAAAAATATACCAGATTTTTGTTGTTCAACCCAAATTTTTAAATAATATTAAAATATTGACAAACCATATTTATTGATATATATTAACATGGAAATAAGGTTATGAAATTGTGTATTAATTTTGGTTTTTGTGTGATCATCAGTACTGGAATTATCTCAGTAATATCAAAGAATATGGTTTTATGATGTGATAAGCCTAATCATACCATCATAAACTACTGACAGGGAGTCTATAGAAGGTAACAGATTAAAATAAATAAGCAACTTGCATATTTATTGACAAATTGTAGATTGTTTGTGGATATAACCCTACAATATCATAAAATTAAAACTTTTCATTTACATAAATTATACTTAAATAGTCTGTTTCAAATAAAATATTGAGCAATAAGATCACATTATTTTTAAATACTCGTATATTAGGTATTTAATAGTGTTTTTCCAAGTTATTCTAAGTTCTCGTTTTTTCGCTTAATAATTTCCTTTTCACTATTCTATCACATACTTTTCTTATTTATAAAAGCCATACATATTTTTTCTTTTTCTAAGGGAAAGTATGTAAACATTAATATTAGCGCGGCGTGCATGTTGCATAAGATTTTTATCATTTAATTATAGGAAAACAACCTCTCAGAATCTTTTTCTTTTAGATAAACAATTGACCTTGACCCTCCATAATAGGCAAAAAGTATTTAAGTATTAATTTTGATGATAAACAGTACCCAGATTTGTAGGTAAATAATTTTAGAAGCATATCTAGATTGATAATGAGGCTTGTGAAACGCATAAGCTTCCTTTTTGTTGTTGGAGCAGTAAAGATTATGTATGTGTGTTTAGTGACAAGAGAGGTGTTACAGATAGTTTGTAATGCTAAGGAAAGGCAACACAATGTGCCATGTTCAGATAACACTAATTGTTGCTTATCTTTTCCGATTGAAGATAATAAAGGTATATGATGCGTCATACACGCATGTATAATCAAATGATCCGGTTTTGAAATTCCTATAGAGTTCTAACGAAATTAGTTTCACCACATTCTATCATATAACGGGGTGTTCGCTGCAGTGAATGGCAACATTATAAGACGATGGAAGAACAATGATTTCCAGACTAACTGAATCCAGACATGGGTCTATTTCCAGAAATAAAATTCAAGTAATGAATGATCCAAACCAACTAAACCCAGATAAAGAGACTTATTTTACGATTAAAAAGAAGTTAATTCATTATGGTCTAATTAATAGCTAAACATTGCCAAATGATCCGTGCTGGAGTATATGCTCAATACACTCGACACAAACCTATACATATTAAATTGGTTAATCCACCTAATCGTAGACACTACCAATCGAGGGTACGTCTATTTCGGCTGCGGACGGCTAAGGGATTCCTCGGCAGAACGTGAAAAGCCGCGAATACTGGGTGACGTATTCGACGTAAGTGGGCCACGTATCCCGCGCTGACTTAGCGGGCGCAGCGTTGTTTAGACGTTTACAACTCGGAACTAAATTAAGGACGGATTGTCTTTTTGCTGAAAAACTCGGTCGCAGGTTCCGTTCCAATCGTTGTTCAGCGCATACCGCTGAATGTGTCTTGACGGATGAATGCAAGGCTTCGATGGCGCCCGACCATCCCCATTCGTTCTTGTGCGGTGATGGCGGCTTACGCGAGGCCTATCTTGCCGACAAAATATACTGTTTCCCACTCACGTCACTTGTTTGTCATATCCATAGTACGATGACGACATTCCAGAGTAGTTTCCAAATATGGCGATTGTGATTGCGTGACTCATTGTGATCGTTCAACTCGCACCGGCTACGCGTCTCGGCGCCCACTCGTCGGAGGCAAGGGGAGGGTTTTTTACTATTCGACGGAAAGATTGTGTGCATTATTTTAACGATGCACATTTTAATCTGCTACTAGATCGAAATCTGTAAAATGGCGTACGATATAAGATATAAGGCGTAAGATATAATCAGTTGTTGCAAATAAACCTAACTAAATATTACTTTACTGACTTGTATTAAACTGGAATTTTTATTTTTATAGTCTTTTAAATTTTAATAACTATAATCTATTTCCTGTATCTCAGACTTTAGATAACATGTTTTAAAAATTCCTTTTATAACATAGAATGATTAAATTTAATTTAACTTTGAAATAATGTGTGACTTTTGCAAGAAATAGAATTTTAAATAACGACTTGATGACTAAACAACATTAGGCTGTGTCGAAAAGTTTAAATATATAAATAATTGTTCTTATAAATGTTAAATTAGATGTTCTAATTTTTCAGACATATGTATCATTTACATGCGCAGCGCTCTCATTGTTAACACCATGTTCGCAGTTATTCCGGCGGGTGGCGGCCGCGCTGCCCGGTATGGATTCCGCCGAGAACAAGCCCCCTGAAGACAGTATCCTTTTCATCGTGATAATGAAAGAAAAGTGGTAGAACTTACAAATAACATATCTTTCTGTCGTACTAACAATACGCGTTTGCTGTGGGCTTTGTGCTTGTGCTTTATGTTTATAGCTTTGTTTGACTACGTCAAATTGGTGCAGGGAAATGTACTCTAACAGAGTAAAGTGGCCTGGAAAGAACGTTTAATAATGCAGTTTAAATTAAAACCAAATGCGATTGGAGTTGCATGGTGGTATATAATTCTAAAAGGCAATGAGTTTTAATGTTATTAATGGTATCGGATAATATTTCATTTTTCATTTTAGTAAATATGAGCTCCCATTATAGTGCATGTCTGAAAAATAAATTGAGTAGAAATATGATTATTGTTAATATTAATTAGAAGGGCGAAAGGAATTAAATTAACAAAATTTCTATTTATGGTTTGCGTTAATAATCATCTTTAATCACTTAACACAACCGAAAAGAGAGATAGAAACTTTTATTATGAATAATTTTGTGTGGGTTTGACCAGATCATCGTTTGTAATTAACATATTTTTAAATAATAATTAATTGAATTTGGTTTTGATCGGCTGTTTAAAATGCGTTTAACAATTAAATGTTACCGCTTCCCTAACGCGTGTCTAGGGCAACGGTGACGGGCACTTCGGGCCAAACAGGAGGTGCAGCCGTGGGGCGGCGTGTTGCCGTTATTTTCCTTAATACGATACTCGCGTGCAGTGCAAGAGGTGATCCTGCGACAAGCGCCCGGCGATCACAAGGAGCCTGACGGCGGCTGCGCGTGCTGAGCGCCGCGGCCGGCTTGGTGTGCTCCCGCCCTCGCACCCGCACCGCTCGCCCTGTCGCCACCGCCTACTGTTGCATTTCTGTCTCGTGCGGTCGATATAAGTTCGTATACGTCGTGTCGCATACGACCTTCTGACGACAAGTTTCGTTCCGATCTTCGGCGGGAGCCTGTCCGGCGTCGTCGACGCCTTAGGGCCGAAGGAGAGTCGGACCGAGCCGGGATGAGGCGGGGCGAATCACCGTGTGTAAAATTAGTATTACCTATTTATTTATTTAGTGCTTAAGACTGCATGACGCAACATGACGTCGCGTCGGTCGAAGAGCCGTCGATCCGGTTCCGAGTCATTCCAATGAAAAGCGTATATATGTATATTTAATATGTATTATATAAAATGTGAAATAAGTGCAGACCACTATTTTTTTATTTTTATTAAATCGGCATTAGATTTAATATATTGACAGTAAGAGCTTAAATAATAATTTTATAATATCATGTGTAAGAAAACGATGTCTATTACTACTTAATAATTTGTTAAGCTACTGCGTGGCGACGCGCGGGCCGGCGCTGCGGCGCGGCGCTGGTCTGCGCGTCGGCGTCGGCGCCCGCGATGTGCTCGCTTGCAATTCTTAATTTTTGTATTTTATTAATGTAAATATCGATTCTTCATAATAGTTACTAATAAAATATTAATGATGCAATAGTAGTTTTGAATGATGTGGACGAGTAGGCGTGGCGGATGTATTCCTTAACGTGTGCCAGCGGTGGATCTGCAGAGCCAGTCGCAGCTGGGGTCCGAGCAGGAGGGCTCGGAGTCGGGATGCGTGTGCTGAGCGCGCGCCCTCCCCACGCGCATCGCGCCCACACCTCCGCTTGTCGCGGCACCTATCCTATCTGTGAAGCATACCGAGTATGTGAACGTGTACAGCGCACAAACACGACGCTGCGCCCGCGCCTTCGCCGCAGCCGCCGCCGTCGCTGAGAATATATTCATTTCGATTAGATCGCTTTTCACTGCTCTCAATTAATTAATAAACAGATATATAAAAGAGCATCCTGGCGTCTTCACTCCTGCGCTTATTATTTGCCCTTGTAAGTGTAAGACACAAAAAAAAAACTAATGTGTATTTTTAAACGACTTACAAATACGAAGTATTATCCGAATTAAATTATTCATTTGCATAACATATCTATGGAAGAGTATAAAATGGATTTAATTAGCTATGTTAGTGTTTTGTACTAAATGTGCTAAAAATCGAATAATTTCGAGATTACTTTATGCTTGTCTTTATCTGTCGTAACCCACAGATCCATTCACATACAAACATGGAAACTATTATTGGTGACAGCCGTAAAATAACTGCAGCCATAAAATAAATGCATGGTCAAAATTTGTAATATAGAGATCAAATTTATTGTAGTAATAATAGCCATTATGTGAAGTATCATATTCATATAAAATGGTATGAGGTCCAAAACTGAATAGCACGCATGCGGTCTATGTTATGGAAATTACAACATCAAAGTTGGTAAAAGTCAGATTTAATTTGGTTTAAACCTTTTTTTTTTTTTCATCAATTTTGATTATCGATCGGAATATTAATCAATAAGTTCAATTTATATCTGTTTTCTTTAGAATATTATCAAGTGTTAAATATAAGGTGGATTTTTTTTAACTTTGTAGAAACAATGTGTTGCCAATACTCAAGAAATATTTCAATAAATTGTCTTTTTCCACTGTTTTTAGCCGCTATGGGTGTATGCACTATAAAAATAATACAATATTTTAAAAAAGAATGGTTAAAAAAACAAAGATGCGCTTTTAATAATGCACTTAACCAAAAAATAAATTTCGGTATATATTTTATATTCATAATTTTTGTTTCCAGTATTTAGACATTGTAATCTTAACTATACATTTTATGTATTCATAACAATAATGTGGCAATATTGAGAGGGGTATCACAATGTAAATGTCTAAAATACAAAATCATTTCTTTTAGTTTGTCTAAACTACATTTATTTATCCTTGGTTTTTTTATCACTTTCTTTGTGCAATTCTTTCCTTATGCTATTCAGCCCTCTATACGTTTCTTATTATGGCTCAATTAAAGTTTTATAGCATCAAGTCAGCCATGGAGGCGCTTAGTTGCAGCCATAAAGCTCCAGCAGGTTGTTGTGTAACCTGTGTCGGACGTATAATGAATATGTCTCGAGACAACAAAAAAAAGCCCAAACTCAGTCTATTTTTGCTCCATCATCAGACCCCTACAGTGTCTATATATACAAATAGGATTCATTAAAATAAAGGAACAAGCCCAGACTGAACAAACAGGTTACATACATGACTTGCCATTGAATAGTTTTATTGCTTTCACAGTGATATCAATTTAATGGTTCATTCATTTAGAGGGCGCTGTGTCAATAAGGTTCGTATAAATATACAAGATTTACCCCTATATAAATTTAAGAGTATTGAACAATCGCTCAGTAAGAAAGTATTATACAATTTCTGAATACATATTTAGAAGATAAATATCCATGGGCATAAGCGGCTCGTCTTCTTACCGGACTGTTTCGTTCTTAATAGTTTCGTATTTGTTTTGGCTATGTATGAGCAAATTAGAAAAGAGCTATCCTTAAGTTTCTTGCTCGTTCTTCTTGAAGGAAAGCTGCCTTCTGAACGAGCGGTAAAGTGTAAATTTGCAAAAAAGTATGACGTATTTCAAGTGTTATTTTGTAACCTATGAAATAAAAATATTTTGAATTGAATTGAAGTGGTGCCATAAAATTACTGTGTAGTAATCAAATTGATAAATAAATTATAAGTGGGGGGAAAATTACTCGCAAGAGTTTTTGGACATATACGAAGTTAATAATAAGAATGTGTAGCAAAAGATGATTGGAGGCATCTTGTTGATATGAAACGTCTAGTGGCGCAAAGCGGAGCGGCTGTTGACACGCGCTCGTAACTCTGTGACTTCCCACTCGCTGAGGTTGTATAACTAAAGCGTAGTGTTGTTGTTCACTTCGGAACACGCTTTTAAATTTTGTTATTAAAAAATGTGTATTTTTCAAATAAAGAATAATTTCTTTCTTAAAAAAGAAAACAATATTTTATTTTTAATTATGCCATACTTTTGCTTATGTTATATTTATTTCTTTTAATAAACCATCATTTTATGCATATCTCTTATACAACATAGCTTCAATCTTTCACATTTGTCAGGCGTCCCGCAATTTCTCAATTTTTCTAATTACAATTATTCGTGACATTGATTTTGATATGTCTAACGATGGATTCCGCCGTTATGCGTAGACTTAGCAACTAGTGGCCGAATCGACGCGTTGGTTACGGAAGAAAGAGCTACGATTTCGATAACACACCGCAGACGAATTATATTAGTCAAAGTGTCACAACTTAAGGGAGACTGTCCCTCTCAGTGCCTCTAAGGGCTCGTTAGCCGTATGAACGACGGCGATCGTTGGCAGCCACCGAACGCGAAGTGGTTCAATGTTCTATGTAAAAGCCAATGACAAAATTTGGAACATTGTAGACTAGAGTCTAAAAATTTAAAAGTACCATTTATGAAAAATACAGATATTTATTTTGTTTTCATTGAAATAATAGATCACTTATGTCACGAAACTGCACGCGGTCGCTATTCGATGTACACTGAGACGAAGCATAGATTTTAACATGACTGCATCGGAGGTGCAGAGCAGGATGATCTGTGACATTTTAGTCTATTCTTATAAAGCCACGATGACAGTAATTACCTTGATAATACATGTATACAGAAATCAGTTACCTGACAGAGCAACTGTATACTGTTATACTCACTTGATTTGTTTAAAATATGAGTGTTTTCTAGAAGGTTAGGTGTAGTTCATAAATTTAAAAAAGTACCTTAAGCGCTAAAACATTCATTTTTCAATAATGCCAGAAAACCAAAAAGGCCAAGAAATTTTTATACTGATTTAAAAATCTTTCAAAAGGGAAAGTTTAAAATTATTTTGCTTATTGCTACATCACGCTTCAAAACCAAAAGTTTCTTTTAGACCTCTGTTCGACTCGACCTTCATATAGAACGTAGCTTTTAGGGTTCCGAGACAAAATAGCAAAGACGGAATTCTTATAGTTTCGTTACGTCCGTCCGTCCATTCGTATATCGCAGGCATTTTACTCAAAAACTACAAGATGTATTAGGTTGAGGAGAAAGTTTTTTCATATTTTATAAATAAAAAATCAGTAAAATCCCTTTGGTTGTGCTGTTTGTATATGGCTAGTTTTGATACCATTAAATAGATGACATTTTAAGAAAGGAAAAATAAAAAGTAACCGTGTCCTTCCATTTTGTATTGTTTTTGTGCCCACTAAATTGAGTGAATCTAATGTAGAAATTCGATACATTTTGAAGTGTTATTACAAAAAAGAGAAAAATGCGACACAACCGCGAAAATAGTTCGTGACGATTATGGACCTATATAAGAGTGGCGTTTTTAATCTGATAATTTTGATGGCAAAGATTAGCCTCGCTCTGGTCGACCTATTACGGATGAAGTCATTCTGGAAAAAGTAGAGTAAGATCGGCGTATTATTCTTACGACATGGCTGTAGATCTGGAGATTGACCACAAAACAGTTTTGACTCATATGAGAAAAGTTCAATACTTGGGGTCCCGCACAAGCTCCCTGAAAGAAATCTAAGGAATTGTGTACTCATTTTTGATTCTCTACTGAAAAGTGATGAAACCGAACCGTGTTTGAAAAGATTGATCACTGGTGATGAAAAAAGAACTACCTACGACAGTAACGTGTAAAAAGATGGTCAAAAGGCAAACAAACTCCACAGACTATAGTGAAACCCGGATTAACTCGCAATAAGTTGATGCTATGTGTTTGGCGGGATAGGAAGGGCATTATTCATTATGAGCTTTTACCGCCGGGTAAATGCATAAATTTTGATTTTACTGCCAACAGCTGATGAGATTCATGCGAGAAATACCTAATTATCCTAATTCAAAAAGACCTATTAAGGGCATTTCGAACGTGAACGGGTATATTACATTGCGTTTTTTTTTTCCGATGTTTAAGCCATGTACACCATAACAAAACATTACACAAAAAATGCTGTCATTTCCGTGAAACGTTTTATTATGTCATATTCTATCAGTAATACGACAATATGGAGAATCTTTTTTTTAATAAAGTTTTCATGTACATAAGGAGTTACATTGTAATAAAAAACTGATAGTAAGAGAAAATAACTCAAAATGTCTGGACTCAAGAATAATACTGAAGAAACCAGCTAAGAGCATGTCGGACCATACCACTGTAAGATTCCGAAGCAGTTGCTACAAAGAAATGCATTACAGATGAAAAAAAACTATGTTGTATGTTGTAATTATGATGTAAACGTTATATTTGTAATTTTTTTCATATTTTTCGGACATACGGTTTAAAAAAATAAAAGGGGAGGAATTTCTGTTAATTTCAGAGCAATTATTTCCGAAAATATTTAATTAGTCAAAAAAATACTTAGAAACCTTAGTGTTTTTAAAAGAATTGTCGAAATATGTGTAACAAGTTGTTTGCTGAAATTTCTCTTTTTTTTATCTTATTACATGTACGGAATGCCCCCTTTAGAAATATATATTTTTGTTAATTAACTGCCAAACTAAGTAGCGTCTTATACAAGACACCTCTTTGAATTTCATCAATATATAAGGTCGGCGAAAAATTTTTTTCGTTTTATATATAATTTCGAAATAGTTTTTCATCATGTTTTATTTACATTTAACTATAATAAAAATTTGCCATTTTATTCAAGAACTTGTGGTAATTTCGTAGGTAGTGACATAATCCCATTGCTGTAGAAATTTTGAGACTTCCGATCAAAAAACTACAAGTAGTTTCGACAGTCCTGTCTTGATGTTAACCTAACACTACCTAAAGAAGTCTGAACAGACCAAAACAGGTGGAAATGTGAGAGTTCAAGTCAGGGCTATATGGTGGATGCATTAACACTTCCCAACCACTCTCACAAAATTTGCTGAGTGGCTAAAGATGTGTGCGGTCTGGCGTTATCATAGTGATAAAGCACACGCTTTCTGTTGATCTATTCCGGCCGTTTTTTCTCTAGGTACGTACGTAGTCTGAGTTGGTAATTGTTGCGCCTACTGAATGAACGATATGATCACGAAAGTGACGTGTATAACGCCTTTAAAATCTATGACATGTATAATGGGACATTCTTATGACAAACAGGAATATTTCACGCTGATGAAATCGTGGTGCGCATAATCTATACAATAAAATATCGGAATCGACAGCAAGATCGTGGTCGATATCGAGGGATGAACTGGGATCGCCTTTGCGTTTTGAACGTCGATGCGCTTCGGGGTCAAGTAGTTCACGCTTCCGTATGGGTAAAATATTCTTGAAGTTATACCTTTGGCGCGTTATGACAACGACGAAAGTGAATTTTTATCAGCGTGACACGAAAACCACAGTATGAAGTTGCCCGCAAGCGGTTGAGCGAGCAACTTCAGACCACTATTAACTGATGTGTCGAACATTCGGGCTGGAGAAGCTGCCATTTATCATAATATGGGCGATATTACCACTACATTACTCCAAATAATGTTATGACTGTAAGGCAGGTGGAATTGGAAAGTTTGGCAGTGGCATCAGTCGGTGAGTTATGTGTAACTAAATGCAAAATGGAAGAAGGCAACAAAATAATGTCATTCCAATTTTGGACATAATAATTTTTATAATTTCAAATAAAATAAAAAGATATAATTGATATTACACTTTGTATAAGAAAATAAATATTAATATTATTGAAATTAAACTTTATTAACCGTATATCCCACTCCAGTTCTTTTATTATTTTATTATAAGTAATTCTTTGCAAGCAATTAAAAACAATTTTTGAATTACGCCAAAGAAGTATAACTTTTCATGCGCGTATATAAGTGCATACACAGTTTTTATTTAACCCTGCAATATTTGGTAGATTATCGATATGTCTGATTAGAATATAAATAATTAAGAAAATTCCAAAACCATTTAATTTCAATAGATTCATATTACATGGACCATAGTATTTACAACGCCGATATCTCCCTCTGTCCAACTTTCTGTATACATATGTAGCTACGAAGTGTTACAATCTTGCGACAGATTTCCATTGAAATTTATGGTACATTATTGCTAAGTCGGAAATATCTGAATTATTTTTAAAGTGCTTCAAAAATAATAGTCTATGAAATATTTTACAAAAGAATGTGTTTGAATGGAAGACATAGTTTGCGTTCATCTTTGTTAAAATACGTAAGGTTAGTACGGGTCGACGAGAGTATGGTGATGCGGCCGATAAGGCGCCGCCCGTGAATATGTACCATAGGCGCTGTCGTCGGGGAGGGCGTGCGCCGTCCGCCGTCCGCCCTCCGACCCGTACAAAGAGTCGCGGCGGTCACCAGCCGGCGTTGGCACCGGCCCCGCTGCGCCGGTAGGCCCTGGACGATTGGCTGCCGGCCCATAAGCGGGCTCTCGGTGCGCGTTGTGTGCGTTTTGAGAATGGGCGAGCGCGTGTCCCGCGCGTACCACCAGCGATTGTGCTGGTACTAACGGACCGCCCGGACAACTGCTTTTACTGTACACCGACTGTGACCTGTAAGTATGAGTAAAAAATAATATCACGCGCATAATTTTATGTGTATATTCTTCGAGGGAAAATTGTACCTACCTATGCAGTGCGTGACGTGCGGGTTGCGGCGACCGACAATACAAGGATTTAGTGCCGCCGTAGAGCGGCTCCGATCCGTTAGGCGTGGGCGCAGGTGCTGCGCAATAGGAGGGCGCGTGGCGAAGAACACCGCCTGTGGGCGGATACCCGCCTTTATCGAGGTCGTCGTAGTTCTCGTCGTCTGCGGGTGGCGTGTGTCGTGGGCGCCTGGTCGTCCATTCGAGCAGCAACGCCACGGGAACCACACCGGCTAACGGACCCAACCAGTGTACCCAATGCCGTTCCCAGTGTCCTAATACGAATGCTACTCCCAGCGCACGTGCCGGATTCAAGTATGGCAGCTGTAATTTCAAAATGGCATCTAAGTCATGGATAAAATTTTAAATATTTTTTATTAACATAATTTATGTTACCTAAAAAATTCAAATTGAAATTTATACCGTTATACTATTTAAAATGCCCTTAGCGAATTATGTACCTTGCGTTGCTGATGAGTTCAATAAATATTATTGCCTGTTAACCATGGAAGTCGAAATGTAAGCATATAGAGCAGGCCATCCTGTCTGCCAAATTTGTTTCATAAGTATACTTATTTTTATGATAGATATTTATTTACGTTGTGTCTAATAATGAAAAAGTAGCTACGGATAAGTGATAAATGTCTAGAGACCACTATATACAACAAGTAACAAAAAACGGATGGTTCTTAGATACCATTCAGTATTTTTATGCATATTCTAAAGTACGTATATTCCGAACGACCTTGAAATTTTATAAAATGGCACTAATGAAAATAAAAACCATATTTTGTATTTCAATCTTATTACCCTACTGTTCTACGTTTAACACTACTAACATTATAGATGGCATAATGAAGAACGATATAAGAATATGGGAGTAATATACGGCGACTAATGTGGCAGCTATGTAAGCGGCGGCGTGCAGCAGCGGCGCGGCGCCGGTCCAGCGGCGTGCGGCAGCAGCGCAGTGTGCGCCCACAACCAGCGCCGACAACATCGCCTCGGCCGCCAGCCGCTGCCAAGCTGCGCCCGTGTCACTCGCCGCCGCGCTCACGCGTAGTCCGCTCGCACCACTTATCCTGCACTCCATAATCATAGAAAGATTCAATGAAAAAAATGAAAGGGGAACTCGATTATTCTTAGTATATTGCAAATTGACAGAAAGTGAATCAAAGCGTTCTTAAAATATATGAGCGCGTATCTTTTCTTTCTACCCGACTAAGGAGGTTTACGATTTTCGTTATTTTACGAGACTATGTATGTATGTCCTCTCTCTGAACATAGTGTTAATCTTAAGCTACTTATAATTTGTAAACTGGGGCATCGTTTGAAGCGTCTTGATCGTCCGCTGGTTATGGGCTACGAAACGTAATAAATTCAACATGGCGCCCTCAAGAGGACAGTCCTGTATGTAAAAAAAATTGAAGTGTGCCGTGTTGGGTATCAAATGAAAATGCTTAATCAGCACATTTCAAAAATACCTACATTACTAGCTGTTATTTGTGTAGTATTTTAGCGTTTAGGTCGTATGTGATAAACAATAAGTTTCTTACCCGACTACCGAGACCAATGTTTTTAATAGGCCATGTATGTAAATATGGTCATTTGTTCCTGTGTTGCTCTCCTAAGCTAGTTATTATATTTGGATATGAGGTGTCGATAGCCACGTCAGAGTTCTGCTTATTTCTAGTATTGTGACGTCATATTAAAAACAAATGACGGATATGACTTGCATAATACGTTAAGCAACAAAAAAAAAATCTGTAAAACCGTTAACCCTACAGTCCATTCTTGAAACTCTAATATGACGTAATTGATTTTATGTCCTTAATTTTACATGGTTCACAAATTTATATTCACTGCCTATTTAGTACTGCCAACAAGATCATCCAAGTAATTTTCAATGGAATTGATGAAAAATATTGCTTTTTACATGTCCAAGTACATTTTTTAAGTTGATTGACTATTACTCATTAACTTGCAAAATCTAATCAGTTATGATAGTTTTCCTTTTAAATATATACTAAATTCCTTTAAATTATTTTGTTATATAATATTATATATATATATATGTACTAATGCCCTGAATTTTTCACATACTTAAGAATAACCCTTTAGCTAGAAGAGGGGAGAAAAGATGCTCCAGTCTCATAAAAAAAATGTAATTTAATGCTTAAAATATATCGTAAACGGAACCCTAAATCGAAAAATAGTTCTTACATACCTAAAATATTTTTGAACGAGTTATACAATGATACCCCATAACCATAGAGAAAAAATTGATCCCTACATTAGATGTAGGGGAGGTAGCCTAAATTTTTTTTTTATTCCACTACTTTGTTGGCATGATTAATATTTATAATTCATACCAAATTACAGTTTTCTAGTACTAAGTCAAGTTGCAGATAATAAAGAAATCTATTTATAGACAAACAAATAGACAGACGGATGGACGAACATAGCCAAACTATAAGATGCTATAGCGATACTATGAATAAACTATAGCGAAAATATAAGATTATTGACTACGGAGCACTAAAAAACTTATTCTTTTTGTCATATTAAATGTCATTTAATAAAGATGGCATCTAATGTCAGAAATATCCTAACAGAATTTTGGTGAGGTATTAAAAAAAATATATTACTTTCTAGATACTAATTTTTAGTAGTAATTTCTAACTTTAATGATTACTCTGGAAAAAAACTGTTACCAGGTCTTAGGATATAAAAGTGTTCAACATATATTCCATTTAGGCCCAATTTAATTTTTCACCTTATAACTATGTCTATAAATATTTAAAAAGATGAAATTTGTTACATTATTGGCATCTCCTCTAGGTCAACCAGCTGTGATAGCCCATTGAAATAACAAAAAATCTCGTAAGACGGTTGATCCTGCAGGCCATCTCTAAAACTTCCTGATTTTATATTAATCGATGTGTTCTTAAGCTCCTTGAGTTAGAATTATTGTCTGTGAGTTGTTGAGTTCAGAATTTTTAAACAGATTGACCCTTCAGGTCAACCCTGAAACTTCTTACTATATATGTACTTTAATTCAGTTTTGAGTTCGAAGCTCTTCTATAGCTCTACAGTATAAACATTTTCTATAGTTGTTCATGCAAGTGACTTTTGATAAATATCAATGTAAATACACTGCATGTGAGTTAGAAGAAAACACGTATACAGCGGTGTGCTTCAAACTCCCATTTGAGATAATTAATCGGTAACTGTAAAAGTTAAAAACTAAACACGACAAAATACGTTGTTTTAACTTCACAATTGGGAGGTGACTGAGTTAGTCTTAAAGATATTGACATTTGTGACATTAAATTAATGTCACAAATGCCAATACCTCTAAGATTACCGATATTTTGAGATGTTTAATTTTTAGCTTTAACAGTTAACTATTGCAAATGAGAGTTTGCAATGATATACTATAATCTGTTATGTCGTAGCCAGGCACATAGCCATTACGTTATCACTGCTTTTTTTTATTATCAAATAATAATGCAGTGATCGCCAAAAAATTCAGATCCAAATTTAGCTTAGCTTTAAAATTATTATCATTCGTAATCGTTTCATTTGTAATTTTTTAAACAGAATGTTAATTTTAATTTTTCGCCCACAATAAATACAGCTTTCAACGTATGTACATAAATAAGTACACACACACTAACGTATCTATATAGATGTGTTAGTATTTGTTATCATCTAGTTAATTTTATAATAACTTTATACCTAACCGACATGTAATGTAATTTTTTTCGTCGTAGGAAATTTCATTTAAGGAAATGATATTTCCTTTTAAGGAAAATTAATTAAAAAATATATACAACAAAAGTTACTTTTTAAAAAAATTACCTTCTTTTTTTTATTTCCTTAAATTATTTTTATCGTTCGTGTTGTACTTAAATTAGTATGCATGAACAAGTGAAAAATTGAAAAAGCCAGATACAATCGTGTATTTATACAGTTTGTTTTCATATCCCTATTGGTAAAATTGAATAATATTGAAATGCAATCCCCTGCATTGATAACGTATTATGTTTCGTTTCGTATATACTTTCGTACGTTTCTAACCAAAGTGGCCATCTGCCGCGTCAGGTGCAAAAAATCTCAGACTATTTGCACCTGCATTAGAATTAGAATAAATGTGTGGCCTTTTTTCTAATGGGATTATAATGACGGTCACTTAGGGTTGCCATCAACAATTTTTATAAAGCAGGATATGAAAGCACAAAAGAGGATTTTCAATTTAAATAAGAAAAGAAAAAAAACGGAACGCATCTCTATGTATAAAAATTGATTTCGTAAAAGTACAATGTAATATTTTACAGTCTATGTAACATGTTTATTTTAAAATTAAGTATTTAGGGTATGTAATTACAATCTCAACTTATTTTAACGCAATATAGTCAAATATTAATAATTTTTGTTTTCCATTTTTTTTTCAACTCATTTACGTAATAAACGCATATGTGTATAATGCTTGATACATATTGATATGTAATAATAATATTTTAATCCAATCCAAAACGTTTAGTCTTGTAGAATCGTTTCTCACATTCCTAGGATGTTGTCAGACAGCCATAATCATGAGCTTAAACTTAATTGATTCTAAAAAACAAGAAAACGGGATATTCCAAAATGCTTTAAATAACGCAAAATGCTCAAAATATCTAAAACTTCCCAATCTATAAACTCTTCAATACAATCCTAAAACCTTAGAATTAGAAAAAAAATTGTGTTGTAGTCCTGGTTTTTTATATAGGGTTGGCGACCCTACGACAACTGCACATCCGAGGGCAATGTATTCAGGATTGAGTTTATCAAAAGCATCATTGTAATTCGCTACATTAAGTTATCCGCAAATAAAAATAGCTTAGATTTTAATTTGTTGCCATCATTTTTTTTATAATGGCTTAGGATAAAACATTTCATTCGCAGTGTTTTAGGGCGATAAATAATACGGCTACTTTATAAAAAAGAAATGCCGAAAATATGAAAGCGCTGCATTTTTAAACAAAGCGAATACTTTAAAAAACTGGCCAAGAGCATGTCGGACTACGCTCATTACAGGGTTCCGAAACCATTATTACAAATAAATACACTAAAGATGAAAAAATTACATTGTTACACTTTTTCGATGTTCCCCGCATAAAATGGTTATAAGCATTTGAAATGTAACATTTATGTGAATACCAACCAATTTTCGTCGACGGCATGTTAATTTATGGCCGCGGGTCCGCTCTTAAGAGCATAGCGTACCCTATTCCCAATCTTTTCTGACTCTTAACAGATTCACATGCTTCGCAATGCCATCACATGAGGAATATATAAAGACGTGTAACGAAGCACTACGTTCTGGTCGGTAAGTTTGGCAAGCCCCAACGGCCGGAAGCGAATATGTGTGTAAATTAACCATAGGACGTCTTTGTGAGACAAAGGCAATGCATGTTCTTCTCTATGGACGACGGCTCGAGAAGTGACGTGCGGCGTTCTCGGTGCGAATAATGCGGGTGTAACAGCCAGCCCGCCCAGCAAACTCTCACTACCCAACTGACAGCTAGTCTAAAAATATGGTTCACGTCTTAAAACATTATTCCTGTTTATTTCATTCTTACAATTTATGTTTTTACAATATTGTCGCGATAGAAATAACCTGTATATAACACTCGATGAATTAATTTTTTTCTTGTGACTACCTCAATTTTAACATGTGCTTACTGTGAGTGCTAATATCATATTATTATGATATTATACTAATACCATACGAATACCAAAAAAAAAACTGACTAAAAGCATATCGAAATATGCTCATTATATAGGGTTCCGAAGCCATTATTGCAAAGAAATGCACTACAAATGAAAAAAAGTACGTTCCTTTTTCATGTTTCTCGCACGGAATAGTTATAAGCATTTTAGTCGCCTATAATTAGAAAAACAAGTAGGTATAGCGACTATTATAATTAAACTACTATTAACTAAACTACATCAGAAAAAGAGCGTATTTTCATGGCACTTACGTCCTTTTGTTGAGAAGCGCAGTTTTTCAGCAATAACTTGAAAATAGTCTATCCGATCATGTTCAAAATAATTTTCCTTGAAAGTATTCATTAAGCATTAACTTTGTAATTTTTTTCATATATTTTTGACTTAAGGTTTAGAAATAAAGGGGGAGGGAGGCATACAATTTCGGCTACTTTCGAATTGATTATTTCAGAAATTATCCACATAATCAGAAAAAATGCTTAAAAACTATAAGTGTTTTTAAAAGAACTATTGAAACATGTGGCACACGTTGCGGATAGCTGAAAAATTTTTTTTTCAGCTTCTGTCACATCTATGGAGTGCTCCATCTAGAAATATTTACTTTTGTTATTCAACTACCAAACTAAGTTGCGGCTTATATAAGACACCTACACTATAATTTTCACCAATATACGTCTTGTAGTTTTTGAATAAAATACCTGCACGTACGGATGGACGGACATGATAAAACTATAAGGGTTCGTTTTTGCCATTTTGACTTGGAACCCTAAAAAAGAGAGAGCCGACGTATTTCGAATACGAACGTGCCGAAGGACAAGTTGAGCGAGCCCGAATGATGTTAACAGTTGTGCTGTTCGACCCAAATCGAATATATGCAATGATTTCTTCGGATCGGTTTTGTCGTTTGCAAAAAATGGCGGACCGAACGCGCCGGCTCGGTTGTGTGTAGTAAAATATCTAACCAACGATGTCACAATTGTCGAGGCTGCATCGCATTTGCTTTGCCGTTGAAACATTGTGTTGGAACTGCTGAAATTGTTTATAATACTGCAGAACAGGTATCAGATTGTGAATCTTCCAAAATAAGTCACGCTCTTCTGCGATTTCGCCAAAAGAACGTTAGAATTACTAAACAATTTCGAAAAAAAAAAAGAGGAAGTTCCGACTGGATTTTTTCATTTTGTACCTTTGAATTCGTCATTTAACCGATTTCATTACAATTTTTTTTTAATATACATGTACGATCTATACTCCCGGGTTGATCCCATTTGGTTAAAACTGGAATCTGATGGTAGGATTTATGAGAAATAGATGAAACTTGTACAACATTATGAGCACACGTATAGTAATTTGGCTATTGTCTACAGTAAGTCATGTATTTGCTTTTGGGAGACATCATTTGGTGAAGTGGAACTGACGAATGAAGACCACAAATGACCCCTGAAATTGTTCAATGACAATTATTTTAAGCTAAGCTAAGCCAGTTAAGCTCTAATCATGAAACTGATTAGGGACTAAATATTATAGGGGGGACGTACCTCATTATCTATAGTAACTAATGATGTGTAGTCTAAGAAAATACCATTTCATGAAGTTAAGCAAACTTATGCCCATCCAAATGCATGTAGCGAAGTGGAACTGATAATTAAGTATCAGGAGAACTGCTCAAGACTCGAACGTTATATAGAAACCGGTTTAGTACTTTGTTAGTTACATAGTAAAACACTTTACATTACTGCTAATTACCTGCATTTTTCCATTTATAGTGAGTTGGAGAAAAATCTAAAATCCTAAAGGTTTTGAAAATCGACAGCTTGATTAAATTTTGAATCCAAGGATGTCTGCACTCTGACTAAAAATATAGGGATATTGGAATGATTATCGGCGACAATGTAAAACTTGGGATCTCCATATATAAATAAAGTTTGGCAAAATATACCTATTAGTAATTATCTTAAGCCGTATTATTAAAATACTATATATAGATTGAAAAATCATGTTAAAAAAAATAATTGTCTTCAAAAATCTCTTAAAATAAATGATTGATTTTGGAATTGATGTACGTAAAGTAAGACAAACCATATATGAGCTAGCACTAATTCCAAAAACAACGTTATGTTAATAGATATTTTAAGGCTATTTTATTTTATTTATTTAGAGAACTAAATTGGAATTTTGCGTGGTAGTACAACTTCTGTTAGATTAATTTTATTTGAATATTTTTAAATTAGTATAAAAAATACGGATTAAACTCAATATAGATATTAACTCCGCGACTGAAGAATACTACAACAGTTCCCGCATTTCTTGTTATAATATAATACAAGCACAAACCTTAGATACAGTCACATAATTGTTTTAGTGCATATGATAATTAAAATAGATCATCCATAAGCTGTGCTGTTATCTATGGGCAGACGACCGCCCCTATGGCAGCGGCGGCGGGCGCGGCGGTTAACAAGCGAACAATTGCGTTTAATTTACGAATAAGTTTTAAAGTGCGCCACATTATGGCGTCCCTTGCGTCGCGACATTTGTTAAAAAATATCACAATAGCTGTACGGGGTGTGGGGCGGGGGGTAACCACTACAGTTTGTAATCGATCCCACGCGCCCACGACGCTGTCGGTGCACCACTAGACATTCGCGATACTGGTCACATACTTTTCCTTCAATGTATATCAAAAATTTAAATATATTGATGAACCGTTTAAGTTACGACATTAAAAAAAAAACAGCGTTCCTAACCTGTGGATTAATAATTATGGTTGCTAATTATTCCGCAATTCTTGAATGTTCGTTTAAATATTAGTTACACATAATTCATAAAATATTCGCGTTTCCTAACTATTAACAATAATTAATTATTTGCGATTCACAATTATTGTTATTTTAGTAACACTCTTCGAATGTAGAGTTAAATAAATAGACGCTAATTAGAAATAGGTAATGCCTACATACTGTATAAACAGCCACTGTTAACAATACACTAAAAAATATATTGATATTTTTATAGATCGGATCACACCCGAAACAAAAAGGATTGCCATACGACGAAACGTTAGTACGCCCATTACGAATAAAGGCGCTAAAACACAGGGACAATAATCATATCGGCGATATAACGGCGAACGAGTGGCGCGACGGGGTCGGGCATCGCAGCGGGCGGTCGAGCTCGTTTGTTGCCCTTTGCCCTGCGCGAAAAACGGCATGCAACCCTTGCGTTGATTTACGGCGCGGCGTCAACCCGCGAACTCTGACCACATTCGGCGTCATTTAACGTAGCCTCCCCCCCACCCGGCCGCCCTCCTGGTGCTGCGAGCTCATCCCGCCCACGCACACGTCGCATATGGTCCGATCGCGCATTCGTTTTCATTGTTATCGTGTTTTATCCACAAATAACAATCCCCTTAGTTAGTTATTCTTAGTAGATTATGGCGCCGCCCTGAATGGGCATATTTCATAAAAAAAATGTACGACGTCATCGCGGTACAATGCCGACAACTGGCGCTGCGGAGTGACCCCCGCCGTCGGCGCCGATCGCTCCGCGCGCCGTCCACCACCAGCTATTCCGACTACATAATTTCATTTCTTCTTATTGCACAATAGATTCATTACTATGGTAATTTACAGTTCATCGACGAACCAGGTTTTTGTTCTTATTAAAGATATAATCCATTCTATGAACGTACTCTTAGGTAAAATACTGATTCATGATCCAATGGGACTTGGCAATGATGAAGTATAGTAACGTCGTGTAATACTTTCACCTTCGCTTCGATTGAAAAAAAAAATGTTTGGCAAATTCATTTCAGATCCTCATACACCTAGAACATTTTTAGAATTAATGATTTAATACTGTTGTCCATATTTTGGGGGAAGTCCCTCAAAGATTTGCCAAAAAATAATTGCAACAAAAATCTTATACTATAAATATGCGTTTTAAAAACATTTCGTCTGTACAAACCAATAAAATTTTTGACTTCCATTTCGACCCCAATTCACCTCTAAATTTCAATTGAGCATAATAAATATTTTCGCAACGTTACCAACTACCTATTTTATTACTTAAGGTTCTAAAAATTCTGCAATAAATTCTAACAGTATGTAAGAAAATTTTATTCAAAGTTTTGCAAAAAATATGTATCCTAGCAGACCCTTAAATAATTTAACCTTTAATCATTATTTCATAAATGCGGAATGAGCATGAAGGCTTTGCTATTCCACGTTATACACAATATAGTTTTTGTCCTCTTTCACACTGTAAATAAATCCAGATTGACAATGAGTTACCACTCAAAGAAATCATTTAGCGTTTTTACGATATTAGTTTTATGAGAGTTGTCTACGAAGCAGTGGCGTAACTATAGGGTGGCAGGGCTGGCAAAATGCCACGGGCCCCCGGTCCAAGGGGGCCCCGGCCCAAGATGCCGCCAGCTCAGCAATATTTTTTTAACATTGCACCTGAGTATTTTATTTTATTTGAAAATTATATTTTTTATTTATTTTTTTAGTTTTGCTTAAAATTTATAACTGATCAAAAAGATCTTGATCAATTTTAGAACGCATCCATTGGTTTCTTTCTACCTTTTTGTCGCGGTACGTTGGCAGTGCAGATCGGGGAATTCCCTCATTTTGTTAACCAAAAAGGACTTTTTTCGTGGCGCTGCCGCTGGGGCGAGCTAGCAACACTATGTTAGGGGAATCCCGGATTTGCTATTTTTTATGAGGGCTCTACTGACTGCGCATTATTTGTGTGATTGTTTTGACAATTGATCATTTGTATCTTTGTTTTTTCGTAATTGTTGTTTAATTGAACCTGTAAATAGTGGTAAAGTAAAGTTGATTGTGAAAGTTAGATATTAAAATGTCTAGTTCCAGAAAATATTTAAGTGGGAGCGAAAAACGAAAGAGAAAGAGAGACTGAAGAAAAATAAAAGCTTCCTAAAATTAGTCAGTACTTGAAGAATGATGACTTTAAAATGAAAACTCGAGTGAACAGTGCTCCAAAAGTGAAGATTTGGACCGTATTAAAAGTATTCCAGAATTACCAGATGCAGAACCCAATACCAGTGTCTATCCAGATCCAGAACAATCACAACAAGGTACTAGCAAAAATGAAAGAGAAATATATTTTAGCGTGAACAATATTGTATCTTCGCCATATGTTACTGATATGGGTAATTTTAAAGAGCTAACTGATCAAGTGAAAAGGTTCGTGATTGAAAACGGATATTGTAAACCTAAGGGCCCTTTCTTAAAAGATAGTGACAATAGATCTTTTCTAGAAAAACATTACTATATTGTTTCGAAGTCTGGCGTGAAACTTGAACGTACATGGCTATCCTATTCTTTAATACTTCAGAAGGCGTATTGTGAACCGTGTTGGTTATTCGCAAATCGGGCATCTAAAAAAATACAAAATGTTTGGATTGAGGGCTATGACGACTGGAAACATATTGTTGATGCAATAGAAAGACACGAGACATCCAAAATTCATCTGGATTCTTGTCTTACCTATCGACAGTGGCGGCTACATGGAACACTCGATGAAGAGCAAGAGTCCATGATTAAAAAGAAAATCTTTCTGGCGCCAAGTACTTTCTAGACTCCTTGATGTTACTCTGACACTCTCAACATGTAATTTAGCCTTCGTGGCCACAGAGAAAACGTAGGTAGCAGTGATCCAAGCTCCCAAGGAAACTTTTGAGTATTGTTGAGTTATTAGGAAAGTACGACCCGATTTTACAAGAATTGTTAAGTAAACCAAAGGGCCAGATAAAATACTTAAGCCCAAAAATACAAAATGAGCTAATTTCTGTCCTGGTTCTAAAAGTAGAAAATGCACTCATAAATGAAATGAATGCCGCACCATTCTACTCTATCATATTTGATACAACTCAAGATAATTCAAAAATTGATCAAATGTGTGAACTTTACCGTTATTGTATGATAGAAAAAGATGACAATGGGATCCCAAGGGCACTTGTCATTAAAGAGACATTTTTAGGATTTCATGAAGTTAAGGATCAAACTGCCTTAGCAATGTCCAAGCAAATTATTAAATCCATAAATGACAAAAATATTCCTCTAAATAAGTGTCGAGGACAAGGGTATGATGGTGCTAACACAATGAAAGGGACTTATGGTGGAGTTCAAAAACTCATAAAAGATGTCGAGCCAAATGCGGTATATGTTCACTGTGCTGCTCATAACTTAAATCTAGTACTCAATGATGCAGTGAGAGAGGTTATTGATATGCAAACTTTTTTCGATACAGTTCAACAAATTTATAATTTTTTTGGGCATAGTATCAAGAGATGGAATATTTTGTCAAGTTTTATATCTAATAAAGAAAGTGAGTCTTCAACTTCAATAACATTAAAAACATTAAACCCTACTAGATGGGCAGGACGTTATGATGCTGTTTTTGCTTTAAAAGTTCGGTTTGTCGAAGTCCAAAAAGCACTAACGAAAACAATTCTGTTAAGTTGCAAATCAGATGAAAGAAATGAAGCTGTTTCACTCAAGAAGAAGATCGAAAACTACAATTTTATTATGTTATTGGTTTTCCATTGCAAAATTCTACAAACTACCGATGCAGCCTCTAAAGCACTTCAGTCTAAAGCCACGGATCTTTCAAATGCCTTAAAACGTTTGAAAATATGTCTAGAAGAATTGGAAAGGTATCGACATGAATTTGTAAATTTAAAAATGGAAGCAAATAGTGTAGCTGAAAAATGGTCCATCACCCCTGAATTTTCTAAAACTCGTCAGAGGAAGGTAAAACGCCATTTTGACGAACTTTGCGAAGATGAGCGTCTCCAAGACCCGGAAGGTTTGTTCAGAGTGAACATATTTAATCGAGTATTGGACATCATTATTAATCAACTAAAATCGCGTTTCCTTCCGATGAATGAAATAGTTTCAAATTTCAATGTTTTGGAGCCTTCAACTTTACAAGTTTTAAATGATACTGATCTATTAAAAAAAGCTCTAAAATTTGTTTATATATATAAAAAAGACATATCTGAATCATTTGCCAGGGAAATTCTCAGTTTTCGGTCCACTTTCAGAGACGAAATAGAAAAGTGTTCGTGTATTAGAGACCTCGCAGATTTATTAATAATACAGAATCATTTTATGTCCTGCAGTTTTCCTGAAGTATGCACTGCATTAATGTTATTTATTACAATTCCTGTGACTACAGCTAGTGCTGAACGATCATTCTCAAAACTAAAATTAATAAAAACCTATTTGAGAAACTCTATGGGACAAGACAGGTTACGTAACTTGGCTATTCTGTCTATTGAAAATTCTATGGCCCGATCTTTAAACTTTGATGATGTTATAGACACTTTTGCAGAACAGAAAGCTCGAAGAAAAGATTTTTCTTAATAAATATCCTATTGAAATTAAATTGTTATTTTTATTTAATTGTGTATGCAGGTTTCCTCACGATGTTGTTCCTTCACCGAAAAGCTAGCAAATGGAAGATGAATATGAAGTCTCCAATCCGAATTGAGAGGCGGCCTATGCCCAGCAGTGGGACGTATATGTATAGACTGGTGAATGTAAATGAATGTAAATGTATAAACCCATGTCCATGTTGGATTACTACTTTAAATCATCATCATCATCATCATAAACAGCTCTTAGCAGTCCACTGCTAGACATGAGCCTCTCCAGTAGGAGGAATTGCCATAATCTCCACGCTTGGCAGGCGGATTGGAGATCGCAGTATTTGAAGACTATCAGAAAACGCTGCTGCCCATACTTTAAGTGAATTATTAAAATTAAACTAAGTACAACGTGACCGGCCTTACTGATAGGGCCCCATCAAAAGAATTTGCCACGGGCCCCAGACGGTATAGTTACGCCACTGCTACGAAGCTATTTATCGGAAGGTACACTTTTATTAAATACGTAAAAACCAAAAGCGTGAAATATGCGATATGACATGAATCTTATTGAGAGTGCCGCGCTGTAGGTAAATAAAAACGACAGTAAGAAATTGTTACAGATTATTTATTAATCTTTGGTCTCTATCTACCCGTTTCGGGCAATTAGGTGTGAGCCTATATTAAGGTATAGATACATGATCTATGTAGTATTTTTATGCCATCAATTATAGGCTAAACTTGATACTGGATAATTATTTTAAGATTTCTATGAGAGCTTTCCATAGAAGATCCGTGTAAACGATTGATGTGAAGTCCATCTGCGAAACATTACACAGAAAACTGCACTAAAATCCTATGTCGTTTCAAACAAAATATCACGCTATAGTTTGAGTAAAAATTATCTTTAAACCGTAAAATTAATTGTGAATTTGCGGATGCACCTTGAGTCAGCCGAGACGATCTGAGATTAGGCCCCGGATCGACGTTGGACAAACATGTTTTTTTGATTACCTACACGCACGCGCGCACACACACTCATGAATACACGAATGTATTTTAGCAGTCAAGTAATGGAAAATGGCTGTTAAAAAGTGATGTACGTAAATCTTTATTCATTGCAAGAGGTACAATATACAGCCAATTCAGATATGTTTTTCGGATAAATAACTCTAAAAACAGACTTCCTTGGTTAGGGAATTAATGAATTGAATTCCATTGTAAATAATGTATGAAGCAATAAGTGCAAATCTGTGCTGCTCCCCCGCTGAAAAACAATATATATATATATAACAAGCAACTTCGCAATTTTACCTCGCACATCAAATATACATAACCGCGTGAGCATCGGTACATTACTTATGTAGACGTGAGTCCTAAATGAGGCGCGATCTAACAATTTACATTTTTTAAAGTGTCACGTGTTATGTGAATATGTAAAACGATATTTCATCTATATATTTATCGTTTAATGTGACGGTTATGTAGCGCGAAATGTCCGTCGTCGCTGTCACGTATCACGCTTACGCCGTGCATAAGGCTTAACAAACACGAGGCGTCGCGAAGGGCCCGCGCACGTGCAGCGCCGGAGGGCCGACCGGGAGGAAGCGACGCATCTGCCGGCTGCCGGAGGTCGGCGCACTCCTCGGCCGTATCGCGTCCCGATAATTAATGTTAACACGCGTAACGAAACGTGTACCACCCGCGCGGTCGACTGCAAGCTCGTTCCTTTACTGAACGTCTACCTCGAATGCCGTTCGTAGTTTCAACGGAGCCTCGATCGATTCGTCATCACGTCAGATGACTCCTTTTTATCTTACGTTTATTTGCACCTTCAACAGTTTGTGATGCAGTCCCTTGATGCGCGAATGTACTTCTTTTGGCCTTCTGCTTAATGCGTCTCCATTGCTGTCGCATTTTATCCATAGTATGTGGATGTGATGCTACCATGTTGAAACTACAAAATGTTGTTATACATTAGATAGCTATGCAATAGATCGCAACAATATTTAAAACTGAAGAAAAAAAATCTGCTTATTTTTCAGCTACTTGCTCTCATGCCAGAAACTTCGTTTTGTAATTTTTGATGTCCGTTTGTTTATCTCAATAGTCTTAATTTTGTACTGAATTAAGTTAACTAGAAGAAATTTATCTTGTTCTCTTCCCGTTTGTTGTTTTGTTGCATTCGTTTTTAGTGTCCAGGAACCGGAGAAGATAAAACGGGAACTATATACATCTGTGCGTATGTTCACAGCTTTATAACTCGGTCGATTTTAAGTGACCGGCCATGAGCAATCATCGATCCGAAATTCTACAAGCAGAAGCGCCATATAAATATAATATGTAATATTATGAATATATTTAGGGGTAGCTTTATATACATGGAATCGAGAGACGATAAATTATTTTTTCGCGCGTCCCGTTGTGTAGGATGTTGTCGGATAGGTCTTTAAAAATGCATTAAGGTTCTTAAGTGACTTTCTCCCCCAGGTGTATATTTTGCGGTTTGTTACTTTCCGAAGTCGTAAATTATGCGTTCCTCCCTTAGAGTAAACATGAAAGAAATATTTTTCCATTCTAAGTTTTTATCCAAAACCTTTTAGTGGGGGATATATCGACTTCGTCCATTGCGTCTTGTGTCATCACCGATGTAGTTTTATGTATATTGAACGGTTTCCTAAATGATATACTCTATTGAATGATAATGAAGGTCATTTATTTAGTGAAAATAATTTTCCCATCAGAAACAGAAAATGTATTAAAATGCAAGTTTCGCAACGCAATCCTCCTAGGCATTACAAAAAAATGTGAGATCTCATTTAAAACTAAGTCATTTATTTTAGTTAGTATCTGTAGAAGCAATTATTTAACAAAGTTTGTTTGTTTCCTAATCAGTAATAAATGCTTCTATCTATAATTACGAGGGGCATTCACTATAAAGTGAGAATGAAATATAAACTCTTTGGAAGCAAAAAATGTAAGTACTGGCTGGTAAAAATAGAATATTGATTAGATTTTTAAAGAGGAAATTGTTCAAATATCTGAATTTTGAAAAAATGGAAGTCTTTTGTTTTACAATCTTTCGTAGCCTGTTGTTGAAAATGAAAAAATGAATTGCGCGCGGTTGTTAGTACCTGTACCTAAAAAATTTCACTACAGAACGAGTTGATCAAGGTATACAACATACTTTAAAAGCAAATATTCCACCGTATTCTGCAGTTGCCTATTAATGCGCCGCAGACTGGACAAATCTTTAGCTTCTTTGAAACTGATACAACGAGATTCCATAGTATTTTGCCTCAATTTACAACCATGGAGGAAACGTGGCTTTACTATTACAATCCAGAAACAATATGACAATCTATGAGTTTATTATCTCCAACTCCTAAGAAATTTATAGCGAATCGTTCTGATATTATGTGCTCTCTTTTCTGGGTTTGTAAAGGGATGGTCATGATAGAATATCTCGACCGTGGAGCAACTGATACGGGCTTTTTTTATGCAGGGCAAATAAAAAAATGTGTAACGAAATTCGAAAGGAACGGCGAGGCAAACTACCAAAAATTGTTTTGTTCCATCAAAATATTGCCTCGGCTCACAGGTCTGCCGTTACTATGGCTGCAATTCGAGATGCTGGTTACGAAATACTTGAAGTCGGGTGAATATGGAGGATTTCATGTTCACGCGACCTTGCCACTAGTGATTTCTATCTATTTCTAAGGTTGGAGCAGTATCTGAAAGCACAAAGATTCAAAGGTGGCGAAGCGCTAGTCGCTGCAGTACAGGAATTTTTGGTGTTAAGGATGAAGAGTTTTTAAGAAAGGAATTTTAAGGTTAGGAGAAAGATATGCCAATTGCATATGCTAAAAGGCAACTCGAAAAATAAAATAACATTTAATAAAAGTCACCAGCCACATACTTATTCTCACTTTGTATTGAACGCTCTTGTACTAACTAAAGCTGATTATCTGACTTCGTTTTATTTTACATGAGATTTCACAACTTTTACGGTGGAAGGATTTCGTTGCGAGACTGGCATTTTTAAACATTTCGTGTTTTTGATGGAATTTCATACTTTTTTGTAAGTATTCTGCGTTTGTTTATGGCATCATAAAATATATTTCAAAGGTTGTTATAATTATTATTGATTTTTTTTTTAATTTCTATGCAATGTCACTGACAGTGATTGAAGGTGAAATTTCACCTTGTCATTAATAATAGCTGATAACGTTGCCAACTTATTTCATTTTTTCTATTCGGCATTTTAATGTTCAGGAAAACGTCTGTGGTTGACTTTACCTACTTATATCCTCTACCTATAAGTTTTTGTAGTTTTTTTTTGTCTTCAAGGAGATATCGTTTGAGGCTAACTATCCTTGTATCTACATCCACTACTTCCCTTTTTATCTAAGTGGCGTAAGCATACCCATTATATATACGAATACAAAGTTACGTATGCGGTTCGTAAAATTATTCGTTATTCACCATTTGTACAATAGCGATATGTTCAATGCGTGGAAAAGCTTGTATTTTATTGTGAACGTAAGTATAATGTATATGGTTACTTGAAAGGTGCATCTGTAAATTTTTCGGTATATTTTACGAACTGTACGCTCAACTAATTGGTGCATTACAAAGTTTTTTAATAGCGCAGATGGGACTAAGGGCCAGAAAACGCGGTCACGAAATTTTCGGCCGAGCTGCGCCAGCTGCGGCCGACTAGAGGCGAACGTCGGCCGTACAAAAAATAGAATTATCCGTTCTCTAAAGATAGATTCCGCGATCTATACCATAAAGACGACCATGATCTATATTATTTGTCCGAACTTTATAATTTATACGCGGCGTGCGGACGGCAACGTGCGATTGCTATTATGGCATCGCAGGTAAGCGGGAGTGGGGATGACGCGCGCGTACTTATTGCACAAAAAAATCCATTCATTTCAAAAGATTGTCGCGGCGGGCGGGGGCGGGCGGCGATGGCCAGGTATTGTGCGCCTCCCTCTACTGTCTCACGTTTCTATAGCCTCGGATGCCTCGGCGCAGGTAGCGCCGTCGGTAGGGCTGGAGGTGGCCCTTCGCCCGCGCCCCGATTTCATTGTACAACGAAATAATACGCCTCGAGTTGAAATTGTCGGAGCTGATTTTGACGTAGATACTTATTTAATGAGAAATCCAACCGAATACATGAGCTGCGCGAATCTACTTACATTTGGCTCAGAAAAATAAAAGGGTGTAGCCATCGACGACATAAGAATCTAATCGCCCTCATTTTTCACAATCTCATTTGTCCTAAATACCTAATAGGGTCCTAAATACAGGAAACTTTCTTCAATGTTTTATGTACTTGATAGTTCAGTTAAGCGGCATTAATTGAATTGTTATTAAAATTGTTTGCCATGTATGTTTAATAAAAAAACTTGAAAATGGTCATTACACAATTTACAAAACAGTACAGTACGAATTTTTTTTGTTCAAAGTTGTAAGTTTTCAAAAAAAACCTCTCGGCACTGTTTTGTAAATTGAATAATGGCCTATAAAAAAATTATCACACTTTTTTATTCAAGTAACCTTTCGTGCAATCGCTAGACTTACGAAACAGGAATTAAAGTTCCGTCACTAAGGAACTAAACTCGTTAGAAATATAATAAATGTGCATAAACTATTTAAAAATCGATCTACTAACATTTGCGCTGGCCTCGCCACATACACACATGAAAAGACTACCAAAGATGTAGACATATTTTTTCTCAATCACGGCAAATTTATTAGTATTGCACGCAAACATTTGTTCGTATATCAAAATACTGGCCGTTGTACAGAGACTGAATATTTACGCATATAAGCCCTCATTGTTAAACTACACATACATTGCAGATATAGAACAATGGAATAGGTAGTTAACTTTCAAATGGTCAAGTTTTATTCATATTATTATTTTTCTTATATTCAATCATCGTCTTGCAATAAATATGAAATGTAAACTGGTGAACTTATGGTGACTTTAAAATAAAATTTCTATAGCTACAAGTTTGCTTTATGGCATTTTATAGATAAACATCGATTAATTGGATCCACTGATTCATTCTGAAAGCTAGGACTGTATCAAACTGTAAGTTTTTGAAGGTTCGTCAAAAAATTTGCCAGAGTAGGTATACTTTGCTTTAACTCGTTCGGACTATTGTATTGCCGTAAATTTCAGTATTTTTAACTAAAATAAAAGATCCAGTTTTAAAATGTATAATTAAAAAAGTATAGCGAAAACCGTCCATACAATCCGTCAATTTTCATTGCGCAGATTAAGGAAATCTAATGTGATTCAATATATTAGGAAACAGATTCACTCGACAGTTACTTCTCAGTATCATGACAATTCATGTGCATTTTTCGATTTATTTTTTTATTAAAATGTCACCGATATTTAAATGTGATATGGAGATAGCATAATGAAAAAAACGCGCCGTGTGCATCCTGCGTCAAACTACATAGCAGAGCTGAACACACTTCAAGGTACAACCTATTATGCCGGGGCCATGGGCACGTTTCCGCATCGTTCCACAGCCCTAACGGAGATGGCTGATATGAAAAGAGATTTGCTCCTCACGATCATGAACCGCCCTGACGCTTCTAGAAGCAGCGCATGGGAACACTTTTCAACCTTGACCCGCCTCATGGCCAAATTTGAGTATCGCTCAAGAAAGCTCGTCACTGAAGCTCGTAACGATAGTGATTTGCAGGCCACCAATATCTATATGCTGTCCTACAACTAAGAGTCACTACAAAGTAACAGCCTTTTGCACCTTCGTAATTGTTGTATTAATCTGAATGAAATATGGTTTCTGGATTGGTTTAACGTTGATATAACCTTCCAAATGATTTTTGTTCCCACAAAATGCAGTGTATGATTCATAGGTAGCTCAAAGATAGTATTTCACACGTGTGAAACCACGGGCCTCATGATCTATATAGTGAATGCGAGATGCGATTCCGATTCTGTTTCTGCTCTCAGATGCGAGAGCAGAAACGGAATCGGAATTGTGAATGGGATCAGACTCGGAATAAAGAGCAGGACTGGCGTTGGAATTGAAACAAGACCGTATTTGGGACAGAGTGGGGTAGGGACGGAACTTGAAGAAAGGGTCGGATTATGATCATGGTGAAAAGAAACATCACTGGATATAAAAAGTGGAGATAGTAATTCGATGTCTATCAGACAGCCGCGGGTGTAATCTAGTTTTACAATAAAAGTTTTAAGTGATTGTTATTTACGGTGCTCACCCGTATAGTAACGCCGTTCCGGCGACAGCGCCTGCACATTGAGCCGCCATGTACAGCGCGGCGCGCAGCGGGGACACTCGCCTGCGCAGGCACATCGCCGCCGTCACCGCTGGTGAAATATGCGCACCTGCACATTAATTACAATATAACATGACGTACAGTCTATTCTGCATGGCTAAAGAGAAAAAAAAAACTGGACAAGTGCGAGTTGAACCTGCGTTTACTATAGTTCAATAGATATATATATATATTTGGGTCACAGAAATTCATGTGTGTTACCACTTTTCGATTTCATCGATCTAGTAAACTCTGTGATTGTGATGAACGAACGCACAAATCCACGAGTCATCTTATAAGGGCTCCTTTTCTTCATTCAGATATACGGAAAAGATTACTTTTGAATAATTCGACTTAGTTCTTAGTTAACTACGGCACTAAAATTGATACTTCGTAGAAATGTAGGTCATTTCGTTTGATATGGTAATTTTCGAGTTCCATATAATACACTTATCATTTATAAATAATAAATTTATATGTTTTGTGTGCTTTATATGAAATTATAGAATAAAGAATGTTATTTTGAAACACCATAAAGTTTGTAATAACAAAATAAATTCAAAGGAAAACTTTAGTTTTTTTTTTTTTTCCATACAAAACTTGCTGGTAAATCAACCTCAAGTTTCTTTACTCAGAATTTGTGCTTGTGGTCAAAATATGAGCTACGTATTAGTCGAAACTAGGGCTTGCATCGCAATCGATAGCGGGACCAGGTATTGGAACCAGGATTGTAAAATAAGATTGACAGCAATGTTGCATAGATTTATAGTGGTGATGATAAAAAATTATGGAAAATCTCATTTTATGTTCACACGGGTGAACTCATAACATAAGTCAGTTACTTAAAATAAATAAATCTAAATTAAGTACGCAACTTAAATAAAACAAATCAAAGTTTAATGATGCCTACTTCAAGTATTACTACAACTAAAAGGAAAAACCAAAAGCCAAACGTTAAATCTAAAAGACAAATGCGAATAGGATTCGCATGCTGAGGGTTCCGTACTACGAGGGTTCTGTTTACAATATCAATATTGGCGAAATATTGATCCCAGGAATTCCGTAAAAAATATTCCAACTTCTAAGAAGCTTAAGTTTTCATAGTTGGAAATCAAAACATATTCTCCGGTACAATGGTGTACATCGCGGTGCATACTACAATTATTGTAAGTGTATGTTTGTAAAATAAAAAAAAAAATCATATGTTATAAAAATTTCACGTAACTATAAATTAACGATTTTCGGGTCTTTTCCTTTATTTGTACTGTGAAATGTATTTTCTTGCCTAATTTCATGATTCTTTATAAATGGCAACTATTCTATTGATTTTGATTTAATTGGTAGTTTCAAAATATAAAGCGTAAATGGACGTATATTAACCCCTATTTTAGATTACGTTGACTTAGCACCTCCTTTTTTATAGCTTCAAGGAACTCCAGACTAAAAAAATTGATGTTAATTTCAACTATATACCTTTTAATTTCATATTTAAAGGAAAATATTTTCATTTATTCATTTGCGGATTCTTCGCACAAGCCCCACGCACAGTTCGCCGAATTTTATTTACCGTTTTTCTTAAGTTTGCACTATTATCACACCTAGTTTAACGCTTGTATATATTACTGCTTTTACGATAGAGTAAATATAAGATTGCTGACTGATTTGCACTAAGTTTGTACTCACGTGCTTAGTGAATGTCAGCTTGCACTGGACAATGTAACGAACCAAAATGAAGTGAACTATAGACGTCTTTTGCTGTTTTTGTAATCGGTTTTCCTGAAATATTTAAGTGAAGGACTATTTTTAGTATTTTTCAAAAGTTTAGGCGCAATACTTTCGGAGACAAAATGGAATGGTCCATTTTCTGAAATAACTTTAAAACTATTTACCTTAGATTTATTGAATATATTATATATATTCGAAAACCTCGCAATAGTCGGTTTCCTTTGGTATGTCACAGGGTACAGTTTGCACACCTTTTTTTTTGTCTAATTTACCCCTCAAATGTGACCCTTATATTTTATTTTACATTACGTTACAAATCCGTGTATGCATCACAAACATACAAATGTGTACCAAATGCCAACTTATTCGGTCCAGTAGATTCAGAGCGAAGAGACTGTGGCGGACGGACAGACGGAAAACGGAACCTTAAAAATACGTATTATATCAGACATTTGCACTGTTTCCACAGTGTGATGTCGTATGGCATCTTTCTTGGAGGACATAGCGCAGATATAGAATTTTTGTGCTGCAGAAGAGGTTAGTTCGTATACGATTTACAAGCTCGGACTTCGTGTATCTCTTACAGATGAGTTTAGGAAAATTGTTATTTTCTCTATGGCGTCTCAATTCATGTGAATTTCTTATGAACACGGACCTACGAACTGCTTAGTATATAACAGAATATAACGTTTGCATTTAAAGTTATTAAGAAATGCAGTGAATTCAAGTCAGAGTTGTTTTTGGAGAGCGCAACTGGTCAAAATTACCACTTGGTTGACCGAATAATGCACTTTAGAATAGAAACTGTAAATTTTTGGATAAGTCAACTTCGTAAAGCGCGATATAAGGAGATTTCTCATTTGAAAGTGTTATATAAGATTTTGTCGTATTACCTACGCTATAAAGCGTTATGAATGTTGGAATGTTGTAATTTAAATTACAGTATAATACTACCCGGGGAATTGCCGCTCTTTGTTTACATTGCAAGGACATTAAGTTCTGCACAGAAAAGGTATGCCCAGTAGGGCGGCCAGCTCGCCCTGATACGCCTGTCCTATCATGCCGCTTTCAAATTCGAGCCCTTTACTCCGCCGCTTAGTGTCCCTACAAGGCCGGGCAGGCCCTGTGTATATATATATATATAAACTTAATATTCTGTGGTTCGGTTTCACATAAACAAGATCTGAAAATCGTTATAGCGCTTGGAGTTGTCAAGGTTATTTTGATTTAAATAATTAAAGAACGCTATAATTAAAATTGAAAATAAATAAAGCAATATTGAGACTATTTTGTCAATTCAATTTTGAAACTTAATTAATAGGTTACACAATAAAGTCGATTACAATATTCGATCATAATTAATATATTCGACCATCCCGCCGGTGTGTGTGAAGACCGTCTTAGCTTAATTGCACCATTTTATCAGGTGGTACACGTGTCTCTATTATAATATTATACGAGAATCGAAATAATGGTACTATCGTTGAAACCCAAATGTCTCGTTATTTAAATTTCTCTATGTAGGTAATATTCATTACATTTCATTTATCGGAAACGATACTGCTATGGACACGCCATTTTATAGCATAAATTGTCTACAGTCAGATGGAAGAACGGACTGTCCGAAGCTGTAAGGATATTTACGATTTAACAGTGAATTTTGTTATTATTAAAGATATATAGTATACTAGGAGATGCCCGGCGTACGTATCGGTCAGTCTACACGACTGCTCCAATCTCGACAACGGATTTGAGTATGCTGTTTTCAGTGTTTCGACTTGTATTTTTAAAAGGTGTATTTGTTTTATTTATTTATTTAATATCATATCAGAAGTTTATTTATTTAATATAAAAATTGCATTATTGCTTTTCGATACTGCGCAATACCCATATTAATAGATAAATCAAGTCGGGAAAAGGGTTTGCCGCCAGCGCTCTCGTAAATATGTGATTTATAATATGTAGTCCTTAAACAGAGGTATAATAAAACAATGCAGGAAAGAGTTGTGCACAAACAAGCGGTCTCATGAAAGGCCGTGATATTATATATCTATAAGCAATAGTATCTGTTTACCATGTAAATAACAAATTAAAAATATATCTAAAATAAATCGTGTTTTGTAATCTGCCCCTAAATAACACCCAAGCGAACCCGGGCCGGATCGTTAACTATGATAAACATAACAAACATTTATAAAACAAATAGTTATATTAAAAACTGGACTATATTGTGTCCATCACGCGGGCGGAACCGCGGACGGTTGCTATAGCGATCATAAAAGTATTTACGAAGCGATTTAAACTAATTTAGCTCGCATCAATTTCAAGGGATCGCCCGGGATTATATTAACCGCTTCACAGTTAAGTGCGCGAATTAGCCCTCGATTGTACACGAAGGGCCGAGGCTCCGTGATAATTATTACAATATTATATTTTAAAGTGGCCCGTATTGTGTGGGTCCGGCGCCGCTGAGGGCAAAGGGTGCGTCGGTTTGCGGTCACGCGTGAAACATCAAAAGAATGATAGACGGATATTATCCTCGATTCAAAGCTAATTTTTGATATCTTATTCAATATCACTTTGATAAAGTAAATTTCGAACGGCGGAGCTTAATTTTTCAGGATACTACTATTATGTAGTAGTCTACTATAATAATATTTAAAAAACTGTTATTCTGAAATCATAGACAGACACTTCAATTTTTTTTACACTTATGTATAGATTATATGGTGCGCTTCAGCACGCGCTTGTTGAACGGTAATGCCTCAATGGTTAACAGCGTTACCTCTAAACCAGAGGTTGTGGATTTCGAACCGCGAGCGAATTGACCGATGAAATTCTAACTTAAAACTAAATTAAGCAAAATACTCCATGATTCAGGGGTCATTTTAAGCCGTCGGTCTCGGACTCGTGACCACACTGGTGACAAAAGGTCGCTGACAGCCTTCCACACTGAGCCTACGTGGAGGGTTTGCAGGTCCAAGTCCCACATTCGGAATAAGATTCGAGGGTATGCCTAAGCAGTCGAATAGTACCTCTAAGACAGCAACAATATAATGTATATTCAAACCCTGTTTGTATATTCGTGTCGGCATATTGACGGCCCAGAGACATTTATTGTTTTTGGTTGGACGAGAGATTCTGATTCTGTATTATTTTCTGTTTTAAAAATAAATTTTAAATAAATAATAAAGAGTGTATTAAGTAATTAATTACAAATCTAATAAAACATATAACAAACTCTGTGATAAGAAATTGCTAAGTAATGTTATTTGATTAAAGTGTTTCAATAATTTAAATTTGCTAATTAATTCATATATGTATAAAAGCAGTTCCCACGATTTAAAAATGAGTAGTAGGGATGCGCAGAAAAGTCGTTAGAGCACAGGCTACGATCTAGAATTTTTGGAATTCAGCAGTAATAATGCCACTCTAATCTTAGCATCCATGAATCTTAGTAACACAACTGTGCTAGTTGTAGGTAAGCAAGTTATAAAATTAAAATGTATGGACGTGTTAAACAAAAAACATTACAGCGTAAAATAACATTTCAACATAGAATCAACAAAAAACACGAATTCGCTCTACTGTCGTGTCCTGAAGGTCCAGGTGAATAGTTGAGGTGTCAAAAAATGCATATGGACAAGGACTAAGTGACGGTCAAAAAAAAAATGCAAATATTTTACAATTTTTTGAGAAAATCGCATAAAACGCTAAAAATGGGATATTGTATGGAGTATTCTACAGTACACTTTTAAACCTATTTAGGTGTTTCTTTTTTAAAGTTTCTACTTTTCACATTGAAGACTGACTCAATATATGGAGTGCTTTTTTATTTTTCGCAAATAATGAAAGTTAGGAATAAAAAAGAGAGAATAATCAATTTTTCAAAATCGGCTGTTTCACGACTTACGAATCGCGTCGGATGTGAACGGGGGTACTGCAGTTCTAATCCTTAACTAACAATAATCCAATACAGATAGTATGCCAAAATTGGGCCAACATTCGTCTTTGGTATTCTGCGAATCGAAATAAATCGACTTCGGATTCATATCGCAATATGACGTAATGTCGATCCTGGAACGTAAATCTACATATTCCATTTCATAATTTTCGACGTTTCTCCGATACAGTCGAACTCGTACAGCTCAAAGATATTGAAGAAGGTTTAAAGGTAATTTACATGTCAACACATTATGTATGGCCCTTCAATTAATGTTACACATCAACAGATATTTTCTTCATTATTAAATAAAAATCTTAAAATTTGGAACAATTTATGACTTATGCATACTTAATTAACAAATATTGTTTTGGCACTGGTTTTTGTGTTCGTTGCTTTTATTTTACTCCTTTTGTTACTCAGTTCATTTTGAATGTAGCCGAAGGTTAGAGCACGAGGTCTGTGAATTTTAGGGAATATCTTATAATGACACCCATCGTTACAGTATAGTTAAGGAAATTATATCCAACCTAAACGATTCACTACGGGGTACATACAGGAATCATGGCTGTATGTTATATCAATAATAAGAATGTTGATTGTTGAATTCAAGAAAAAAGGGTATAGTTGTAGTATATTAGACATGCAATAGTTGTATATGATAAATTTGCACCAATATTGCTTATAGACAATATTGGTGCTATGTGTTGGGGTCATACAATTAAATTCAATATTTGAACACACCATCAAGGTTACATAGACTATAATTATAGAAGTATAACACTCAGTTATAAAATAAAGGATAAAAGTTAAGTGGAAAACATGCTGGAAAGACAACACTAGTTTAAAAATACAAAGAAAAGGATAAAGGGCGTTTGGTGGGATAAACAGAAAAAAAAATTAGACACTGAAAATCAAATGTGATACTTTTTAAAATTTATATATATATATATATATATATATATATATATATACATACATATAGAGGTGGGTTTATCTATTGAAATAGACAAATATGCAAAAGCTGATGCTGTCGAAATATTGAACAATATAGTAATTTTTTAATTAATAAGTATATTCTTTATTTTAAAGACCTAAGACGCTCTTCCATGAGTTCCTTTTAAAGTGACTTTTATCAAAAGTCACTTTTACAGCTTAGTTATTAAATCATAACTTATCATAAAGGTGACTTTTTGTTGAAATTTTACTCAAAAGGAGGTCGTGGAAAAAGCAGACCCTAAGATCTATGCAATAGTTTTTAATTTTTTCTAAAATACGACGATACTCTTCTTGCCCCCAAGAGTGCATCACGACAGTCACCGGGATGAGTTATTACAATAAAAACATTTATGTAGGGCCCACAAAAACCGATTGAGCCACCCTATCCACTCGATAGAAATAACAGTTAATTGTGAACATGTGCAGATAACGAGCGGAGCGCCGGCTAGTAGGGTTACCATTCCTTTCCCGAAATGCCCGACTTTTTTTTATATAGAACCTTTGCTGGTTATTGTTGTTAACCTTTTTTTTTACCTCTGCATAAAAGATAAGCCTGTACGGGCCTTTTACAATTTAAAAATTCGGTTTAGAAATTAATATCCACTAATTCGTTTATCTACATATTTTCGTAATCTTGTTCGTTCGTTCGTATTATATAGAGGAAATATAATACCGGATTGTTCTGTTGGCAAAAAATTGCGTTTATTGCTTTCCTACTAGCGATGGATCCAGGGTGGGGGTCATGGGGTTTATGTCCCCCATGACCCCCACCTTAGACTGGGTCTTCATCTTGGTCTATTGTAATCGAATCAGAGCCAGTCCTGACTTAACGTCGTATGTGTGACCCCCTCATGACTCCCTTCACAGGTTTTACAAAACTAAATATCCAGTATATTCTTAATCCCCGATGATAACGAAGGCTGTTTTAAGTTTGACGCTTATGTCTGTCTTGTTTATTTATCTAGGTATGACTTAATGAATAAACGGATTTCAATTTTTTTTTCTTTAATTTCAATCTAGTTTCACTCGGACCATCCCAACAAAAGTATCTGTTATTTGATGAAAATTTGATCGCCAATTTCAGTGCTGTTAGGCATTTTTTTCAGAAATTCGGGATATGTATTTAAATTGAATAAAAAATTCGGAGCAAAGCATTTTGGGGCGGGAAAACAACAAATGCAAAGCTAAAAAAATGAAATGGGTGATAAAAATGTGTATTCGGGGAAATATTACTCTTTGATTGTTTTGTTTTTTTTTTGCCTAACTGAAAAACATCATCATGCGGCAAATATACTGGTCCCGGCGGGACATTTAAAAAATCAGCTGTTTTGCGGGACGTCCGGCTAAAATCGGGACACTTTGCAACGCTGACTTTTGTTTAAAAATTAATAGACCTTTTAAAATTTTGTTTTATAGTAAATTGAATAAGATTTTTAAGGATAATTAGTTCATGTATTATTTGTAGTTAAAATTAGTCGAATTGAAAGAGAATAGAATAAAAATAATGTTCCTCATTTTTTTTGACTTGTTAGAGCCAAAAAATAGGATTGAATTCAAAAATTGAATATAAGAATGGACTTATCTTTTGATATTGTTGCATATGTGCACACAATGTGCGTTTTAGCAGCAATCGCTTATTTTGTTTACTCCCGTCGCTCCTAATCCAAGCTAGAACCTACTACCTATAAATACACACCCTTCGGTTTATCAGGACTTGTCTCTTTCAACCATTGCGACCGGCTGAAGGTTGAATGTTGATGATGATGATGATGATAGTGATGATGAAATCCACTAATCTAAACTATCTAAATATTTTGTTTACTCTGTGATCCCTCGATATATTTAAGTGTCAATAAAATTACGAAACTCTTACTATTTCTCATTTTTAAGGGTTTCAACTTTAAATTGGTTTAAGTAGATAATTTTAAAGATAAGATGGATATCACTGTTTTTATAAAAAAACATTAATCAAAAAAGTTTTTTCGTATTTTATAAGCAAAAAGTAGAAGTAAAATCTTTTCGGTTGTGGTGTTTATATCTGGCTAGTTTTGATACCATTAAATAGATGACACTTAAAAGAAAGAAAAAAACAAAAATAAAAATGATGTCTCTCCATTTTTCTATACACCAAAATGAGTGAATCTAACGGAGAAATTCGATCCATTTTAAAGTTTTATTACAAAAAAGGGAAAAATATTACACAAGCCGTGAAAAAACTTTGTAACATTCATGAACCTAATGCAGTGTCGGTAAGAGTAGCACACAACTGGTTCAAGCGATTTCAGTCCAGTAATTTGGATGTCAAAGATGAATGTCACTTTGGTTGACCTATTACACTATTATTATAAAGTCGATGCCATTTTGGAAAAAGTAGAGCAAGGTCGGCATATTAGTCCTTACTAAATAGCTGAAGAGCTGAGGATCGACCACAAAACAGTTTTGACCCATTTGAAAAAAGCTGGATATACAAAACAGCTCAAACTTGGGTCTCACACAAGCTCACTGAAAGAAATCTGATCAGTCGTGTATTTATTTGCGATTCTCTATTGAAACGTAATGAAACCGAACCATTTTTTGAAAAGATTGATCACTGGTGATGACAATTTGATTACCCACGACAAGAGCGTGCTACAAAGATCATGGTAAAAGGCAAGCAAGCTCCACAGACTATAGTGAAACCCGGATTTACTTGTAATAGATTGACGCTATGTGTATTGTGGGATTGGAAGGGCGTTATTCATTATGAGCTCTTACCGCCGAGCAAAACCGTCAATTCGGATCTATACTGACAACAGCTGATGAGACTCAAGCAAGAAATAGAAAAAAATCGACCAGAATTGATCAATAGAAAGGATATGATTTTTCATCGTGATAACATCAGACCACACCTTTAGCCACTCAGCAAATATTGAGAGAATTTGGTTGGGAAGTGTTAATGCATAGCCCTGATCTTGCACCCTCAGATTTTCACCTGTTTCGGTCTCTTCGGAATTTTTTAGGTAGTTTAGTCCATCAAGAGAGGACTGTCAATACTATTTGTCGCAGTTTTTGATTAGAAGTCCCAAAATTTGTACAGCAATGGGATTTTGTCACTACCTATAAAATAGCAAAAAGTTGATGAACAAAATGGCGTATTTTACTATACAAATTACTATACTATACAAATACTATAGTTAAATATAAATAAAATATGAAGAAAAATTATCTTGAGTTTGTATATACAACATGAAAAATCTTTTGCCCTAAAAAATGTTATATTATTAAATTGATGTTGTGAAATTTGAACCCACAAAATTGCACAACTAATCATTTTTTCGACTCGTATCTAGCTTGTAATATTGATTAACGTTTGCTTTAGTGACAAAGCGATACAAATAATTTTTAGTACTTCATTGAAGCGATAATATGTATGCATTAGGTAATGTATGCATTACCTTAGTACGATGGAGGTCAATTAGAATCTTCATCTAAGGTACATGTGAACTTTTAAAGGCGCATTGGGCCAACATACAATCTATTGGCCCAATACCGTATTAGAGGAGATCGAAACTTAAGAGGGATAAAATACGAATAATCGGATTACATATGTTTGGAATATGAAATTTCCATTAAAAGTCAGTATTTATATGTATTAAGATAAACTTTGCATATAAAGATAATATGTAGCATACGGATTTTTGTAGATAATATATTGCTTATGTAAGACACACACATTTTGAAGAGATTAATTTAAAATAATAATATATCAGGAATTCTATTTATTATTGTTTCTAGGAGTTTATTATTTTCGATTGATACATTCAATAGCCAGATTATCCTAACAGTAGTCATACGAGAAACTAATTAATTTTCACAATTTTCTATAGATAAAAGGTACTCGTATACTAGTGTAAAAAGACTTTAGGTATAGATTTAAAAAAAATTTTAATTAAAAAAAAACGCTCAAACTTTTCTTTTTAGAGGTAAGGATCAAAACACAATTGCAAGTTCCTACCTCAATCACAGAGATAATGAAAACTTTTCGGTAAGAATGGGACACTATAAAATGTAGAGATTAATTTTATCGCTGGTATCTAACTTAAAAAGTCATTATTTCTGTTAAGGAAAGTTTTCGTTTAAGGAAAGAAAGTGCGAGTGTACTTCCGCATCCAAGGTTCCGCACTAACCAACGAAATTGAGGCATCATCCTTTTTGAATTTTAAAATTGTAATATAAAAATAGCAGTTTTATTAAGAAATTTTTTTACTAAAGTTGTTTTCAAAATAATTTATTTAGATTGTCTTCAAAACAATTTTAATTGAATTAATTTAGGTACAAAGCTCTAATAATGAGATTTTTTTTAAATAATTAAAACACGTGATTCAGATCAAGAGGGGACAAAGTTAACGAGTGTGGAAGTTAATAAATCGCTAATATACACATCATTGGAACATAGAATTCACTAAAAAATCTTTAGTGCATTTTTAAATACATATCCCACCACACCGTACTCAATTTAATGCGCGAAAAAAAAAAGATTTTGTGTTCCTCAATTTTATGTATGGAAAGCTATCTCAATTTTTTTCGTAACATATTTACATAATTATAAAAATAAATTACGAAAAAAAAAACCGCCATTCAATTGAATGGCGATTTACATAAGACACCTGTCTGCACAATTTCATCACAATAAAGGAAAAAGTGGCATATAAAACTGTGTATACATACCGATGTGTAGACAGACGGGCCGTACGAAACCATAAAGGAAGCTTTTTTTCATATATCACAATGTACACAGTTTATAATTGTGCCATGGAGTTATAAAGGTGCATGGATGCGTCTGCAACTCGCTTGTAAAGGCATAGGCAAACATCCACGAAGAATCTTCAAAACCACGAAAAACCTAAAGACAATAAATGACTACGAGACCATATAAACCGAAAACCTAAGTACAGATTGACGCTCGGCGGACGACGTATATGCTATCTCTATATGTTACGAAACCCTACGTTGTGCCGTTTACGACGCACACTTAGCTAAATTCCTTTATGAACCATAAACGAATTCTTGTATGCAGGAGATAAACGCCACCATACACTCTGCTTTATGATTTTAAAGCATAAATTGACTTCATCGAAGGGTTTGATTATAATTCCACATAAAGAAATTTTAATGCAAAACACGTGTTCCATTTTTTTTTCGTTTGGAGCGTGGTGGGACGCAGCACACCTGTCGTTTTTTTGTGAGCCAACGCCAACGCACCCGCTATTTCGTTGCTGCAAAAGATGGGGTTCTTTCATCTTATATCTCCTTATGGTCCGATTTAAAATATGTATATTGATTTGGGTCAATGTGTATTCGAAAGACATATATGTATGCTACATACCGTGTTGTCGCTTATAAAAGGCTACATTTTGCATACATAGGTATATATTTGTCTTTTTATTACTTTGTGTGAAAGAAAATTATTCGGATTAACTTTTTATTGTTGTAAATATCAACTAATTTGTATCTAGGTACTGTTTAGTAGATAATTTTCATATCCGATTCATAGATTCAATTATTGAAAATAATTGAATAGTAAGGTATACATTGTGTGGGGTTTAAAATACTTAAATGTAAGCATATATTTTTTTCGTCTGTAACGATCTTTTGGATTATTTAATCCAATATGCAACGTTTCATGGAAACTAGAAGTAATATCAAAATCGGGATTAGGGTCGAGGACGATATCGGAAGCGAAAATAGGATGAGATGAATGAAAATGTAACGATATTGTTAAAGTGTTAAAATACGTGAGAAGATTTATAGTCGTCCATTTAACCGCTGACTTTGAACCCAAAGTGGTGTTTTATACGTAATTATTACAATTACAGCAATGTAATATGATTAACTATAAAATATTATATGATTTTTAATTAATGTAGAAACGATACTATATGACATCGTATCCCAGAAACAAGAAGTTATTAGTTAACTTAGCCATTCCTACCTGGTTCATGGACAATTTCATATGTGGTGTTACATTGTTTACATAAATTGCTATTTATGTAATACAATAAATAGAAATGTTTGCATACCCCTCGTATTCAAGGGCTATGCAAAAGACTAGGTACTCTAAAACTGTTATTTATTACTAATATTTATCTTTTCAAAGTATCCACCCTGAACAAGCATATACTTTTTCATGCGTTTAAATTACTTGAAAACTACCACTGACCACTCTTTTTAGATCCCTCAGAAATTTCGATATTACAGGCAACCGGTACATCTTCGTTAATTTCAAATCTTTTGAGTTTTAATTGTTCTTTGATTTTGGAAAACCAAAAATCTCATAACGCTAAATCAGGAGGACATGGTGGGTGACTTGAGTGAGGTAGGATAGATACGTTTTTTGAATAAAAAAAATCAAGTGTTCTGGCAGACGTGTGTCAAAAAAGGTGCCGGATTCGTGACTAGGTCGTTTGTCACGCCAAGTTAATAATACTGCTGAGGCACAAATTGACATATATCACTCAAAATTAACTATTTATTGATCATCTAACACGAGACTAGCAATATGACGGGACTTACAAAAAAAAGCCTGACGACCATTTATTTCTGTGTACTTCGCTTACGGCGACATTTTGTTAGTGTTGGTTATTATCAAATCACTATAAGGCCCGATTATCTCTTTGTTTCGCGGTGGCAGTTGTACAGACATGTCTCGTCACCGGTAAGTACATCATATTATCGTATACGTTTTTTTATTCGCGCCATCGTCGAATTTGTCTATCAAAAATCTCCGCCAATCTACCCTGCGGGCTTTCTGCTCATCAGCCAGTTTGCGCGGCATCCATCTCGAACCACGCTTACGCAGTGAAAGGCGATCGCGAATAATCCTTTGCATCGCTGCTGATTCGATACCCAATCCTCGCATAAGCTCTACATATATAATTCTCCGATTCTCTCGGATCAATATGTCAACTGCTTGAACGTTTTCTTGAGTGACTGCGATTGGCGGCAGATATCCGTCCACTATTCGCCGCCTTCAAAGCTTCTCCGTCTTCTTTTTATCTCAGCATACCAATTAAATACTCTTGCTCGTAAATAATCAGACTCACCAAAAGTAATGATCAAGAAATGAAAACATTAAGGCCTTTAAATCTTTTTTGTAATCATAATAAAACCTAGCGCGAAAATCTCGTCGACTGAGTTCCTTTACTGCAAGCGAATTCCCGACGAATTATCAGGAAAATGAGTATTTTAAAGAAAAAAAACTGGCCAAGAGTACGTCGAACCATGCTCACTGTAGGGTTCCGACGTCGTTACTACGAAGAAATGCACTACAGATGAAAAAAACTGTATTGTTACACTTTTTAGTATATTTCTAGAATAGAATAGGTTCACACCTATGTGTAAGTACTTATGCATTATAGTCGCCTATAACTAGAGAAACAAGTAGTTATGTCGACTGAAACTAGTTTAAATTAAAGTGCACCAGCAAATGAGCGTACCTTCATGGTACGTATGTTATTTTCTTAACAAGTACAGTTTTTCAGAAATAACTCAAAAATTGTATATCCGATGATCTTCAAAATAATTTTCGTAGAAAGTATTTATAAGCGTTACCTTTGTAGTTTTATTCATATTGTTGAACGTACGGTTTAAAACATAGAATGGGGCACAATTTCCGCTAAATTCGGTACGATTATTTCCAAAAATACTCACTTAATCAAAAAAATTGCTTAGAAACCTTAAAGTGTTTTTAAAAGACCTGACGAAATATGTGCCACCATTGATGTTTATTGAAAAAAAATTTTTTCAGCTTCTGTTTTACATGTATGGAGTGCACCCTTAAAAAACATTTATTTTTATTATTTAACTACCAACTTAAGTAGCGACTTATACAAGACATCTATATTTCAAATTTCATTAATGTACATCTTGTAGTTTTTGAGTAAAATGCCTGTAACGTACGGATGTACGAACGGACAGACGGACATGACGAAACTATAAGGGTTCCGTTTTCTCCATTTTGGCTCGGAACCCTAAAAACAGTGTACGCACGTGAAAAGTTATAATTAAAAAAATATTTTAATTGCATGCAAATAATTAATCACAATAAAATAATAAAAGGACTGGAGTCGCGTAGTCAATACGGTCGATAAAGTTTAATTTAAAATTGAAAAATTATGTAAATTAATAATTACTTTCTTATATAAAGTGTAATACATTTTTTTTATTTGAAATTATAACAATTATTAACTGCAAAACTGGAATATGATCACCTTATTTTGTTACCATCTTCCATTTTTCATTCAGCTACACAAAAAGTCACCGACCGACGTCACTGCTGAACTTGCTAATTCCGCCGGTTTTACAGTCATATCGATAATCGGAGTAATAATATTGGTAGTATCGTCCATAATATGATAAATAGCAACTTCTACATCTCGAACTATTGACAAATCAATTATTAGTGGTGTGAAGTTGCTTGCTAAACCACTTGCGAGCAACTTCATGCTGTACCTATTTTTCGTGTCATCCCGATAAAAATTCGCTCTCATCATTTTTTCATAACGCGCCAAAAGAAGTATAAATAAAAATGTTTGAATTCAAGTATTTTCCATTTTCAAATTTATGACTAAATGACCAGTATTTGCGATGGTGTATAACTTGCCAATATAAAATAATTGAGTTGAGAGTGTCTTATTGCTTTTGACATATAAAGTAATTACTTACACTCATATAAAGTTTTGTAGTGGTCTGATGGTCGAAACATTATTTATAAAATATAATATTTCAACATTGGTCATATGCAGGGATTGACCAATAAGTTTTTAATTTACTAAGTCAAATTAACTTGCAAAACAAATTGCTTTGTATCTCAGACATTTAAGCCGTTAGTTCCGGAGGTGGTTACCTCATTGGTGACAATAGTCACAAAAGACACAGCTTTAGGAGCATCTTGTGGGGCGGTACTTGTACGGTAAAGTGATGAAAACGTGATTACAATTATTATGTTTCATTTGTCAACTGCTTAACTAGATAATATATTTTGCACGGAAAATAATTTTGGTAAGAGATGTAGTCTGTAACATAAATTAAAGTAATTAAAATTATTAAAATAGAATTAATATCCTTCGTTTTCGGTTTTTTATTTTGTTTTTACACGATAACTACTGATTCATTTTATTTCAAGTCTTACTTAAAAAGTGTTTGTAACTCTAGTGAAAATATTATTAAGTACGTACATAAGCAAAACGTTTTCTATTTGTCTGTTTATTTCTTTCACACAAAAATTACTGAACCATAATCACCCTCAGTATATTTTCATACAAAGGGACCGTATTTCAGGCTTCTACTTAGTGTACTAAAAAATTACTTATTTTCCACTACATCTGACATGTATTTTTTGAATTCTTTGTCGTTATTTTATTTTGGTTGAAAAAGGATTCATAGTTTTTATTATTCACATTAATAGTTTGTAAAAGTAAAGGATTTTTTAGATTTTTAAATGTAATTGTTAATGACATTTATCTTATAATATGTTGACTTGGTGACATGAACTCATGTACTATAAGATGTTAATCTCAAATGTAAATATTGGAATTTTATAATGGAAATTTTTATTAATATTAGTTTAGTCTTATTTTAGAATATATTTTTACATTTTACAACCGTTTAAATGAAAAAAAAAGTATTTGTAATACTTAATTGTAGATTGCCGCTTGATGAAGTTGGAAAATAAAACAATTAAACATTACACTATTTGAAAATTTTACGTCTAATTTTTTGAAGTCGAAGTCCTCGATATTAAAAAAAATTACTATATATTTATGTTTGCAGTTATACTTCTTTTAGGTAAATAAATAACATTTTTATTTGGTAAATGCATATTATTTTTTTAGGATACGCCACATTAAATAAGTTATAAATAAATGTTATTGTACTACTACAATAACATTTATTTATAACTTGTCCTGGTACCTGCACCAATCTAAATTGTTATATCGGCGCATTGTGCGCCTGTAATTTTCATTTCAATCAGATTTTCCTAATTTACTAAAATAAAGTACAATTAAAAAATATACATAATTGACAAGTGCAGCTGACGCAATATGGAAAGCGTACGAATGGACGAGATGTTACTCACCAGAAACGCGTTCGAAGCAGAGCGTCAATGCTGCAACAGCACAGCCCGCTGCCAGCGCGCTGGCCAGCACCACGGCCGCCGCCGACGCGCCCACGCCGGCGCCGCCCGCCGCGCCGCCCACCGCCAGCGCGTACGCGAACGCCGCCGCGCACTCGGCGCTCGCTGCCGCCCACAGCGCGCTGCGCCGTACCTCCGCGCGCGCCGACTCCAGCGCCGCCCCGGCACCGCCGTCGCCGGCAGAGCCCTCGTGCAGCACATGTTCCAACTTTTCGATGAGAGTCACGATGTGACTCTCCAGATTCCTCTCCTGTTCTCTCATTTCCGTCCGCTCTTCGTCCGCCGCATACATCGTCCCGACGTCGAGCACCGCTCGCCGCGTCCACGCCTTACATTTTAGACCGATCTGTAAGATTGCATTTTTTATTTGAAATCGCGCGCGCGCAAGTCTTCGGGCGGTACGCAACACGAAAACGCGTACCGGTCACTCCGGCGGCTCGATGTCGTTTGGCGCGGGATGTAGGGCGCGGGGAACATGGGGAATCGCCGCCCACCACGGCGCGGGTGTGAGCGCGACACGCCGCGGCACAAAATCACATGTGCAGCCGCCGCACATGCACGCTCCTCGCGGCGCATTATACCCCGCCGGATGCACTTGTTGCTTCGCGTTTTGTTTTAAAAAATGTGTAACGACCTACGGCTTTTTGGCAGGACAGTACATTAGTCCCATATCACATATATTTTAGTTTAGTCATGCATATTTTAGCACATATTCTCTTTATAAACAAATTAAAGAAAATTCAATAAATGTTTTGGTTCCGTAGCCAACGAAGAACCCTTATAGTTTCTCCATGTTCGTCCACCTCCCGTTTGCCTATCTGTCCATGCGGATTAATCCTGAGGCTCTAGTTGTACTCGAAAAGATATAATTTGGCATGGGTAAAAATGTTAATCACATCAACAAAGTTGTAGAATAAAATCTCGAACTTTTTTTAGTATATCCGTATACGTAAAGTGGAAATGGTTTTTTTTCTCGTTTAGCCTATGGGATGGGATGGCGTGGAATACCGTTGAATAGTTCATTCAAAAATATTGACGGCCTATGAAAACCATTTTTCTGTTTAAGGATGCGTTTACAAAATATGAAACTACAAATTTTGTGTAAAAGATTATTCTTGAGTATGTGAGAAAATTCACGGTAATAGTGTATATAATGAAGTCAAAAGGAAACTATCACAGCAGTGAAGCCTACTTTAATAGTTAACGAGTAGTAGTCCACCACCTTTTAAAGTGTACTTGGAGAAGTATAAAGGAAAATTTCTTACTAATTTCATGGCTTTGTTGTTTGGGTAAAATAGGTAGTAAATATAAGTTTATGTACCATGTAAAGTTATGAAAATATAAAATCATAACATTATTAACATCCATCCTATGTGAGCCTGTTTTTGAACGTTATTAGCCGTTAAACGGTGTACTCGATCAATAGGTTCAGAGAATCAAACAAAAAGCCACCTACAGACGGGCCCTTTACACTGTCCAAGCGTCGTACCGATGTATACGATCGTCGTATAGATCGGTACGACGGCTGTATGATGTAAAGGGCTGTCGTAGGCGCCCGGTCGACGGTCGTACAAATCGTAGGTACGGTCGGATCTCGCCAAGTTCCAACTTGTACGATTCGTACGACGGTTTTGCAATGTAAATGCTAGTCGGTACGATTTGTACGACTGTATTATTTAGCTTCAAATTTGTGCAAGGTCGGTCGTGTCCTACAGGGCGGAGAACAGAAATAAAAGTTTTTTGAAAGAATTCATAAATACTTATATTTCAAAAACATTCTTGTTTGTGGAATATTAAGAGTTCTTCTCATGGAAATAAAAAAAAATGAGAATTCACTCAATTAGCGCGACAAGAAACCAGCCCACCCTTCACGTTAATATTACAATTTTATTACTTTCTTGGTGGGGGGAGGGATCGCGGAAAGTGGATCGCGGTTCTCTGGATACACACTTTGAAAGGGACACATAAGTTTGAGAAACCCTGCAAGAGCCAATGTGAGAACATACTTTTCGTACTTATGATCCATTCCGAAGCCGTATGAATAATGAGTCAGTTTCGTCGCAGTCGTTTTTCGACGTGTCGTATAAATGTAAAGACGCCTGCGACAGTTGCAAACAACTTGTACGACCGTCGTACGCACGACAGTTGTATAATGTAAAAGCCGCTAAGTCCGAATGCTGTAACGGGTGACTACGGAACCCTACACTGCACATGGCCCGACACGCATTTAGACGATTTTTTTTCAAATTATTTGTATAGATAATACAAATGTTATATTAGAGAAAGCAATCTAATTCTTGTCCGCGACTCCGCACGAGTGGATTTAAAATTAATCTCTTAATCATTTCGTTTATAACAACCGATCACGATGTTAAACACAATTCCAATCTCCAATCCCTCTCTCGGTCGGCCTCTCTCGATTTCGACCGGCCTTGATCTAGATCCCAATTTCGGTCCCACGCACGATACCAATTACAGTTCCACGGTCAATTCGATTCCGATAGAATTGGGCTGAGGGTGGTTTTCCTCTAGGATAAGGTACTCGGTAAGAGTATGTCATCCTAGAAGAAAACATACTCTTACCCAGAAAAGGTACGTACTGCAGCTATTTGTATTTTTACGAAAAAACTAGCAAACCGTAACGGAAAAAATAAAATTAGAATTATGCATATCCATCGTTCGAATCATGAGTTCTTGAATTCGTATAAAATCGCATAAATAAAAATAGTTTCAGTTTCTTCCGAATTTTCCAATTTTCCAATCGACTTTTCGAATTTTTCTTTATCTAAAAATTTTATTCTAACCTCAACGAATATTAATAATAATAATAATAATATTAATCTAGCCGATGTCTGCAGTGTGTGTGTCAGTGAGGTTTTCCAACGAACATTTCAATTTTATTTATTAGATCTCGCAGCTTCGCTCGCTTGAACTTCGGAAATAACTATTGGATAGTCATCGCAAAGGGTTCAAAGTGTAAAAGTATGAAGATTTATGTTTATTACAACTGATTCCTGAAAATGCGTTAAGCTTTATTACGTGTATTATTATTTGTAAATGTAAGGCACGAATTCGGCTAGATATAAGTTAGATATAGGCTTAAACAATGTTTAATTATTTCTGATAGCAAAACATATTGATTTTTACACTCCATTCGAAATAAGCCAACATGTAATTGCCCGTGGGAAAAATAAATCTTCTTAAGTCAATACTCACCAGCGAGAATATTTGTACCTGAGATTTATTTATTATGAGAACAAATGAGACTGCTCTGTATCTACGCATCGGGGACGCCTCGGACGGGTGACCCCTATAAATTCACATTTTTCATGCTTATAATAATTCTGAGCCTTTTTCCTCTTACACGAAATCCTTGTGTCAAGTCACAAAATGATAGTAATAAAATGTAGTAAAACACTCTCCACAAAATAGAAAGGAGGGAGTCCCTCGTATGTAGTTACTACGACCCCGTTAAATAGTTGTTAAGTTACATGGTCATTATATTTTAAAGAACGCGACCAAACTGCATGCTATGAAAATCATATTTTATCTTCATATTCCATTTGACCACATTATTAATTTTTGTATAAAGGTTATATTATAGATTAATAACCTCAATTTAAAGAAAAACAGAAAACACAGCTTTCCATAAATAAATTAATTAAATTTATCCTAGAAAACTATTTCATTCCTTGTTTTTTTGAAGTTATATTTCTTTAGGCGTGTTATGAAAAAATGATGAGAGTGAAATTTTAAGATGGGCGCATGAGTGTAACACAAAATTAACAGGTTTTTTGATATATATAGATTTTTCGTACGACATCTCAATGGCCCATTAACTCAGTTGGTTAGAGCGTCGTGCTATTAACGCGAAGGTCGCAGGTTCGATTCCCTCATGGGCCAAGTTTTTACTATTCGTAAATATTAGTGAAAAAAATTGTGCTTATATACTTCTTTAAGTGCTCCAATATAATTGAAGTTAACTATCCGTATGTATTATTTATTGATATAAATTACAATATTATTATTTAGTATAATTAATACTAAATATTATTAAATTATTAATATTAAATATTTATAATTGATTATTTAATATTTACAAAATAAAGAAATAAATTTAATAAAACATTCAATAAAAAAATTGTGATAAAAATGAAATTCGAACATCAAATTAAAATATTAATTTTTAATATTTATTATTAAATTGAATAAATATGTTTAAAAAGAAATGAACAAATTTAATGAAAACTTATTGATAAAAATGAAAAGTGAATATTAAATTAAGAAAATAATAAACATTTAAAAAATGAATAAACATTAATTTAATTTTTAAATTTATTATTAAATTTATTAATGTAATTAATTATAAAATAATTAATAATTAATTATTGTAATTAATTATTTGCATGCTATTAAAAACTATTTTATAATGATGCCAAAGAAGAACTTCTCACGCGCGTACATAAGTACACGCACCCATTTTTTTAATGCAATTATTAATGCACCTACATTGCTCTTTTTTATTTGTCTACTTAGTAATAAATATTATTCGATGGCGGGCATTTCACCATTTACCTAGTTTTTATGTGTTCTTACTCTTTTTAAAAAGAATTTCAAATAAAAAAATTTTTGCTTTAAATATTTGAAAACCGACGATCAACGTATTTAGAAATGTTTAACTTGTTTATCCTCATGCATTAAATATTATAATCACGGCGGGTTGCACTAAAACTAAAAACCTAATTTTTAAACGCAATCCGTAAGATTTGACAGATTGTCCGTACATTATCTGCCAGTTCTTACGGATTACGTTTACGAATTAAGTTTTTATTTATGGTATAACCCGCCATTAATCTTATAATAACCTACCAAAATAAATCTTAATCTTTCTCTTTATCCTTATAGTAGTATAAATATGAAACAATATTTCTTTGAATATTTGTCTGTCAGTTACATTTGAAGGACTGGACGGATTATAATAAAATTTTGCATTGTGGTCGATTATGTTCTAGAATACGACTTAATATTACACTTCTTATACGAAAGATCTAAAAAAATGCCAACTGGTAATATCAAAGATCGACATCGGGAACAAGAGTAGGACCGGGATCGGAACTCTACGTAGAAGCAGAATTGAAAGTAAAAGCAGGCCCGGCATCGAAAAACTGTCAGCGAGATTAATCGATGTCGATCGATGTGGACGGATGCATCGATGAAAGAATTCATCCTACAGAACAGTTGTTAAGATTCATTCTGTATCCATGCAGAAAGATATCACAGGCAAATTTAAGTCACAAAATAAAACAAACGTTACTGTATTTAAATTTACGCCCAGCGAAGTATACGAGTACAGTACAACGCATGAAACTCTACTGCTGTGAAGTTAATCACAAAAGCGTCGCAATGGCGTAAAATAGAAATACGGAGGAGAAGAAGGAAGAGTCGGAGAGTTTTATATCTGCGCATTGCATTATTCGCATGTGCGCTGCCATTTATGCGTTATTCGTTATTTAACGTTATGCACTATAACATACTAATGTTTATAAGTGGTTAATTGATTTAGTTTTAATAGCCATTTTAGTGCAACAACGTCATTAAGTGCCTGCGATATTTGTGATTAAATATAAAATAATGATTCGTTCTCGTAGCAGATGCTATAGGAGGATGAAATTTTCGAAATTGTTGTCAATACATACGTTTCTTTAAAGTTATGCTCGAGCTTATTTGACAAATATAAATATATGATTGGTTTCTTAACTGAAAACCAGTGTACACACTTGAGCGACAAGGACCACTTGGACCGATTTAGTATGCGGTTGAATCAAAAAAGTTCCTGTTCTATTAACTCTCAGTTTATGTTGATGCTGTATTTAATTTAATTGCATGTGAAAAGGACGTCAATAATAGAGAGTATTTTCATATGATGGCGGTTTTGATTTTTGCCGATTTCTCGATTTTTATGTTGTATTTACGATATACAATAAACTATTAGTTTCCAAGAGTATCAGTATGGCATGTTTGTTTCATGTCAGAGTGTCATTTTCATTCAGGATGGATGCAAAATGAAACCGATTACATATTTACGGAATTCAAAACACCTTTAAGAATACAAGGGCAAGTATATTACTAATCTTTATGTGTCAGCAACACATTATCAGTATTTATGCAATATTTTTTTAATATTTCCACTACTTGTAAGCAATTCCTCGTGAAAAAAAGAAAACAATAAATTCCGATATTATTTACAAAATTATCATTTACTTTTACATATTTGGAAAGGCTCTATGATGGTTTTAATGTTATAGATATCGATAGTTTTTAAAAGTCCTAAAAGTAAGCTTTGTCTTTTACTAGTAATATTCAGCCCGCTATGATGCATGTAATATTTATTGTTTCCGATCCGAACCCCGCCCTAGACTTAGATTCTAGCCCTGTTTTCCATTCCAATGCCGGTCCCGCCTCGGACATTGCTGCTTTACACACGCTGTACTGTGCACTTAAATACATTTTTTTCATATAAAAAAGTACAAATATGTTATATAATATCTGGTATTCCAGCAGATAATGCACTTCTATATAAAGGCGATTGCTAAGTCTCGCTTACAAACCAGCGAATGTGTGACATATATGAAAATGTTTAGCATGTTTTAGACATCATATAGGCATTCTAAAATCTAATGGACGCTACTCGATATTAGAAACGCCTTGAAAGAAAAGCATTTTTTATCCCCCGCTGTTGCATTTGAACGAATATATTCGCTCAATCTTTCCATTGCTACTGTTATATTCAACGCAGATTAAATCTAAGGCTAATATCAAAGTATTAACATTTGCTATACACAGTAAAATAAAAAATGATAGTGTCAATAAAGCAGATCGATGTGATAGATTTTTATGTTTAAGCAGTCACCATTAATTTTTATGTTCCTTTTTTATTATTCGGGTGCAATGGACTTATTACATATTTTATTTCTTTTCAATCGAATTCTTGAAATACTGCTTGATAAATATTAAATTAACAGAGGTCGATTTGGTATCAAGCAAATACTAAGGTGTGAAGTGTAAATATTTCAGATTGAAACTGTTTTGTTAGTTTAATAGCGTACGGAAAAAACATATTATATATTGCTATTTCTGACTAGAGTTGATAAAATTTATACCATTTCATTTTTTTTTTGTAATTATGACTGAAGCATTTTTTTTTATTATTGTGAATTCGGGAGCACATTCCAATTTAAAATCTAAAAGGGCGTTGATTGAAGATTTTTTTCTGAGAAATTCATATCGGTAAGTTAATTTGTATATGCTCTGTTTAGGTCCAACATTATTATTTTAGTAGGTGCCCTCCAAAAATATGATCATGTGTCACTGAACAGAATATATTAAAAAAAAACTCCCAAGATTTTCCTTCATTTACATGAATTAAATGAAATATTATCTGGAAATTATACTGCAGCCATTCTTATACATATCCATATTTATTAAATACAGATACTAAACGATGTGGTGAATTGTGGCAATGTTTAAGTAGACACATATTAGATCGGGGAAGAACTTTTTTCGTATTTTGTAAGTGAAAAGTTGCATTAAAATCTTTTTCGTTATGCTGTTTGTATCTAGCTAGTTTTGATTCCATTAAATAGATGATATTTAATAAAAAAAGGAAAATGAAAATGATAAAAGGTGCCCCGACATTTTTTTATTGTTCTTCTGTCCACCAAAAGAATGAATCTAACGTAGAAATGCGATACATTTTGAACTTTTATTACGAAAAAGGGAAAAAAAAACGAGTGGTGTGGTGGGACACCAGGTAGGAACGAAGTTCCTTCGGCTAATGTAGAATCGACACAATTTGCAAAAAAAAAATATATATAATGTACTTTAAGTGTTATGACAGGAATATGTTTTATTATAAGATGCTACTTATATCGTTTGGTGATCGTTGTAGTGGAATTATGACATTTACTCCTTACTATCTGTTCTTCAATCATCTTCATTTTCTGTTCTTATTGTTAATTCTATTTTCGAAAAAATTTACGATTATTATGATTTATTTCTTATATTTTACCGACATATATTTGTTAATGGAAAATAACCCCGACCGATTCTCGGTAATCGCGCGAAGTCGTAAACAAGTCGCGCGGCCTCATGCTAGCCGTGCCCGGTGTGATCCACCAATCAGCGCTCGCCGTTCGCCGAGCTCGCGTCACCTTGCGCCAATAAACGCGCAGTAAAATAACGACATATCTAAAAATATACGGCTGTCGCGCCTGCGCACGCCTCATTTAACGGTTTTATTCTACGGACTTTTTTCCACGGACTTTTTCTTACGGTTTTACTATCACATTTTTTTCAGTTCGGTCGCGCAGCAAAATCCCTGTCTCTTCCAAGCTCGCCGTAAGGAACTTCGTTCCAATACGACGCAAGTTCCGAAAAAAAAATTGTAACCTTTTTGGACGTAATGCAGTGTCGGTAAGAGTAGTATAAAATTAGTTCAAGCGTTTTCAGTCCGGTAATTTGATGTCAAAGACGAACCTCGCTCTGGTCGACCTGTTACGGATAAAGTCGATGCTATTTTGGAAAAGGTAGAGCAAGATCATTATATTATCAAGAGTATATTAATTCTTATGGCATAGCTGAAGAGTTGGGAATTAGCCACAAAATAGTGTTGACCCATTTGAAAAGAGCTGGATATACATATAAAAAAGCTCGATACGTGTATCCCACACGGGCTTTCTGAAAAAAAATCTAATGAATCATGTACTCATTCGAGATTCTCTGTTGAAATGCGAGAACCGAACCATAATATTGAGAGAGCTTGGTTGGGAAGTGTTGATGCCTCCTTCATATAGCCCTGACCTTGTAACCTCATATTTTCACCTGTTTCGGTATCTTGGGAATTCTTTAGTTTTAGTTTTTGATCAAAAGTTCTAAAATTTCTACAGCAATGGGTTTATGTCATTACCTACAAAATAACAACAAGTTGTTGAAAAATGGCATATCGACACACACACACACACACACACACACACACACACACACACACACACACACACACACACACACACACACACACACACACACACACACACACACACACACACACACACACACACATCATATATATATATATATATATATATATATATATATATGTGTGTATCGATATGTTATATCGATATACAATAATTAAATGTAAATAAAATGTGATTATAAATTGTGTTGAATTTGCACATAAAATACGAAAAAACCTTTTTCTTGACTTAATACATAAAATCTCAAAGAATTGGTAATAACTCGAAACAATTAATGTCAAATTAATTGCTTAAATAAACTAATATTTAATTTTTATTACTAATATCACGATAAATTATGTGTATGTTTATTTTTATGTAAAGTGTCTTTAGAAAATATATTAAATGCTTATGAAATTCATATTTATTTTTTAATTTTTTGGTAGCATAAATGAATTTATAGAAGTGATCGTTACTCTAATTATGGGCGATGCACAACTGTGTTCTTTGATCACAATCCGTTTAGCCGTGCCAGGGAAGAGATCAGACTGAAATTTAATTTTTTTACATGAATAGGTCGTTACTTAAACTTTGTCTATATTGACGTCGGATTGCCTACTAATAGAAAACACTTTAAAGAATTTTTGAAAGTATGTTTATATAACCTCGTGGTAAAACAAAGTATAAAAATGTTAATGATAGTTTTGGTGAGACGTATCACTAGACTTTTTTAATGAACATAAAAAAAGTGTACAACCTTAGTCAAGTGGGTATATTGTCAATTATACTATTATTCCTTTTTTTTTCATTATGTGTGTCATCAAAAATTGGTCCAAATATATTGTTTTGGCATTTTAAAACTCCCTTCATGCTATGTTTACTCTGATATGTAGAAGAAAATAGGTTTTATTAATGAAATCATGCGAAAGAACATTTTGTACTAAGAACGACTGCGCACTCAATAGTGATAGCGTGTCTTTCTCCACATCATAGATAATATACTCTTAATATAGGTATACAGGGGCTGCTATTCATATGTCCGGATTATGAAAAAGAAACAAACATCCATAATTTAATACAGTTTTATTGCTTTTCAAAACACTCGCTATGATGTTCGATGCAATTTTGCATACGCTGAAACCAATTTTTATAGCACTTTTTCCATTCTGATAGAGGTATCTCAAAAACTTGCATTTTTGTTTAAAAAAAAGAAGATTATGAATATTTGCGGAAAAATGCATATATGATCGCATACTAATAAAGGTCGACTTACACCAAACGAGCGAATGCTCATTCTATCCCCACTACATCAAATTCTTCTAGTGTAAACAGGCGTAGAGCATTCTTTCGTTGGTCTTAGTGTGTTCGCAAAGATTCTATAGAATATTCTAAGATTCTAAGATTCTATAGCTTTTACAAAATTTTCAAAAACGTCTTTTTAATATTACTTTCAAATTTTTTGATAGAGTAATACTCTCGAAAAGACATCATTTTTGTACTAAAAAATGTTATTAAATTCCGTAATTTAATTGATCGGTAAAGATTGTTGTTCAAAAACCAAAAAATGCACATCATAGTTTTTGAGCTCTATAATGTACAAGATAGTCATGTATCTGAGCTAAATAGCGGGAAGTTTCAGGGATGGCCTCGTGGCCAACCGTTATTGACTGTTCGAATTTGTCTGTCTAATTTTTTCTAGGTATGAATAAATTATTTTACATGTAGGTCGTAAGCCTGAGGATAGGTGTGGTAGGGGCCCGCGCAGGCTGGGGCCCGGCTGGCAAACACCACCTCGACTATATGGCCAGTCCGACACTGCTATATACAAAATCTATGGCAAATATGAAAAAAAGGGTGAATTTGCATTTTTTGGAAATTGAGAATCATTTCGCAAACCTTCATAGGTAGTATAGATTACTTTTGTGTACTATATATGTCATTCTAAATCGGGCTATTCATTATCTGATTTGTCAATTAACACTTCATCGACCTGTAAATGCATAGTCGTATTATATAATGTATCAATTTCTAATTAATCTATTACTGAGACATGCCCTTTGCATATTTTTATTTTGTATTGAGTTAATTATACCTTTGTACACTATATCAGTGTAAGTTGAGGGTTGCAAACGATCTTTGTTACAAATACGTCGATATCGTTCAGACCCGACGATTTCATGTGTTCTTCAAAGGATAATCTAATGATTTAATCTGACTCAAATTAAATCTCATTGGTCGATTCATCCGTAGTCGGGATTCAAAACCCTTTATATCCTGGTTTGAAAGCAACGATATTAATCACCGAGACAATGCTCTAATCATTGACTATATGATAATTTATTCTATGTTTAATATATAACTTTTTCTAGTTTATAAGACCAATGTGATTTATGGTTATCACCACGTATATTTCCGATATTTAGTCAATCCTGATTGTTTTGTTAGGTATAACCAATATTACAAATAATTAAAAGGAACACTTTTATACCTTAATTAAGAAAAGATTAATCAACTGGAATTGAATTTCTATTTATAAAAACTTTACAAACCTTTCTTCTCAAAAACTATGGTATTAATTACGTTTTTTGGCATTTTTCAAGGTTTGACAATCACATCACAGCCGGCCAATATTTAACAAAATACATAATATATAATATATTATATCTTATATCTATTTACATGTAAATTTCAAATAGGCATTCGTGAATAGCAAAGTACAATTAAAGTAACCCTTGCGCAATGTTTACTGTAAGTCTAATTTAAAAAGTAAAAACTGAATTATTATTAGTTAACTTTCATCTCCCTTACAAAAATAAATATATTCAGGGCTTATTTAACTCAAAAAATTATTACTGGGTCGCGTAAACTTTCGATCGTTGAATATTATATGACACTGTACTAGTTACGAGCAATTTAATTTTTTAAAGAAGTAGACCTTGTATAGATTTGAAATTCCTCTTTAAAATTCTTCGGTAACTACTAGATATTATTAGAAACTTGATTAGTAATTTAGTTTGGGTACGGAAATTATTTTCCTTTTTAAAATGTCATAAACTATTTGGAATTACTCTTTTTAAAATTTTTCTCGAATAGTTTAGGGATTTGTAATACCACAAACAAAAATTTTTTTAATGGATTCATTGAATTCAAGCAATTCACTAGAAAATTCCACAATAATAACAATAATTAACAAATTCTATGTGAAATATAAGTTTTTAATTTTAGTTTAATTTAGTTTTTTGACAGACGCAATACTGATTTTCCAATATGTATTCAGTAATATGTATTACACTTAATACATTAGAAATATCTGTTATCTTTGCTTTTTATTTGAAAATAAAAGTGACAGCTAAGTCCATGTTCTGAGCGACACCTAGCGAAGAAAAAAAAACGCTCTTATTTTGTGGTAATTCTGTGTAATGGTGGTGGTTAGTGTTAGTAGGTGACAAAAAAAGATTAAAATTTATTCGCTAGTTTACATTTTCACGTTGTGGCTGTGGCCGTATAATGCTATCTTATGTCGAATATAGATAAAACTGTAGTTCTAGCCGAGGAGGGCGTGAATCGTAGTAAAAAACGTTCATATTCTAATAACGATCACTGCAGCAAAAGGACTAAATTACACGATAATATGAGTGCCAACGAAAAGAAGTGTAACTTTTCACTTTTGAATCCCAATTCTAATGGGACAGTGAAGCAAACGTCAACTACTAAACCAGGAGCAGCAAAAAAACTTATCATAAAAAACTTTAAAAGTGCGTTGTCGTGTCATATGTTATTGGTTAATTGCATACAGAAAGCTTAATCGATGATTATTTCTTCCAGGTAAACCAAATCTACCTGATAATTATCATGAAACCACATGGAGTAAGCTTCGGGAAGCGGTGATCGCCATTCAGACTTCTAAAGCCATTGCATATTCCTTAGAAGAGTTATATCAAGCTGTAGAGAATATGTGCAATCATAAGGTTGGTGATTTAATACAGAGAAATTTCTAGCACTTGTATGATTTAGGATTATTCATTACCTAAAGAAAATTATTTCAAATATATTTTATATTATTTTGGAAAATTAACTATCAAAAGGTTATAATTATGTGAAGAAGAAACAGGCAATTTTAATATGAATATTCCGAACCTCTGACTTTTGTAATTTGGACAGTCTGTCCATGTGCCGTTTTGGTTGAGAATGTAAAAAAACACTAATTACTTATTTCTCATGTAAACGACTATTTATATTATCCGTTACTTACAAACATATAAATATACAAAATGTGTTGAAATATACTATTAGTTTGCCTCTATTCTTTATATGGAAAATTTGTAATAATGGAAAGTAATTTCATTATACATAAAATTTACAATTTTAAATCATATCACATAAAAAAAAGAAATAGTGTTTTATTTAGTAAGTGGATGAAGACTAAAAAATACAAACTTCTTCTACTACAGTAGATTAATGTGACACTGAAGTAGTGCTGATTATACACCATTTCAAAAAGCCATATTCTTGCCGATAGAGTTCTAGTGATCGCTAAATGATTTGTAAAAGTTTTCACCGCCATTCTCGTAACACACTTTTCATGATACATTTTATATGGAGGCTACTAAAATGGTATTTTGGCCAATTTACCATGTTTGCTGCACTGTCGAAGTTCACATTTATAACACTCGTGACAAGTATTTCATAAAGTTTATACATTAACTACTTCCATGTTGTAATTTAAGAGAAGTACATTGGCTCATGTAATTGGATTAGTTTATTTATGTCTTTTGATCAATAACATGACTATAATTGTTAATAATTTTGAATCATTTTTAAGTTCTAATATACAAGTGTAAGAAATATTATTTAAAAACAAATTAACATGAGTAGTGGCTTAAGTTTAAAATTTTCAAAGAAGTTCATTAATAAAAATTAAATAAAGCAATAATAATAAAACTCAATATATGTATATATGGATGAAATATAAAAATTTAACAAACATTACAAGAGAAGAACATTGTCAGCCAAAGGCATCACATTGAAATCCTTGTTGTATTGTAGACTTAAAAAAAATTGTAACATTCTTTAACGTCCCCTTATTGCTGTTTTTGTAATTCTCTCATCAATTACAATTAAAATTATCGTATAATAATAGAAGGGAATATCTTTAAAATGTGCGAATTATATTTATGTATGTAATTGATTCGAGAAATATAAATGAAAATATACAATCGCAATGTACGAGAGGATTACAATCGCAATGTATGAGAGGATTGAATGGATACATCAAAAGATTGTTGAAGTTGTAGAATAAAATTCATTGTATAGATGGGATCCATGTTGCAATAATATGATCACAGGTACATGAATAGCAATATTACGATAGAAAGCATTGTCACTTTTAATGCACAAGTAGTATGTGACTTTTCAAAATTCTCTTTTTCTCGTTTTTTACATGACATTATTAATCTCACACTATTTTCAATAATTAACAAGTTGGTAACACATTAAGCATTTAATTTTATCTAGAGCACATAAATTTCTGTGATAATAATTAAATTAAATAAAGTTGTAACTGTATCATAAGTCAATATATTAATATTGATATGACTTTAATTATTTATGTAAAATGGTTTTAAGAGATAAAAGCCAGCCAGTGGCATATTATTATTGGACCCTCATTAATAAAAATTATTACTAGTTATGTATTAATTATACAATCAAAGTTTTTTTTTTAATAAAAATAATAAGAATGTTATACTTTAAAACAAAAATAGCAATATAGTTCAATTTGTTCCGAGGGCAAATACCTTAAGCTATAACTCCGGAAGATATTAAACGCTCCATACCATATTAGAAAAAGTTATGACCACCATATGGAAGGGGTTTTTAAATGCCAATGTCAAAGCATAAGCATAGTGATTCAATGCAAAGCGACTTATGCACTTCTTCAATGCCATCATGTTTTCACTAGCAAATGATTCTCTTGTTCTAATTCTAATCATGATAAAACAACTGAGGATGTGTTGTTCAAGGGCCCGTTTGTTGACATTATATAAAAACGTTGCAGAAAAATTATCAGTAATGTTTTTGTAAATGTCAATAAACCAATGAATTATTCTTTTACTAATTGTAGAAAGCCTGATGTATTCTTGACATAGTTTTTTTGATGTGCAAGTGATTTACAAGTCTTCAATTTATAACTTTTGAAATACATTAGGATAAAGTATTTTAAAGGTAACTGTAGGTATTTTCGGAATTGTACCAGCGAAAGTGACGATGAGTGATTGACATAAGAATGTATTTACTATATTCAAGTTCTGTACTTCCAAATGTTAAAATGGCTTATTAAGATTGCTAGATTGGCTTATCTGTACGTACATGCTGATTTTCTCAGAAAAAAGTTGATTCAAACCTTTGTGATTTATCAAAGTAATAAATCATATTAATTCATATAACAATAATATATTTAGTAAGCTAAACTTTATAATATATTCGCTTTTTTTTTTGTAAATTATATAAATATCAAAACAATTTAGAATATAGACAGGTTTGCGTATACAAAATTCCATAACTGTAAAATTTTATAAGTCTGTAATGGTGTTATTTTCTAATGAAATATTAACCTGTTACCTACTAGTAGTAGGAAAGAGTGGTGACCTATTTCTTCTATGTAGTATGTAAATATTTGATTATATTCAGTTTTAATGAAGTTTTGCATTTATTCAATCATGCTATTTTGCGACCACATGAAGTAACAAAAACAATAATTATGGTGTTGTAAGGAAAAAGAGAGAATGGAACTATATAAGAAAATGTGTTAAGTGCAGAATCTTTTTAGTCCAATTCACCCTCAATAACTTTTTTGAAACTAAGATAAATGATTTTAAATATTAAAACCAATTTTAGTGAGTGGGTAGTCACCGATAGTGACAATGCACCGTTAACGTAAAAACTCATTAAAATTGGTTCAATTTCTCCATTAAAATTCGAGAGGAATTGTCTAGTGACTTCCCTGGTGCTTGGCGATTTATATCTATTCTGCCATTTGAAAACAGACTCATCTCGAATCTTTTATTTGACATAGGACAAGGGGACCTTGTTGTAGTCCCGTGACGTGTCGGCTTGCAGAGCTACTGTTTTATTGAGCTCATCATCTCTTTCATTTCCTGCCATGCCTATATGAGCCTTCAGCCAGAATAATTGAACCTCTCAGCCGTCAGTTCTGATCTCCCGAATATTTTCCCTGATGGACTATACTAGTGGATGTTTTACCTTGCTGTCCATTAACAGTTCCAGGGAGGACTTAGTATCAATACACTGACTTTCGGCTTTGTCCTTAACTTAACACCATTAATATTGCTCTTAGTAGCACATACAATTCCATTTAAATGGATATCAAATGGCTTGTAGGAAGTTGTAGTGACTAGATTAGAAAAGGGTATGTTGCAGTGGTTTGGCGATCTGAAAAGGATGAATCAAAGTTGGCTGACAAAACAAATTTATAGAGTGAAAGTGTGTAATGGAAAGGTTGGCAAGGGTCGCCCTAGAAAATCCTATGCAGACCAAATTGGTGGCATATTAAAAAAGGGCCAAATTTTACACAAATTGACAAGCTTACACAAAAAGATTGATGGATGTCAAAGAAGCAAGAGAGGTGCAAAGATTGTACCATGTGGAAATCTATAAAATCTGCCTACCCTTTTGGGAAATAGGTGGGATTTTATTTTATTATTACCATTTCAAATGTATTAAATTGCCCTAAAATATAGATAGTGTAATAAAAATGAATATTAGTTACATTTTTTATGTAACTTTCTATCCATGATCATTTATCACTCAACCATTTTTGAACCACATTTCTGTAATATGTAGCACATAATTACACAAAAATACAGTAATAAATAAATTTACTATTTAATATTCATAAAAAAAGGAGACCATTTTCATTTTTGATGTGGTTAACCTATGTGGAACTAGTGGGATTACAATCTTTTAAGTAAACTGATGGGTTATTATGTGCAATGTAAAATTATTGCACTCGTATCTATTTTACTTATGTTACATATCACAATGACAAATAATAATTATGACTAACTTGGTCTTGAAATTTCCATGGCTTACAACTATCACTAATAGAATTTTGAAATAGTCTCATATGCATATGTTTTCATTAAATGACCATGTTAAGCCTGTAATATAAGAGTATAAGAAAAGAACAAAAACATGGTTTTTGGTATTAAAATTTGTTCATTTAAAATATACAAATTATGATAATGTGCTTATCTTTCCATGAAAAAAAAAAAACACAAAAATGCATACAAAAAATTAAAAAAACTGCAGAATATAAGTACCTTATGCTTGTGAAAACTTGGTAAGCAATTTTATTCTTAGCAAGCAAAAATATCCATCATGTATCACTTAAAACAAAATTACTAAATTAAATATTAGTCTGTATTTTTTTATATATGTCCAAAACAATTAAATACTAATTAGAGCATTTATAGAAATGACAAGAAAACATTCCAAAAAAATAATTTTATAATAACATTGAATACTTTTCTTTTTATAGATGGCATCACAGTTGTATGTGAACCTAACAAATTTAGTAGAGGCACACGTAAAAGGTAATATTGAGCAATTCTTATCGGAGAGCATGGACAGGCAGGTCTTTCTAAAACGTATGGATGAGTGCTGGCGCGCCCACTGCCGCCAAATGATCATGATCAGGAGTATTTTTCTATACTTGGATCGCACTTACGTTCTACAAAATCCTAGCATACACTCTATATGGTTAGTATTCTTTGAGATATTCATTAGATTAAAGCGATAGTGACAAATGAGGCTATTTGTATTCTATATTTTTGGGAGTACAGTATATCATTTAACGATTAAAGTTCGGTACCATAATTGGTGAAGAAAAAAATTTTTGTATATTTTTAGTAACGATTTTGTCATTGCAAATTGTATAAATTTCAATAAAGATCAGGATGATTTTTCTCACTTATTTATATCTTTTTTAGTTGTTTTGGTTTTTCGTTGAAAACACTTTATATCAGTAGTCAATTTTATATCAGACTATTAAGTCAGATATAAGATTGACTAATGATACCGTGTTTTAACATTTGTTATGCTAGACTTAATTGTAGTGTCATTATGTTTATTAGTGTATCTAATATATATAATCAGTAATCTTTTTTATCTTTTGCAACTTGCAAAGGAAAAAGATTATGACATTCATGAAATTCCTAAAGTTATGAAGAATGGTGCCCCCAGTTTATCACGTAACCACCATTGTGGTACAAGAAATGAAGTCTAATGGTGCAAAATTGTCTCTTTTTCTTAGAAGACCAGTGATCTACAATATTAGATTTTTGTTATGATCTTGTAATATTAAATTTTTCATTATGCCTTTTTTTGTTACAATCTGTCTTTTTTCATATATGGATCGTGTTGAAGATCAATATAACCATAAAAAGTAATTAAGATGGGCCACTCCCTCTTCCATTACCTCACTTCCCTTTGTCAACCCATCAACCAACAGATATTTTCTATTCCTACCCAAGAGGCTGATAATGCCCTGGTGACTCCTTTAGGGTTATAAGTGTCCAAGGGCTGCGATGACCATCTACTCTGTGGTGGCTTGCAAGCTCATTTGTTTATCGAATATTTTTTAAAGAAAAAGGTATTAATCTCTTTATATTTAAATTTAAACGAAGTACATATCACATCATGTCTGAATTTCAATTTAAAAACTATTGTAATAAAAATATCTAATCTGACTTTCTTGAGTGGTAATTATAATGTTAGCTCCATTTCACAACAACAGGTGGAAGCTGTAGTAGGAATTTAAATGCAAATTAACAATTCCCATGAATATTAGCTTTTTTAGATAGATATGGATAAAAACAACAATCTCTCATTTTTTACTACATTATTAGTCTTTGTATATGTAACTTTTGCAACTAAGAAATTTGAATGGATATCATGATAATATTTTGTAATAATGAACCAATAATTAGAAACTACTAATGGATTATGTAGAATATACATTTAATTTACAATTTTATTTATTTCTAAAGTTATCATTAATACGTAGATATTAAATAAGATATGTGTATAGTTAAACTTTTGTCTCTGCTTCTTAAAACAATTGAGATTACTTTTAATTGAAAACATTGAAATAAAATTCCAATCGAAAGTTTTCTCTTTTCTCAATAGAATTGATTTTGTTTTTTTTTATACCTGGCATATACATGTACATATATATAATTAGATTTAAATAGGATGTATACCTACATATACTAGTTTAATTAAAAAAAAAAGCATTTAATAAAAACATTGTAGACATTTACAATTTTGAAATTTATGAAACAATTGAAATCCTTATATTTTACAATTATGAGATACCTAAAATGGATTTTGCAAAAAAAAAAAATAATATATGAATGGGAATTCTTTTACAGGGATATGGGATTAGATTTATTCCGACATCACATAGCCCTAAACACGCTCGTGCAGACACGAACCGTGGATGGGCTGCTGCTGCTTATTGAGCGGGAGCGCGGCGGCGACGCCGTCGACCGCTCTCTGCTTAAATCATTGCTGCGGATGTTGTCGGATCTACAGATCTATCAGGATGCTTTTGAACACAAGTACTGTGCTATCTCCATCTGCATATTGTTCTAAGTTTTTAATATATATTGTATTTCATCTGTTGCCATGAACTTCTGTGGTTAATCATACAGCTATAAAGTAAAAAGTTGTTTTATGCATGTCAGTATCATAAACATTGTATTGCATTTAACTTACAACTGATATTGTGGAATAGAATTTAATATTTATCATCATAGTTTCTAACATACTGATTTCACTATTATCAAATTATCAATTTGATGTAGAAAATTACATCTTTATTATGAAACGTAATGGTACAAAAGTATTATTATGATTAATAGGTTCCTAGCGGCGACAGAACGACTGTATGCTGCAGAGGGCCAGCGGCTTACTCGTGAACTGGCCGTGCCTCAGTACTTGGCGCACGTGGAGCGACGTCTACGTGAAGAAAACGAACGCCTTTTGCATTACCTCGATATTTCTACAAAGTGAGTCAAACTAAATTGTCTTGTACATTGGGGGACTGAAATAGAAAAACATTCCAAATTCTTACTTATTTAAATTGACCAGGGGTGTTCATTAAAAAAAATGTGAAAGTGACATAGAACTGTATCCAAATTCTAAGAACTCTACACCATCTCTGTTCTAAAGGCTTTATATTATTAATCGAGTTTTGTAATGATCTGAACCTCCTACATCCAATTTTTGAATGGTCATAATCAGCTCACACCCCGAGCAATCCCAGGTGTTGCCACTTTAAATTGTTCATGAATAACACCAGATAGGTATAGTGTAAAACAACTCAATGTTACCGTATAAAAAATTTGTCTGAAAAAGAGAAGGTTATGCCAGTTTATTAGAACCTGCATCATCATATCCATATTGTATATTAGCCTAAATATACTATTATCTTTAAGTCATATTCTGTTTCTATTCCAATAAGAAATATGTACCACCTAGCATATAATTGATTTTTATCAATTTCTGTATTATTTAAATTAAAAGTTTAACGGTCTTAACAATTCTGATGAAAATATTTATTTTGATAAAAGTTACCTTTTCAAGTTTGTCTATGATTTTACTCAAAAAAAAAGTGTAAACATTCTTAATAATACGGTCTCTTACAATGTCAAAGTTATTATATTGTTGCTATGCTTTTGATTCGTAACAACAGATGACACTATTTAAACAGTAATAAATATATGGTGCAGTTGAATATTGTTGGAAATAAACACAAGCAAATTTTCTCTAGAAAATTTATATATATTCTCATGGCAAATTTAGAAAGATGCCAAGCAAGCTTGGTTGCCCAGGTACTGTTTATTATGAAACAAAAAAACTCACAAAAACATTTAAAAGTAAAGACTGCTTCATAATTTGAAATTCATGTTATTTATGTAACTAAGTCACTGAAAATTATAGAAAACCTGTAGATATATTTTTGTTTATGAAATATTAGAATTTGATTGTTTTACATAGTAAATTAGTATAACAATATATGTCACACATGGGTAAGCCCGACAATTGTTATATATATTTTGTGGCTTTATAGTATGGAAATTATTCAAGCAAGTATTGATATTATGCATTTGTTATTAAGATAAATATATATCTTTGATTTTCATATAGTAAGAATGAAATATACATATTTTATAATAAATTTTTTGGTAAATACTTATAGATGTCAGCTAATTCACACAGTGGAGCGGCAATTACTGAGTGAGCATCTTGGCACTATCCTGAGTAAGGGACTGGAGGCGCTCATGGACGGGCCTAGGTTCGATGACCTAAAGCTACTGTACAACCTCTTTAGTAGAGTCAAGGATGGCCTTAATGAGCTCTGCACACATTTTAATGCATATATTAAGGTAATTCAAAATCATTGCCTTCACTGAAAATACTCCAAAAGAAAGCCACAATTTGTATTAGCAAGTCTCTGGTCTGCAAGAAAATTACTAATATCATGAGCTATTATTTTTCTCCGATTATGTAAAATAAAAATGGTATGTTTTTGTACAATAGCATAAAATTGTCACTGCTCATATTTCTTTCTTGACAAACTAATGATATCACATCTGTTCTTATTTGCATGATTTACAAATTTTGATAATATTTTAATATTGATTATTGTGAGTTTTTCTTACAATTCACAATAATCGCTATAAAAGTAAAATTAAGTATAGTCAAATTGGATTTTCAGTACCTGACACGTATATTATTTTTATTTGTAAGTAATTTTCAAAAATATTTTAATTAAAATGTTTTCTTATTTTTACATTTTAGAAAAAAGGTCGTACAATAGTTATAGAACCTGAGCGTGACAAGACGATGGTACAAGAGTTGTTGGACTTCAAAGACCGGTTGGATCACATAGTGGCCACCTGTTTTCAGCGCAATGATAAATTTATCTATTCCATGCGTGAAGCTTTTGAACATTTTATAAATCAAAGACAAAATAAACCTGCCGAACTTATAGGTATGCATTCATATACAGAGTGATTTATTTACTTGGGATCTCGCATCGAAAATGTAAATCGTACATGATAAGAGCAAACATTCTTTTGGGCCTATCCATCTTTTTTTGATATTTTTTTTATAAAATTAGAATAATAACCTTTTTGGTCAAGTGCAGCAGTTAATCAAAAATAAATAATTGTTACAAATAGTTTTTTCATCTAATAATCTCTCCAATTTTGCACCCTTTGATGCCCTGTGCATAACAATCTTAGGGTAAAGAAGTTTTCAACGCAAATCCCATCAAGCACTTGCTCATTAAATAGCTTCTGCTTTCTCCTGAGTCATCCGAACTATATTTTCTACGTGGAGTTACCTGATAAACAAAATGTACAACATTAATTATTATTTTGTTGAGGAATTAAAAATCAGGCTATTTAATGTTTTTAGAAAATTCATTCAAATGAGTGTGGTGTATATGTATTTGGAAAAAAAAATGGGCATTTCGTACATTTGCATTCAAGCACTTATTTCTAAATTACCATAACAAAATAATTGTTTTAATTTATTTTAGCGATGTTTTATTAGCCTAATTGCATTTATGCAATTGTCATACATTGTAGTTATATAAAAAATATTTTTGTCGTCTGCTGCTCACAAGTTTTTGTCTCCACATATATATTTGGTCCTTATATGAAACTGAAGTGTGTCATGATAAAAAATATATGACTATTACCTAATTTAAAAAGTTATCATATTTGACCAAAATAGTTTTCATGCTAATTTACTTTTTATGAAAATGGATGTGTCCCAGAAGAAAGTATGCTCTAATCTCATACAGGAGTGTGGTTTCACTAGTAGAGTCCTATTTAAATAAACCACTTTATATTTCTCCACTAAAATGTTATATTGATAAACATTATAAAAATGTATATTATCACTTATATAATGTAACTTGATCATGGTTCAGTTTAAAATTAAACTAATATGCAACTTCTTTTCCATTCATGGCTTTGTTGAGGCTTAAGTTGAAGAAAATTTTGAATCTCAATGCATTATCAAGAAATCTATTAAAAATGATAGTATCTGAAATGCATGTAATACTAATAACAACCTGGTATTATAATGATAATTGGTTTAAGAATTTATTATGGATTAACAGAATTATTAAACTTCTTATACATTCTAATTTATGCCATTCGGGTAGGGCCAAATTGATTTTTGATTGATTACATTTTTTTTATATTGATTGACATGGTCACAACTTGTGTGTTTCAGCAAAGTTTGTAGACATGAAACTCAGAGCAGGCAACAAAGAGGCTACAGAAGAAGAATTAGAGCGATTATTAGATAAAATAATGGTTCAATTTAGGTTTATACATGGCAAAGATGTTTTCGAAGCTTTCTACAAAAAGGTAATCACTTGTTTAATTTTACTAAATTTTTGTTCGAAATTCGTTAAAGTAATTAATTATAATAATGCTAACTTACAGGACTTAGCGAAACGACTGTTGGTGGGTAAATCGGCGTCTGTAGATGCGGAGAAATCGATGCTCAGTAAATTAAAGCAGGAATGCGGCGGCGGGTTCACCTCCAAGTTAGAAGGCATGTTCAAGGACATGGAGTTGTCTAAGGACATTAACATAGCGTTTAAGCAGCACGTGGCGGCCATCGGCGACAGCGGCGGCCTCGAGCTGTCGGTGTACATCCTCACCATGGGGTATTGGCCCACGTACACCGCGACGGAGGTGCGGCTGCCGCCGGAGCTCACTCGTCACCAGGACACCTTCGCAAAGTTCTACCTCGCCAAACACGTCGGTCGCAAATTGCAATGGCAGCCGACGCTCGGCCACTGCGTATTGCGCGCTCACTTTATACAGGTAAACAAATTGTTATATATGTTATTGTTGTTTACTAATGTAAACTATTAAAAAAAAATATTTATTTTTATTGTTATAAAACATGTATATCATTTAAGTTTGTACTGCATCTCAACTAAGTATATGATATACCATGATCAGAGTTTACATATGTAAACATTTTTTAAACAACCTCTTTATTTTGACAAGTCTTAGTATAATTTAATTTTATTCACTTTATACTATTAATTTGTTTAAGCATGGTTGATTCTTGTATTAAATCGAGACTGGCAGGTTTCAGTCTGAATTCACATAGAGATGAAACTTCATGAAAAAAGAACTATGTTTTTATAAATTTTCTGCTAGTTATAATCTTCTAGTTATATATAGTAATAGTGGTACATACTTTTCTGGTTGGAGAATCAAATGAATAAATTCCATAAATAATTGCTAAAACTATTAATCAAATGTTTTTGATTCTATAGCATTTTTCATATTAATCACAAATAAAACTTTATTTCTATGTAAAAATTAGAATATAGCAATCATTTTCAGACAAGTTTTAGAATAAAGTGACTATTATAAATAAGTTATTAGAAACATGAGTACTCATGTAGGTGACCAAGCTGGACTCTCCAATGAACCTTGTCTGTCTTTTTGTATATTATGTATACAAAAAGACAGACAAATACAGAACTTATTGCTTAATTAAATGAAAAATTTTCTACTAATTTTTCTTATAGGGTAAGAAAGAATTACAAGTATCGCTGTTTCAAGCGCTGGTGCTTTTATTGTTCAACGACGGCGACAACCTTTCCTTCGAGGAGATCAAGGCAACCACCAACATAGAAGTAGGCATTTGTGTTATCGCAGTAATCATTATATTTGAACATTAGACTGCAAAAATAGCCATTTTTTCAGGACGGCGAACTTCGGCGGACGCTACAGTCGCTGGCGTGCGGCAAGGCGCGGGTGCTCACCAAGACTCCGCGCGGGCGCGAAGTCGAGGACGCCGACCGGTTCCATTTCAACGGAGATTTCGTCAACAAACTGTTCCGCATCAAAATCAATCAGATACAGATGAAAGAAACGGTAATTTTTCGCCCATTTTTGGACGTAGATCTATCTACATGTTCTTGAACTCGGCTGTACAATTTTTTTCATGATGCTGTACAGTTTGATAAATATCAGCTCAGGGTTTGATATAGTGATACATTCTGTATGCAGAGTGAGGAGCAGAAAGCGACTGAAGAACGCGTGTACCAGGACCGGCAGTACCAGATTGATGCTGCAATTGTGCGAGTCATGAAAATGCGGAAAGCACTCTCTCACAATCTGCTTATTTCCGAACTCTATAATCAACTGAAATTCCCTGTCAAGGTAAAAAAATCCTATTAGCGATTGAATTCAGCATTAGCTAATTCTGTTTCATCGCGAATGTCTGAATAAAGAATACTATCTAGTGATGGAGAAATTTAAGTCAATTACAATTAATTCTTTATCAAATCAATTATTTAGAAAAAAAAAATATACATTACTAGTTTGCATTAATTTAGCAAAGTATCTAAATATTTCCATGCTTATGAATCACTTGAATAGTTTCATTTCATAAACATATGACTTTTTAAAAATAATAAGTATTAGTAATGAAAAGTGTGTAATTAATAGTAGAATGCAAAATTTGGTATGTTTTCAAATATAAACAATATAAAATTACACATAATAAAAAGGGTTTTGATAGAGTTAGTCAATTAGGCTATTGATGTGTTTACAATTCGTGAATGTTTTAATAAAAATCAATAGCTTAATTCACCAATCGGAATTAAAAACTGATACTTAAACCTTAGTTCTTTCTAATTCTGCAAATTTGCTAATAAAAGTGAAGATCCCATCACTTATACTAGACAATGTAGATGGATGGTTTCCTATAAAGCTGTCAAGATTAATACATAAATATTTTATTTTATTGGTGTTGATTGTTAGATGAACAGGCCAATAAATAACATTGAAGATATAAATGTAATTTGGTGAATAGCAGTTTGTGATATTAGTACAGTGCAATTCATATAGTCACAACTCCACCCCTTCTCTAATAGTTTTTGAACCTTATATATTTTTAAAACATCAAATAATTTCGAATGATAAATGTTTCAATCATTGCACACAATACATTTTATATCAATTTAAAAATTGGCCACTACATTCTATTTTCATTATAATAATTTATTTGTACAAAGTGTAATAACATATTTATCTTTATTGAAATAGCAAATTAATTTATTATAAGTATATTATTTTGTTGCCATCTTCCAATATGCATTCAGCTATACAAAACTCATCGACTGATGTGATTGTTGAACTTGCTGATTCACTTATCTATATCTCAGCGGCTTGATTGAACTTGGAAAATCGACAGGGCCAAAAATTTCCTTTTTTAATGCAGCTTCAAACGAGTCCAATTTCGAAATTTTAGCCATCAACGAGATAGTTTGCTGGGGTTAGGTATCCTAGAGAGAAAGAAAGGGTAGGAAATCAACAAGGCAGATGGGGTATACCCCTCAGGGGTGTACCCCCTACATGGTGACAGGAAACCTAAAAATAGGAAATAAAAAATAAGGAAGGAATGTAACGCGGGGAAGTCTCAAGGACATGGGAAATATATTGGGCCCTTGAATAAGTTCTCGCTGTTTCTTCAAAGATTGCAATAGCAGTACCCCGTTCGTGGAATTTCGAATGGTAACACACATGGAAGGCAGTAGTGTATCTAACCTTAAATTTCAGTGTATGGTAGTTCACATTAGTGTAAACAAATAATAATGTAAACAAGTAATTTTTTCATAGTTCTGAAAATATCTATTTTTGTGCCAAATAAAGTGTATTTGTGGGGGAATTTTATTGCACTACTTTATTCATAAGAAATCTGCAGCTGAAGCACATAGAATTCTTGCTGAGACTTATGGTGACAATGTTTTGTCGGATATGGCATGCAGAGACTGGTTTCGACACTTCAAAAATAATGATTTTGAGGATAAAGAACATTCTGGCGCACGGAGAAAATTTGAAAACGAAAAGTTGGAGGAATTACTCTATCAAGACCGATGTCAGACGCTAACAGAACTTGGAAAAACATTACAAGTAGATAAGTCAACTATTTCAAAAAGTTTAAAAATTTAAAAAATGATCCAGTTAGCAAGGACATTGGGTACCATATGAATTGAAGCCGGAGATGTCGAACGGCATTTTTTCATGTGTGAGCTACTGCTTCAACAGTAGGAAAGAAAAGGTTTTTTGCATCGCATCGTGACGCGATGAAAAGTGAATACACTACTATAACCCAAACCATAGAAAATCGTAGGGTAAGCTCAGCTATGCATCAACATCGTCTGCAAAACCAAATATCTATGGTTCGAAGTTTCTTCCCTGTATTTGGTAGGATCAGCAGGGTGTATTTATTGTGAGCTGCTTAAACCGAATGAGACTATCACGGGGACCACATCAACTTCAGTTGATGCATTTAAGTCGATCCTTAAAAGGAAAACGGCCGCTATACAAGCAGAGATATGACAAAGTGATTTTGCTACATGACAATACTTGGCCTCATTTTGCAAAACCAGTGAAAATCTACCTGTAAATGCTTCAATGGGAAGTTCTACCCCACCCGCCGTATTCACCTGACATAGCCCCTTCTGATTTTTACCTATTCCGTTCGATGGCACATGGCCTAGCTAACCAGTGCTTTCATTCTTATGAAGAAGCTAAAAAATGGATTGATTCTTGGATAGCTTTAAAAAACACATGGTTTTTCCGATGCGGGATTCATATACTGCCAGAAAGATGGGAGAAAGTGGTCGCTAGTGATGGGCAATACTTTGAATGAAATGTTTTTGTTCCTTATAATTTAACCCTAGATTCATAACCATTCGTCCCACAGACCGGGCAAAACGTAAATTTGTTTCTAGTGTCTCGAGTGAAAGAGATAGAATAATGATATTTTGAGTACCTTCCTAGAACACTTGACCATTAGTAACGCGGGTGCGCTTGCCTCGCAGTGACGTCTTGTGCACGCGTTATTGACCTTTGCTCGTCTGAGAGACGAATGCTTATGAATAGTGATATTTTGGAAAGACTGCAAGTTATTTTGAAACCATTGTTTTGACGAGTTCTGGATACAGAGTAAGTATATGATATTATTCTATATGAGTTATTATTTATACTAACAATTTATTATTATGTTCATAGTGTATTATTGTGTGTATTTTACATCATTTTTTTATTTTATTTCAGAATGGATGAACAGCAAATTGAGGACTATTTGAATCGTTTAACTGATTCTGGTGATGATGATTTTGCCAGTCAGCAAAGGATGTAGACTTGAGTGATGTCGAAGATCATGTGGAATTAGATGACATGGTCCCGACAGATTCCGACAGTGATCACGACATTCAACCAATCAGATTACCACAGCACCATCGCCGAAGGGAGTCATTTTGTCTTCTGATTCCGAAACAGAAGAAATTCCAGGTACTTCTAGCATTTCTACACATTCGCGACGTATTATTATTCCATCAGCTCGTAATTTAAGAGGGAAAATGGTCATAAATGGTCTTCAATGCCTTTGAATCTTCAACTACAAGAACCCTAGCTAGGAATATCGTGCATGTAATTCAGGGTACAGCTAATAACGCAAAGGATATTACAGAACCAGTCGATTGCTTTACTAACTTTATAACTGCTGATATGCTTCGTAAGATTCTTACACATACAAATGAAGAAATTGAGATAAGAAGTACGAAATATAAAGATAAACTGCCACTATTGCTCTACATGCGAAGAAGAATTGACCGCTTTGTTTGGCTTGCTTTTATTATCCGCTGCAAAAAGACAATCATCTCACGAGCTTAGAGCTATTTGATCCTGTTTTCAGTGGAACTCGCTATATATCAGTAATGTCGCGTGAACGATTTGACTTTTACTAAACTGCTTGAGATTTGATGATAAATCAACCAGAGATGAACGTAAAGCTCAAGACAAATTCGCGCCTATCAGAGAATGGTGGGAAGTGTTCATTCAGATATGCAGGGATAGTTACAAAGCTGGAAGTTATCTTACTATAGATGAGCAACTGTTGGGTTTCAGAGGCCGGTGTCCATTTAGGATGTATATTCCGTCAAAACCCAATAAGTATGGTCTAAAAATATTGATGCTATGTGACTCTAAAACAAATTACATGCTAAACGCCATGCCGTATGTTGGAAAAACTGAAACGAACGGTGATTCACGGATCTTACTATGTCAAGACTTTGACTGAAAATTTATGGGTAGCAACCGCAACGTCACCATGGACAATTGGTTTACCTCAGTCCCTTTGGCCCTAGAGTTGCTACAGGCACCATATAAATGCACAATAGTAGGAACGCTTCGAGCAAATAAACGCGAAATACCGCCTGAGTTGCTTCAGATCAAAGAAAGACCAATAGGTTCATCCGTCTTTGTTATGACAGGCAGTGTACGTTAGTATCTTACAAACCTAAAAATAACAAGAACGTTCTCTTACTTTCTACCACACATAGTAATGGTACTATTGCAGCTTCTGGTAAACCGGAAATTATCGAGTTTTACAATTCCACGAAAGGCGCTGTGGATACGTTCGACCAAATGTGTGGAAGTATGTCTTGTAGTAGAAAAACGCAAAGATGGCCTTTATGCTATTTCTATGGCATACTCAACATGGCAATCATAAACTCATATGTAATATATGTGCATAATAATGTCAAACTAGGGCGAAAACCAACAAGCAGACGATGTTTCGTGAAGAATGTATCGGAGAAGTTGACCGAACCGTGGTTACGTAAAAGACACGCAATGCCAACTTTGAAGAGATGCCTAAAAGGAAAATCGCCGAAGTTTTAGGTGAAACGCCACCATTGACACGCTTAGTTCAAGTGGTACTCAAAAAGGTTTGTGGTTATTGTGACTATAAAAACGGCGTATGACAAGGTTCCAATGCAAGCAATGCAAAAGTATATGTGTATGGACCATCGCGGCCTCATGTGTGTGGAATGTGCCGATTAAATTTAATTTTAATTAATTTACTATTTTTTTTTGTAACCTAATATTACATATTAAAAAGTGCCATACTTATTTTATTTATTTTATTTACAAGTACTCCAAAACCCGTCACTTAAATTTAGTCGTCTGTGAGATGAATGTTTATGAATAATGTTCCTCTTAGATAAGGTTATGAATCTAGGGTTAAATAAAGCTTTTATTTTGTAAAAGAAACAGCGAGAACTTATTCAAGGTCCCGATATTTATAAATAACGGAGTAATGTAAAAACCTATCCCTCAAAGGGGATAAGTCACCTAATCGGTGACTTAGGGAATATATATAGGGAAATGAATATAAAATGGGGATATAATACTGAAGGTACTATACTAATAATTATAGATATGAGCGACAGATGGGCTAAAATTTTGAAGGTACCTAAATTGTGATCTAAGGGCAAATTTTGACAGAGCAGGAAAAAAAATTATTGAGCACAGTAAATAGTTATTGCTATCACTTATAAATTGCTTTTCTTTTTTTGGTAATGCATCCTTAAAAACGCTGCTTCCCTGGTTTAATTGAACAAATTGTACATATCATAATACACTACATGTATATACATTAGAGTAAGGAATTCTAACCAGGTACTCAGGTTAGGACACTGCCTACCAAACATACGTCATGCTACTAAAAATTAGTACCTGGATTGCAATACTTTGGCAATTGGCATCAGAAGTAAAACCTGGAGATTTTAAAGATAAATGTATAGCCGCGTCCGGGATATCACGACGCACCCTTCGCGATGCCCGTCCGCGGCGTAAGATTTGGAAGATAATATACGAAGTCTCCGTCAAAAATGACTTACGTTTGCAATTTACGTTTTTTCTTCTGATTCAACCCATCATTAGAAATGTGACACATAAAGTACAAAAGATCACATTACAATTAGATGTTTACAAACTCACTACTAATATTTACTGCATAAGCATTTACAAGTATAATATTAACTGGGTGTTAATATACTCTTGTGACACTTGTATTAGGTAATGGATGGGAATAATAAAATGAAACATTCACATTCACAAGTTAACGCATATATTGCATAACCCAGTAACTCTCGGGTTAGTACATAAAACTTAAGCTCTTCTCGCAGTCTGTATATATAAAAAGGTTTATAATATAAAAAATTGACTATAATAATAATTTTTTGTTGAATAAAAAAAAATAATTATTACTTTGTATTTTATATGTTACTAACAAATGGTTTACTGCACAGCCGGCAGATCTGAAGAAGCGTATCGAATCTCTGATAGATCGTGACTACATGGAGCGCGACAAGGATAATCCGAACCAGTACAACTACGTGGCGTAGCACGGGCCCGCGCCGTCCGTCCTGCGCCCGCGCCGCCGCCGCCGCACGCAGTTCAAGTCCAAGCGCGGCTCTCTGACTAGACTTTACTGATAGGGATGAAATGCTTTGTGATTTAACCTTAATAGATATTTATATTGGAGCGTCGTGACGCTCGACAAGGGTCGTATCACTGGTACCGACACTACGCCGCACACGCAAAACATGCTGGTGAGATAACCGTAAAAGAATAACCTGTCTAGAACTGATAAACTGAAAACGACTGGACATACCAAAAAATGATTTATGGAAGCAATAAAAGCCTTAAAATCGTCTTTGGAATAACATTAACTTTGTGTTTCCATAATTTTCAGTGAGTATATTTTGCGGAGGGTTCGATAATAAAAAAAATCTATTTATAATTTTCAACCCTTGTTTTATTTAGACTTACATCCAGACAAATTTTGTATGCCTAACTACTACCATGAGAGATAATTGGCAGGGACGATTAAAATATTTTAATGCAAAAAATGTATCTATGGCACTAATACAATAATATTAAAATAGCTTTTTCCTGTAGCTTTTTCATTGTGAAATATAGAATAGATTCAACTTTTATTGGTCCTATCGTAATGCTGCTCCTAAGTTTGTCCTTTATCCTGAATTTCATCTAGGCACTGCTCGTATATATTGATTATGCTTTGAACTCTGTTCTGGTCTTTGTTTCTATTCTGGAGTTGTTTTTATATTTCCCTCCCTTTCCCACTGTTGCTTCTAATCCCGACAGCTTTGTAATAGACATTCTATGTTTTAATCAAGAGTGCACTGTGATAATATTTAGATTTTATATATCTAAGTTTTAGATGTATAGTCAATCTTTGCTAGAAATATATTAAGTAGTTTTTATTTGGACGGAAACAGATGATATTTTACATATATGAATGTAACCAATGTTTGTTTCAATGAATATTTCACTTTTCGTCAGGACACCTATTCCATTTGTAAAATTTTAAGTTTTGAACAGTTTTATGGAAAAAAAATTTACTTATTAAATTAAAGAAAAAACAAAATCCTCCATTAAATTGGTGCTGTTGTGACTACATATCTCAAAAATTATAACATAAGTAAAAATTACAACTATTTTGAACTAAAATAATGCATTAAGTTCGCAAAAATCATAGGTTCCAATTCCCTAAAGATTACAAAATTTGAAAACACAGTTTTAAAATTTTGCACTATTACACTCAAAAGACAATTGGACACTATATTGTAAATATTTGTATATTATCAGAAAGATAGAAAATATATATGAAATATCAATTTTTGATAAAATCATCATATCTAAATGATGATTTTATCAAAATTGATTGGTGTAAGTCTACTTTATGTTTTTTACACCAATCAAAGAATTTTGATTGGTGTAAAAAACATAAAGTAGACAAATACTAGAGAAGATTGCTTAATAAGACGAAATTACCATAGAAGCTTATTAAAAAAAAAAAAAACTAGCATTACAATCATAATACAAAATAATGAAGGACAAAGATGACCACCACCTACATGTAGCTTTCACTGAACAATCTCTACAGTACAATATAAATACAATGAGCATGATTAAATGTATGCAGATGCTACTATCCTGTCCTTATAGAATATTTGTAATTCTTTAAAATAAAATATAAGGGTTTCGAGTTGTGTGGTTGAACACTTTTCATTACTAAACTTGATATCAACTGTTATGTCATTTGTCTAATCCGATGAGTGACTGACACAGTGTTATTTTTTAACAGCAATAATCAAACCGGTTTGCTTGTTGCTGTTATTCAACATATATAAACTGCATACCACTCTACTGCAAATATGTTTATGTTTTCTAAGATTATTACATGATTATTTGTACGCTTGAAGTTTTGAAGAATGATACAATGATGTTTTTGAAAAATATTCTGTAGATTTTGTACATAAATGTTCATCAGGTTCTTAGTATCAATTCCGTAACAGTATAGCCAGCTTTCATTTCGTTAACGGCCATAACCGTTTTTTCATAAAGTGTATCATTTCTAGATTTGGAATTTACCAGTTTAACAGAATTTAATAATATTTATATTCATGTCTAGACATATTGTTCATCATTATATGTCATGAACATACATTAGATGAATACAAAAAAAATAAGTAATACTTTATCAACTAGAATTTTAGAAAAAAAAGACAATTTTATTCAGCATGAAAACAATGTGGGAGTAAAAAACACGTCACATGGTTAATCGAGTCAAAGCCGAATTAGTTCCAGCTCAACATACTATACCACTGCTGGGTCTGGCGTTAAACTAAATTACTAACGCCATCTATCGGAAATCACAGATCTAATACGACATACATTAATGTATGTTGTATTTTATTATTAACGCCATCTGTTGAAAACATAGTTAATATACATATGTAATACTACTAGATTGTTATTTAAAAATCGCTAAACATATTTAATTTATTCATAAATTGACTAACTATATGCAGAGTTTAATGTGATTTTTTTTTTAACTTTTGACTCTAGAATGTGATTATCGCGATCTTTTGAAAATAACAAAATGAATATGAATAAAAGATTTTTTTTCTCTTCTCAAAATTTTATACTATTATTGTTCTACAAACTTTTCTAAAAATTAGAAGAATCAAGAAAGCAACAAAATGTTTTACCAGACTTAAAATTGAACATAAAATTACTTGAAAATAATCAAGATTAAGGAAAGTAGATCATTAAATTGTATATGGAACAATCGCCCAAATATTAAATATTTTGCTCTTAGAAATAGCACATTGATGTAATTAACTCCGGCTTGAGTTAGACATACTTAGTTGTATGATAATGTATTTGTAGGTATGTTTAAAATATATTTAGGAAACAAATCGCTATATAAAACAAGTAATGTACATAAAAATATTCATTTTTAAAAACATTATTTTCTGTAAAAGCATTCTTTTCTGCCATACTTTTAATTTCTATTGTACTGGAATTAAGCTATTGCATAACTATGGATTGAATATTAATGATGTCCATTTCCGACTTGGAACTCCGACCGAGAGTTATTGCTGGTGAAGAACTGAATCCTAAAAACGTGAGTTACAAAGTTGAGTATAGTAAGTGATATGACATTTACTTCAATAGGCTACTGCTGACGGTAGCTTGCCGAGGTGCCATTAGATGGCGTTCAAAATGAAAACGTCGAAATTATCGATTCCATTACTTATAAACCGATACTTCGTAATCACGTATAGCCACAAATTTTTATAATCTACTACCATTTTCTCTCACAGTTTCTTACACATAGATATTATGAACTTGTGACACAAAAAGTTCTCAATATGTATATAAACTTTATGTTTCATTAATTGTGGCTGCTATTATACCTGTCATATATTTTTTTAGATTTAACATTATATCATATAGTTGTGTTGCCGATTTTAATATCACGAGTATTAATTTAGCACTATAAAAAGTGCATTATGATTTATGTACATTATAATTTTTTGTATAAAATAGTTTATCTAGTCAGGTTGCATTGTATTGCTGTTTTTCATACCATGCTATGTAATATGAACTATTGTTTATGAAGCCTCAGATTTGCATAGCATTTAAAAATCCACATTGATATTATATATTGAGTTATAGATATTATATATGCAAAAGTGGTTCTGTCTCTATTGTCTTCTTTGATAGAAGATGAAAATTAAGAGTGATGGCTTGAACCAGAAATTGAGCATGGTGCACTGCAATTAATATTGTATTATTTTATATTAACTCTTGTAAATATTAGATATTCTAGGTCTATGATGGTTTTCGAAGTTTACATATTGCATTTAAGAAACTCTTGAGATAAAGTATGCATTCTTAAAAAATAAATGATAAAAATAATATTTTAAAACATTAGTTTTTTATTAATATTCCTCGTTTTACTTGTAGATCAATTTGTGATATAGGAGAGCTCTATCAATATTAATTTTGTTAAATAGGAAAGAGAAAAACCAAGATACTACAGATGAATGAAATTAAAAAGCCTTAGTGAACAATAATTTACACACTGACTTGATTTTAATTTTTTTTTATATCTATAAAAACTAATAGTATTAATACAAAAGTATAAATACACATATTACTATAACAAAATCATCTGAAATTATAGAAAGTAAGGCAACAGCGAGGGCGTTCCTTATCGTCTAACTGCGCTCAGAATGGATGCAGTTTCTGCAGATTTATTGGTCGTTTTAGGCATTCGCGTTTCGTAGTAGTATATTATGTATTGTATAATATAAGTACTTATGTTATGTCGCTTTTGTAAGTTTTGTAAGCCAAATAAAGAAAAAAAGTTACTTGTTTTTCTAATAATTGAGGAGTCAATGAACAATTTTGATGGTTACAACATGTGATCTGTACTGGACCGGTTCTTTATATCAAATAACAGATTTGGATTTCTAGATATTTGAGAAAAATGTTTATTACTATTTACAAAAATATGGCGCTTTTTCAATGAGATTCACTTTAAAAACATACTTTGTATTTGATTTGGTAAATGCAATTTTTTAGTTTTATATCAAAAAATACAAAGCTTTTGGTATTCTTTGGTTACGTCATTGAAGAGTAATAATATCATTCTTAATCGATTTTGACAGCCTCCAAATATTGAAAATAAAACATCTCAAAATGAGCAACAGACAATATCAAACAATTATCAAAGAACTAGAAGATATTTTTAATATACCAAAAGAAAAAAATAGTAATAAATGCAGATTATCAGTCATTACTAGAAAGCACTAATCTGTGTAGCAGATTTGATCACCTGTCACAAATGAACAATCAAGATAAGAGTATAAAGTAATTACTAAACATACTGCTGTATTAAAAACATTAAGCTGAAATAATTGCCACAGTTAAAAAGCAAAAGTTAAAGTCAAAACCATGTGTGGAATTGCATGTAAACAAATATTATTTGATGAATTAATAAAAATGTTCATGGTATATATAGGAATTCAGTTTCAAAACAATTTCTTATACAGCGTATTTGTAGTTAGTTCATTACTGAGAATATTAAAATGTGATATTTATATTGGGGCATTAATTACGAATGATATAATAAACCAATATTGAGTCATAAAATAGGAAAATGAGAGTAACCTTCCTTTTCCTTTTGAAAATGTAATTATTTGTAGAAGAATGCCATGTATTATAACACATGTGACAAAGTCAAAATGAATTTTCATTAGACATAATAAAATGAAAAAGGAATTGAAGATTACCTAAAACATTACAATATTATTTGAAATCACAATTTTAAAAAACATTATTTTGCATCAGTAGAAACAGTTACTAATTAAGTCATTCAGTACAAGCTATTTAAACAATGTTAGAAAAATACTTCGATAATTGAGTTTATTATTTAATGGAAATTGTTATATTGACAAGTATTGATAAAATTTATAATCCATTGGCCAATAATAGAGTTGCAGATAATTAAGATGTTTTCCTCTCTTTTTTGACAAACCTTCTTAACCTATACTCATATATTTTATACTATTAATTAATTAATTTGAACACAATTTGTAAATAATGAAAATAAACTTGATAATTTTGGATGATGTCATAGCACAATTCATAAGATACCCACATATTTCTTACAATGTGCTATATATGCAGTATATTGCACATGAAAGAATTTATTTTACATGCGCATACAGTTTATGTAGAGCGGGAGGAAGGCGGTGATGTGGACATGTGCATTGCTTACACATTCCATAAATAGTAGTTAACAAAAACAAACAAAACACAAACTACTGTTAGGAGGATAGTCCTCATACATGTCCCTTATTCTCTATGATTTGAAAAAATTATGTACATTACACATTATAATTAGCAACAAATAAATCTAGTCATAAAATTATGGTAGCCAATAGTGGATCACATTTGTTGTGCTAGTGAATATCTAGGACTTAAAACATACTTTAACTGTAGTAATTATAGTTATTGGAGAATTAGAATTGATGTAGCTTTTCAATTTCATTATTTTAAAGAATTATCCATATAACTTATGCAGTGTCACATTTTCATACTTATGATTAATTTCATATATATATATATATATATATATATATATGAAACGATCCACGACTTGATAGTAACTGAGTAACTTTTATAAATAACTATACAATGTAAAGTATTAACAAATGATCATGTATATATATATGTATTCAACTATTATAGTACTATTTAATAGTAAACCCTCTGTCAAATCACAAATGACCATTTGTTAATACTCCACATTGTATAGCCATTTATAAAAGCTACTCAGTTACTATCAAGTCGTGGAAGTAGATCTTGCAACAGTCTTCGGTGATGATCAAGATCATCGAGTAGGGCGCCGGCGAGGGCTGTAGGAGTGGGCTCCGAACCCAAGAAGTTGGTAAGTAGGGGTCGTGGGGGTACTGCGCCACCTGCGCCTAATACGCCGCGTCGCAGACGTTCTCCGGCCGATCTGTTGAGCGGATCCGCGGCGAACTGTGTCTGCCAGATACTCCATGCGATGCCACGTGATATCAGGTAAGAGTAATACTTAGCTCCATAACCAATCAAATGACTGAATCGATGCTGCCAAGCCTACAAATGATTTTTTAATTAATTATTATAACATTTATAGTTGCGTTTGAAAATCAATTAATGTATCTATTGAAATATTAATAACATCTTACTGTATTTTCAACATATGGCAATTCATAATATTCTTTCTGTACTTTTTTGAGTATTTCTGTTGTTTTTCCATCGAACGAATCATCTGGGCCATGATAATTTTGATCTAGTGCTGAATAAAATACCTAAAAGTAATTGCATCAATTGTTATTACTAAGATGTAGAATGTATGTTGAAAAAAAATAAAATAAAAAATTATAATGTTAGTTTCAATTACCTGAAGTTGCATTTCACTGGCAGCAAAAAGGTGTTTAGAAGCAACCAAACGAAGTAACATGTCTTCAGGCAAAGATTCCTGAGTTTGAAAGTGCCGCGCGAACCGACGCAAAACTTCGGGACTGCCTGCAAAACACTCCATCAGCACACTGGGTACTTCGGCGAGGTCAGTGTGGCAGCGGGTGCCCGACACGTGCTGGTGCCGTGCTCGACCCAACATAGAGTGCAGCGCGTGGCCCATTTCATGGAATAGATTATCAACTGAAGCTGGAGCAAGCAGAGCCGGTCCGCCCCAGGGCCCGCCACTCAAAGAAAGCATTACCACCACTACTGGGTTCTGCAAACCATTTTAATTTTCTATTTCAATCTTAAGATTCGATAATTTAATAAAATTTTAAAAAATTGTGGGAAATAAATTGGAGGTGAAAGGTATTTATTATATTTAAAGTTATATGATATTAGTTATAAAAGAAAATGTTAAATACACTGATTTTTATTTTAAACTGGCGCCATATGACATATATTAGTTTAAATTATAGAACAACATATGAAACATATTTATCCAAGCAACATTAATATTTATTTAAGATATAGTACCTGATAGGTGCCATCAGGAAGTAGTTTTCCACCTTGAATAGTAAAGTGGCAGTCCTGATGTGGTTTTCCCTCGCGCTCGTACAGATCACAGTAGATGTGTCCCAGCAGGCCTTCTGTCTCATGCATCACTGCCAACTTATACACATCCGGAGACCAAGTCTCACCTGTCACATAGAAAGTTTTCGAAGTAAAATGAAACTGATGACATTTTCTAATTATTTTTAACAAACCTTGTGGACAAGTTATAATTTAAGTTTAATGTTGAATTATTTGTTCTGTCAAGTTTGTCTTTTTTTATAGTTAGATTGTTTTGACTATGCTTAGAACAAAAAAGATGAAAAAATGTGGTAAGTGGTTTCTCTTTTTTGAGTAAAGAAAAAAGCTATTTGCCACATTTTGCTCAGTAAAATGTGATATGCTCGCTGTAAAATTTCAGTATTTCTTATTATTGTTAAAATTATTGCTTTATGCTGACTTCATTACAGAAATATGGTATATGTAAAGATTATAAATGCAATAAAATTTTATTTATCCTTTTAAAACTTTTCCTGAACAACATAATTACTGCATGGGCAAAAAAATGGAAGTTACAGTCTCAAATAAAAATGGTTCGCTGTCAGTCCAAGTGATAGATTACCCTATTTATGTTAATAATAAACAGTAATAAAAGGGTTTGCAGCAGTAGCAGTCATGTGAGTGGTGATGGTTCAATGACTAAGGGTCATTTCTACTATCTCTTTTTAAACTGATGTTCAAAAAATAGTCACTTTTAAAATAAAATTTACATTTCATGTCTCCTTTTAATGGTTATTTAGACTAATACCCATTATAGGGAAGACATGGAATGCAAAATTAATTTTAAAAGTGACTTTTAGTTAAAACTAAGTAAAAATAGGTGGTGGAAGAGGCCCTAAGAATGCTAATCACTAGTAATATTGATAAATGAGTTTTAACACTTAATTTGATTCACTTCATCAATGCCTCAGAGAGTATGTTAAATTGACAGTCCCAGACATTGGCATCACATTGACGACGATTATCAGTAGCCCAGAATTTACACTGAGTTACCATGGAGACTGAAGATTCAGTACCCCAGTTTAAAATAAAATCGTGAGGGTTTAGAAGAGGCCTCATCAAACTGGTGTGTAAAATCTAATACAACAATAATAAGTAATATATACCAGAAGTGATTTCTTCATGTTGTAATGTGATACCATATAATTCTTGGCACAGCATATTGAGTCCCTCCATACAGCCACCAAGCGAGAAATAAGGACTGAAGTCAGAATTGGCTACATTCAGCATCAGAGTTTTTGCCTTGTGTGTGTAGTATGGTGTGTCCCAACACATGAGATGGTCAGCATAAGGCGTCTCTTTCTTTTTCATATGCAACATTACTTCGAAGTCGGCTGCAGCACGATCGTGCAATTGGTCGGAAAGGGTGTTTAAAAATGTCCGAACATTTGATGCTGTCTCCATAGTGCTGCCGTTGATGGCTCTGAAATTGGCCACATTTATGTGCATGAATTTAAATCTTTATTTTAACATAAGTAACAGATTGAATACAAATATATTCAAAAACTCTCAGTTCTAAAATATATAAATACATCAATAAAGAAATACCTATCAGCATAACTTCCAAAGCCACAGATCTTAGCCATGTCTCTGCGTGAGCGCAACACGGTGGTGAGTAAGATGTCTTGGTTTTTATCAGGTGCCAGATACAGACGGTAGGCGGCTTCACGTGCACCCACATCCGCACACTCTGCATATACGCCCCCCACTACGATGTCGCCGTTCTCTGATTGGAAGCTGGACAATACTGGTACAACATTATTTTGTCATGCATACATACATAAATAATAATAATAATATATACTCACGCCTATTTCCCAGAAGGGTAGGCAGAATCTATAGATTTCCATATGGTACAATTTTTGCATATCTCTCTTGCCTCATTGACATCCATCAATCTTTTCATGTAAGCTTCAGGTACTTAAAATTTAGCCCTTTTTTAATATGCCCCAATATGGTTTATATAGGATTTTCTAGGGCTACCCTTGCCGACCTTTCCATCAGACACATTCGCTCTATAGATTTGTTTTGTCAGCCTACTTTCATTCATCCTTTCTAGCTGGACAAACCACGGCAACATACCTCTTTCTACTCTAGTCTCTGCATCTTACTTCAAACTACACCGTTCTCTAACATCATTGTTTCTACATTTATCTTTCCGAGACACTCCACACATACTACATCTACATATCTACAATTATATTGATAAATAAGTTCATAACATTTTTCTGTAATACATTTGCTTCTTTCGAACATCATGATCTATATGAATTGTAACTCTTTTTTTATGGAATTTTGAGGGATCAACTGCATGCGAGTCAATAGAAAGTAGGTGGTTATCGCCATCTATGCACACTCACTCTAGGGATATCATCAGTGTGCTGCCGGCCTATTTATTAGAAATGGAATATCTGATAATAGAAGGAGAAGTAATAGAAATGGAAGGAGTGGACCATCGTAACTCTCACTCACTGGATGAAAAGCTTGTCTTGCTTATATCAATATTATTGTACTTAACTAGGGTTTTCAATGGGAGTCTTATAAGACATTATCATTATTTAGAATTTGTAATGATAGAATAGAATTTGTCTGAATTGGACTACACCTTATCACAAATTGTCTTATTGCTTCTATAATAATTATTATTATTATATTGATATAATAAATGCAAAAATATAAGGTTGGTTTAGATTCTTAGTGTATGTGGTTTACACTCTTATTGCAATAAAAAAATTATACAACTAACAATTGTCTGACATTTTGTGGTACAGCTTCGCGTGGAACGTGTCGCGGCGACGCGGCACCGGCCATAAACCGCTGTCCAGCTTGCAGGATCACATCGTTTAAATGTACCACTTGGCGGCGCGCTCGCTCCTTTAGGCCAATGCCACTTTGCTCAAAGTCGAATAAAAATAACTGCGCCAAATGTTCATCGCCGGATGTTCCTTGCTGTACAGACCGAGCCAGAGCCTCATATAGTTCAATGTGTGTGTTCAGCCTGTGGATTTTCGGATTAGATATCAAAGAATTATTTCCAAAACCAACTTTGTGTCATAACGCACTTTAAGTACAGAAATGTGCCTACAGCGGGATGTAACTGGATTATTTTAGTTGTCTATCACAAATTTATGAATCTGTATATAACACAAGTTTATAAACTTACAACTAAAAAATGCATAAAAACCACTCGAAATTACTGTAAAAACTTTTAAAATGAGACACAATGGACTAGATCTTGTATTATGTTCAGTTGCTTAAATTCAGATAAAAATATGCGGCACATAACTTTAGTCTTTTTGAAGAGACTGCAAGCTAAGCAAAAGCAGAAACAATTCTCTTTAATAAATATATGTGATAATACGAGAAATTTACAAAGACATCAAAATAAACAACATTAACAGCCGCACTCAGAGATCTTAATTAAATTTTAATCCTTCTAGTGTCCCTTAGAGCAACTTATTGATTAATGACGAATGCATATAAACAATATTCATCACTTAACTTCATTAATGATGCCTTATCTTTCATGTGACAAATAGTATCAAAATTTTCTTGCAGTTGGTTTTTAAAATAATATCTGTAGCTTTAAATGCCTCAGAATTTTGTTGAAGATTTTTAGAATTATATTGACAGTTAATACATAGACATTGAAATAAACAAAAATGATGTTAATATAATTGTAGAGTATACCTCTATACAAATTCAATATTATTGTTATAAGAAAAAATCTACTGAAACTGAAAATTACACCTATCTAATTTAACTATTTACAAAATGATAATTCATAAAAGTCTTTGTAATCTTGACATTTTTCGATGCTTCAAGATTTTGTTTTCAATTATTACTAGGTATTATTATTAAATCCAATTTTACATAAAACGCTAAATATGTATAGAATTGCAGAGCATATTTGCAATTTTATCAAATATGGAAAGTATTTACATTGATAGAATAGAATTTATTTGATTGATATAATGCTTCCAACAATGAATAATATACTTAAATCGTCATTAAGTAGCGACTTTAGGATACATCGAGATTTACTGCTGACATTTATTTTTAATGGGCCTCAACTAGATACTTTAATTTAAATTTAAAAGAGGTCTTTGAATGTGGCACTATAACTCAAGTGATATTTAAGTAATTTCCTTTTGCCTTTTTTGCTAATACAAAAATTGAAAAAATCATTAAATTGTGACCACTTTGAAAATGCTCATCAGAGGATACATTATTTTTAGTAACATTAATCAAATTCAATATAACTGACACATCTCTATGGATTATACTTGTATAATATTGTTTTTTGATTTTGTAAGGTCAGACCTATTTCCCAGAAGAATAAACAGAGATTATAGATCTCTATTTTTTTACGTTTTTAACATAGCTCTCCTGTTTCTATCTAACATATAAAATAAATAATTAAAATCATTACTGGTATTTAAAATGATAATTTGAATGACATTAGATAATAAATACTATAATTAATATACTTTCCATTTATTAAATCACTTCATTTTATGAATACATCTTATTGTTAAAAGTATAAAAACTTACTTTTCGACAACTCCACTTATGCTGATACATGCGTCTTCTGCAGCACTTCGGAAATGCGATTGGGGATGTGCTATTCTCACAAATTCTGCCAAATCTGCTACTTTGCATAATGTATCAGATAATTCATCAAATATTTCTACCATGGGACGTGGAGGATTAGATGACGTGGCTTCTTTTATTAGATTTTCAGTTGTAGAGATTGCCCTCTCTTTAAGAGCAAAGAAGCCTTCAAAAGTGGCCAATTCAGGCTTATTGAACAAACCCTGAAAATAAATTACTTACAGATTTCTGTACAATTACTAATCAAAAAATATTATCTAATATTTTTAAAGATAAATTCATAAAACTTTTGTAATGAAATAGAAGATAATGATTTTCAGCATTTTTTCAAGAACTCCATTTACTTTTGTGATTACTATTTTCATTGGAATTTTTTTTTGAATCATGAAGTAATTTGGAATTCAGTTCAATATTAAAACAAACTTCTTATTCTTAAATATATCTATCTGTAACATTTGAAATTTTAATTTCATAGATTATTAGTTCTATAGCTACGATACATACTGTTCTTTCTCGTATTAAATTTTGAGCCACTTGTGTCCTTGGTCTAGTGTTGAAAGCAGTGGCTAGAGGAGACCAAGTGCTCACAGAACGCCATTGCCTTTTATTGTTACAGTTATGTCCCAATCTTATTAAACGCTTCCAGTACTTCATTATGTTGTTATTCTAAAAATAAAGGTTGTCAGAGTAATTATTAATAATAATTAAGAGACTATTAATGCAAAATAATAAATATAACTAAACAATAATTATCAACAAAATAAATGTGGGAGGGTATGCTTTAATGGAGGGGTACTAAAAACATGACATAATAGCTGGGATGGGAAAAATTGCAACGTTGTTTAAGATGATATTTTAGGAAATGATGTTTATTTTGAAAAGTCACAAGAAAAATGTTAATTCTTAATTAATTGTAACTGACACATTCAGTGAATCTAAATTTATTAATTATTTTAAAAAATAAGTGAAATTTTTGTACTACAATATTTATTACTAGATTATAGAAAGGGCAAGTATTACATCATTAGTATAGCACAGAGTATTCAAAACCGTTATATAAAATATTTTAATATTATATTTTACTTCCATTTTAGTAACTTAAAAATAATACTTCCAAATGCCAAAAATATAAAAAGAGTATATACATAAATTAAAAAATATTTACTTTCAAAAAAAACAATACAAATGAAACTAGAGTACAATTGCACTGGTACTTTTACAATCCGGTGATATTTTTTACTTACTTTTTTCTATCCAATGATTAACAAAAAACTACAAAATATAATATCATAACTTACAATCTCTCACCTGCTCATGACAATCGTAATAAATGATTTTAAAGCTGTGTTGCTAACCCCAAAAAACAGGAGAAAATAGTATGTAAACAGAAAAAAGAAATATTTCGTACTTTCCATATATAATTAAAACAATTACCTACTTTAATTAGTTATTAGGACTAAAATACATTGTTATATTATAATGTTCATTACAACATAATAAAAACCGAAAATCAAAGTAAAATTATTTTTTAATTTTGTTTCCAATCGCTTCATCTTCAGTATTTTCAATCTCATTTTTCTTTTTAAAAACATACTTAATTTTGTTAAATTTCTTCATGTACCTTTCTGTGGTTTTAAATGAATGAATTCAAATGAATAGCTATCGGTTATTTTGGATTTAGTATGTTGCTCCTTATACATTGAAGTGGTTATTCAAAAATATTTGCATAGTGTAGGCGGCGCTAAACGCTAATTGAAAACCAGTAAAAATTAGAAATGAAAAGGGAAAACGGGGGCATCAATGTCAAAAAAGCAAATCTAATGTTAAAACAGTCGGGTTAGTAACACTGCTTGGAAGATATAACATGAATGTCAAAACGAAAATTAAACCACAGAACATTAATAATTATGAAAATAAATGTAGTTGATTATGAATGTGATATTAATTTAGAGGTCCTATCAAAGGTCCGTTGACGGTTTCGGTACATACCGGGTCACTACAGTCAACGGTCCATCATTTTCGCGCGCATGCGCCGTGCGACGGGACGGCAAACGATTTCATTTTGCGCATAGTTTGAATTAGTACTCTATAGTTGTTATACATTTTAGGAATGTAGATAAAATTTGCTAACTCGAAGAAAAGAAAACTAATTGAAAACGGTCTCCAGTAAGAAGGAACGAAATGTTAAACTTAGAGAGCTGTACCTTCCAAGACTTTGCTCAAATACAAAGAAATAAAACCACATTGTTGTTCTTATTTGTATTTCATTTATTCCTTATTAACTATTTTGCAATAATATTTAATAAAACATTAACATGCCATACGTTTTTTTTTCAAGGGAGACATTACATCGCAAGGCGTCGGACCACCGCGCTCAGGTAGAGCGTTTTTTTGTTAAGCCTGTTTTCATGGCGAGTTTGTTTCAAAGAGAGTGATTTATTGCTTGCGCCTTTGGAGCCCCTAAATAGACTATACAAAAATATAAAGAATTGTATATTTTTGTTGTTTGCTTTGTGATTAAAAATTAAAAACTGAGATTAGTTGAAATATAGAGAGTCTTAAACTTAAATTTATACAATGAAATGTATTCATATATGTGCAAATTTAAGGCATTACATATAAAATAGAATAACTATTCTACAAAATAAACTTTGAAAACAATAAACTTTACATAGAATTTTTTTTAAATACAGCTCTATAAAAAACCGAAAATTTCCGAAATTCGTGACGAGTTTAGTTTGGGTATGCCCTGTGACAAGGTTAGACGAATATTCAATGTTGAAATACTTTTATATATCTAAAATTAACCAAATATTAATATAAAGTCAACGTTTATAAAGTTTCACACCGTTTTCATAATAAATAAAGGGAATTTAACCGAAATAGTAACGGTTTTCCGAGCTTAGTTTGTCGATCGAAATTTTACCTGAAAACATTCGAATTAACTAAAAATGTTTTTAACGAACAAAAATATATATTTAAGATTTTATATTAAATACTTCTTTCAACTTTAATAAGCTTTTAAAAGCATTTTATAATAAACTACACTATACGCTTTTTCCCGATACAAAACCACAAAAGAGAATAAAAAGAGAATGAATAATACACAGATCAGTAATGCCACAGCTTATAAACTACAGTGTAAAATTGTTGCTTCATTCCTAAAGTAACTATTCCGAGCGTCAAACAAACTCGAGCGGCCACACACAATTTAAAAAAAAAGAATTATAAAGCAGCCTTTGTACGCGCGGCGGTCCGAGGCCCGGAGTGGGCTTTGGACCGTTGAGGGAATTGTTACGTGATTATAAAAATCATTCTATATATGGATAAGCTTTAATTCTTTTATTTTGTAGCTAAATTTTACTTAAATTCTTTCGTCTTTTTGAACTTTTAAAATAGATGTAAGTACTCTGCTTTTTCAAATACAAACACGTAGCTATCAAATAAAATGATAAATAGTGTTTTTCATAAAACGAGTAGTGAGAAACAGTACTAACATGTATTTCATATTCATGTAAAATTAAAGCTATTAAAGATAACGAACCATTAAATAAAACTTGGGAAGTTAGAAAACCTGTCAAGAAGACATGACCTCGAACATGAATTAACACATTTAGTTAATTCTTAGTTTATTTATTATTTTTATCAATAAATACTTTTGTTAAGGTTGAGGAATAAGAAAAATCTGTAAAAACTATGAACTTGTCCTTTTTTAAAATTCTGTTTTAAAAACATTAAGCAATTAATACTAATATTTAAAATCAACTGCAGTAGTCAATTTCAATAATTTGACACAATCAGTTAATGTTATACGGAACTTGTTTCTAAAAGCACTAGAGTGACATTTTTATGTCCAAGGAGGATTCTTTTTCTACAATAGTTCCTCATTATTGAAGATTTTGATAGAGGTTAAGTATGGCATTTGTTCAATGATTAAGTGTGTTGGCTTCAAAGCAGAAGGTACTCGATTCGATCCAGTATTACGAATTTAAAATTACGAATTTTTTTCATAAATCATATTACATCACACGTTCCGTGCCTCGGAGAGCATGTTAAACTGTCAGTCCTAGATATAGTCACTGTATTGATAATAAAATAATACTAGCAACCCATTGCGTGTTGGAAGCTACTGCTCTCGACGTACAATAGATTAACATAGATGAGTTTCTCTATATGAAGTTATAAAAATTTTGGGACGGTGTACCTTAATTAAGATGATTAAAATTTGACTTACATAAGACAAATGTGAAATTTTTATTGTAAGAAATTAAAGAATGACATTTAAAAATTTAAATTACAATCTGATATTGACCATAATTTGACTGGATATTTTTTTTAAATAAAATTCTATGTAAATAATTTTATATCAGTCATAACTTCAATAATGTACATTTAGAAACAAACATAAAGAAAGCATTGAAATGAAAGGTATTTAAATTAACTCTTAAAATTGTGTATATTTTATTTAATAACTATTAGTAATTTTTTGTTGCACTAACCATTTACGATACAACTTTTTAATCTTTGCCAATAAGATTTTTTTATATATTATTATAGCACAGTCGAGGAATAAAGTAGCAGATGAGTCATTAGAGAGTAGATGGTTTCCGCTGCCCATGGAACTTCGCAGCTCTAAGCTGCGAATATCCATGCGCACTCCTCTAGACTCCTCTAGAGGAATCACGAATACGTTACCGCTTTCTTGGGCAAGAATAGGATATACAATTGAAGAGGATCAGGTTAATGGAAGGAGAACAGAAGTGGGCCACCGGAACTCTCACTGGACTCAACTGGACGAATCAGTAGCGGAAGCTACTACTTACGTCAGTACTTTATGTGAGTGTGGTATTTTACAGGTTGAACTGGCTCATTTTTGTGGTTCAACCAAGTTGGCTACTGTATGGCTCTGCCACAGTAAATCAACGTTACTTATTACTTAGACTGCATTGTACTTTTTTAACACTATTTTCATATTCAAAAAATGCCTCTAGAAATTAATAAAATGTTAAATATTCATGTGTCATCAGTTTCCGTCAATCTAAATCTATTACATCAATTAACAACTCATTCATAACAATAATAAATGTATTTATTAGTTTCGCGTTATGAGTAGTAATGTTATATGTAAATAATAAATTAGTCTTAACATTAAATGCACCAAAAAGGGGTTAAAAATAATATCTGTTAAACAATTAACTATAATAAAATATTATTGTTATTTTGGGAGGGTAAATAAAATGATATATAATGTGACACGGAGTGGAGGTGATTATGAGCTTTATGTTGTATAAATCTTAGATGTTAGAGCTCTAAACACTATTTCTAACAAAGACTTAATTTTGGAATATAATTTTGTCAGTGCCGTTTTAATTTATTTTTAAATTTGAAATTGTGAAATGTATGACGTCATAGAGCGGGGAGAGAGGTACATAAATTTGGTGATTTGTAACAAGAAGGAGGGATACCGTAAGTCATGAAATTTTGTGACGTTCTTTATGGCTTTTTAAAGCTTGTAAAATGATTGATGTTGTCAGTTTTGAAACAAAATTGTTCTGTGGTCATAAAATTGTAATAGTTCTGTCAATCAGTTTAATGTGTCAGTCTGATGTGTAAAATTTCTGTGGTGGAGTATGAGACGTTTATGAATTATTCTTAAATAATGGTAAGAATTCCTGTTCAAGATTTAATAAATTCCGTAACAAAAATAAATTGAATGCAGTTAATGATTATGGCTATTTGTTGTTTGTATGTATTTTTTATATGTCTATTATAATTGTTACAATTTTTTGATAATGAATTGTCTTTAGCCAAGTCCACCAGCGTCGCGACCACCGTCCGGCGATGCCAAAAAAAACAATACACCTCCGGCTCCTAATGTGGTAACTCGGAACGCAGCACGCAATGCTAAGATACAAACTCGTGCCATGACTGGAAACGCGAAGGTTATTATGGTGAAACAATACCTACATTGGTCATCAAGTACATAATAATATTGTCATTCTTTAATGGATAATAGATCAGTATAATACATGAAAATGTAAAAACTTGTAATTTTGAGTTTTTGCATGTTTGGGAACAGTGTTTTCAATATTATTGTGTAATTATAATAATTGACAATTGTGCATGAATTACAAAAAAGTTGAAACATTCTGTCAGTGGCCACCATCAATGGAAAAAAGGCAATGAAGAAAAAGTACAAATTATAACACTTAAAATATGTTATAAAATAACATTTGAAATACATGATAATTTTTAGACATTATTATTATTTAATATATTCCTATAATTTTTGCTAAAATTAAATTAATATGTCATAGTTAAAGAGAAAGGCAAATTACAGCAGGTAATGCCCTGATCCCATTCTTTGTCTGCAGAAATAGTACAATATGTCAATTTCATCCCAAGATAAAATAAGTTTAGTGATTTTATAGACTAGAATGTTGACCAATAATGAATGCTACAGCAGGTGTTTAAAGAAAGTGCTATACAAATTAAAATATTACATATTTTTGGTTTTCTTTTTCATCAACTCACATCTGTAATTTCACTATTTATTATGAGCTGGGTCTTCTTAGACTATATAAGAGTTAAAGACACAGAACTGGGGCCCTCACGCACACAGTTTGGGACCTTTTTGAAATAAAAATAAAATATAAATTAAAACATTAGATTGTACTTCTAATGATGTAATTGCACATGCTAGTCAAAAGACAGCAATAGCTTTTCAAGGCCCCTTTGGACCAGGCCTTAGACCTGTCCTCGGCATGTTTTTATGGAAAAGACAGAATTGTTTATCAACTTACAGATGCTTTTATTTTAATAATTACATCAATAGTGTACTTCAAATGTTAGAAATTGTATTAATCATATCATATAATATCAATAAAAGACTTGGCTGAAATTAATATGAGTATATGAACAAATTTATAAATAGTTATTTGTTTGATAATTGATTGATTCATAAAATCTTATGACCCATACTATTAATTATTGGGGAATGATTAACAAAACTAAAATAAAATTAAACATTAATAAACAAATTTTACATCTTATAAGTAATTCTATGCAAATGTCAGACTGTGATCGATAAAATTATTTGATTAATATCTAAAATATGATAAATGTGCATATAAATATATTGTTGAAAAAAAGGAAATGAATTGAAAAATTTATATTAATATAGTTTCAGTTTCCCACAAATTTGAATAATTTACATGTTTAATTACTGACAACTCTTGTTGGAACCCTTAAGTTTTATATTTCAAATATGTCAAACAAAGTAAACACTTATCCATAAAAGTGATCCATATTGATGTAGTTCTATAACATAATCATATTATTTGACATTTTTACCACAACATCAATAAAATGGTAAAAATGACCACCGTAATAACAATGGATAGACTTTATGGTTCACATATATAAAAATTGATTTATTTTGAATAACATCAATTGTTGCTTTTCATAGAGAATATTCCTTTAATTTATATAATATTAAACATGTTATTTTTCTTTGAACATAATGTTTTACATTCACTTGAACATTTTGACAATGATAAATCAAATTGGGACAATACGAGAAATAGTTAGGTTTCTTTTTAGTATATCTTTTACTATACCTAGGTTTTGGGTTTTTTTTTCCATTTCATAAACACAGTTCTGCCATACCTTTGCTTTCACTATGGCAAATAACTCGCAGTTGTTGTAATACTGATATACCTATCTTAGTAATTTCAGTTTTGAAGCTTCACAATGCTACGATTTAACTGATAAAACAACCGTTGTTTTACTCTGCAAAGTATGCAATAAAACTCATTTTTACTGTCAACAAAAGATTGAAAATATTTAATGGTTATTATGTAGTGTTATATCTTATCAAAGTTTATTATGTCTACACAGTACAATGATAGCTGTTACGAAATCAAGCAATTGTTTTATGTTTAGCCTTCAGCTTCACTATTAGCTGCAAAGAAGAGAGCACAACAGAAAAAGAAACATCCTGTGGACACAGTGCTCAAAGACCACTACCAGATAGTAAGTTATAACCATATTTATATCTCCATAATCATTCGCATTGATAATAAAACTTTCATACATATTAGATATTCTGTAGAAAACTTTCAATTTGCTTATAATTGATTATAATTTAAAAATTTGTATCTTAAAGAAATGTACATCTTAATAAATCATTGCATGTTTTGTTATAGTACCTGAACATATAGTTTGTGATGATGAAATTAGTTTCTGCATTTCGTAATGTATAAATTAATTAAGGATATTTTTAATGTAAATATAAAGATGTGATTGGTTCAAGCTGATGGGCTGTTGCACAGGCTGTTGGGCTGGGCACAGACAAAAAGAATAGCATCGTAAATTTTTTTTAAAAGAAGTAGCATTTTTATTTACATTGGATTCGTTCCACACTTCTCCTGTCAAAGAATATCATAAAATTCTGCCTCTAGTTGAAATGGTGTTTAATCTCATCTAAGAGAAATTCTTATCCGGTCACCTGAAAACATACTATTAGATATTGCTCATTGCTCATTGCTCATATATAGGTGTTGGGAACTATTACTTGTTAACTGATAAACTTGGGTTCATTCTCCATGTTTTTTATCAAATTTTAATTTAATTTAAAGTTAATGCATGCATAAGTTTCGCGATTAACTTTTATTGACATATTATTGTTACCATACATTCTTGTATGAGATATTGAATTCTTAGCTTAGTGAAATATTTTCTGTTCTTGTGGTGCCTTTTAGGTAATGGAATGCAAAGAGCGCGTTCGCGGGCTCACCGGCGTCGTGACGGAGCCTCGTATGGTTGAGCATAGATGTCTATGGGATTCCAACTATCCTGAATGTCCCGAGCGGTTAATTAGTGTTATAGATAGGTTTGTTGTATTCATTTTTGGTTAAAGTTTGTCTATAAATTTACGTTATTTATTATAGTGACTGCTATTATTTGATGATCATTGCCAGCTACCCTGTCATTGAGCTTATGCTGTCTGTTCATTTGTATTCTTACTTTTAAAGGCTCTATCTTATGAATCATTATAAGTAGCCAGTTCAAATTTTTATAGAATTGTTTATTATGGTTAATAACTTAACAAATAATAATAAAACAAAATAAAAAAATAAATCGGGTGGGGATCTTTTACAAAAATGTGATATTTCAACATTTTGTTTTAAAAAATCATATTTGTTTCGATTATAGTTATACCAAACAAACACAATAAATTAAAAAACTGGCTAAGTGTGAGACAGGTTTTTGTACTAAGAATTTCAAACTGAATAAATATCAGTATATTAATTATGTGATCACCTAAAATAGATATAAACAATTCCATGTATTACAAATGATATTAATATTTGTTAAATAAAATATATTGCAACACAAATTGTATTAATATTATTTGAAAATGAAAATATGGCCATTATAGAATTTGAAACTTTGGATATAGATGTGATATAGGTTTTTTATATTTTGTGTTTTTTTTTGGAAATATTTTATTGAATTTGTACAATTTTTTAGATGTCGCGAGTTGAAGCTATTGGATCAGTGTGTGGTAATAGAAGCGCGCGCGGCCACTCGCGACGAGGTGTGCGCCCTTCACTCGCCTGCGGTGCACGACCTTTTGGCTGCCACGCACGGCCTCCTCGATACCGAACGCCTTGAAGCTATTTCAGCTAAATATGATGCTATATATGTACATCCTGTAGGTTATTAATTAATATTACATGTGACTTTTCAAATTCATGTATTAAGAAACAATTATGATTTCAATGGAACTTTTGTGTAAACCATAATTTTATCTAAATATAAATGATGATAGAGTTTGTGAAGAAGTACAAGTTTTGTGTGCACATACACAAAAAGGATTTCAATTGTAGTAACAATAAATTAAAAAAATAGAAAATGTAAGTCTCAGTCCCAAGTTCTGAAATGGTCATTAAATCTTCATTCAACGGACAGTCCATTAACTATTAATGTTGATCAGAATGTCAAAGCACTGATTAGATGGCAATTAGTTAAGAAATGCTTGCTGATTAGCTATATGAGGATTAGGCATTGGTTATGGTAAAGTCCCTTTATATCAAATATATTTGTTCTTTTGGTCACGTATGTTCGCAATCTAGTGTATAGCGTTGTCTCTTTTAAGTTTAATACATGGTCATTAGACATTGACAGTTTATTATGAAATGATTCAAGTATATACAAGGACTTCTGTGGTGTTTTTATATTTATCTTTCCTTTATGTAACGCCATGATCACACGAAGTAAAACTATACTGAAATTTTTTAAATTATTTAAATTTGAATTATCTTAATAAATAATTTTAAAGAGTTTTTTAAATAATTCTGCTCTTTTTCCAAATGGATATCGTATTTTAATGTGAGAACAATTTAGTGCCCTGATCACGTTTGGAAATGTTGGTATGCTATAAAATTTTGTTTGCATACCAACCAAAATTCATTATCTCTGCAATAATTTCTTGGGTTTATTCCACTTGTAACTGCATGCCCGCTTTACAAATATACATGTATATTCATTTTCACTAGAATATGTGATTAACCTGCAAATGTAACAATAGTAAATTACTTATAGTGCATAATTTTAAACCAATATAGATATGATCAACTACTTAAATATTAAAGTATAATTTACATAATTATATTTTTTTATTATAGTAGTAGTGATAATCTATTGCAAGTTATTTTTTAAATAAAACTTAGTCTATTAGATCATAGAACTATATATAATAAAAAAAAATACAAAGCTTTTTATAACATAAATTTTATATAACAAGGAAAATTTTTATATTAGTCAAAAAACATATTGACCAATATTTACTTGACTACGAATGAGCAATTATCTGAATTGAGATTTTATGACTACAGAAATGGCATTAATCAGTATTCTAACACTATTTTTACTCCTCTCTAGTAATCGTTTCATCAACTCTATGTTAGTTAACTGATCGGCAATTTTTTGTGCACACTAAAATATATTTAATCACAAATTAAACAAAGACCAATTTTGATTAGCCTTTCAGAATTTGGGTGTTAGTTGCTTCAATATTTACTCATTTGTTTTTCATATGAAAATATGCTGTTTGTTTTATGTTCAATATTGTAATCTTAAACATGAATGCAATCTTTGCATGTGGATTACTATAGCTATTTTTTAACCTGGCCATATTTTCAGAGTACACATGAGCTGGCACTAATAGCTGCGGGCAGCACCATAGAGTTAGTGGAACATATTGTAAAAGGTTCTTTACAAAATGGTGCGGCCCTGGTACGGCCTCCTGGACATCATGCAATGAGAGCTGAACCTTGCGGATACTGTTTTTACAATAATGTTGCACTGGCTGCAAACCACGCTATTAAGAATTTAGGTGTCGAGCGAATTTTAATTGTTGATTGGGATGTACATCACGGACAAGCAACACAGCAGATGTTTTATGACGATCCAAGGTAGGATTTAGTGACGTAAAGTTATCAGTGCAAAGCTAACCTATCTGCATACAAGAGTCCTGGTTTTGAATCTTATCCAGTACAACTCATTTTTACGAATAATTTATATCAAAATGTTTGTCAGATATAAGTGTAAGGTTATGTTACACTTAACATAATATTATTTCATAATAAAAACATTATGGACATGAAGAAAAACTAAGACCTATTTCAGTAAGTGTTCTGACATAAAAATTTATGACATGTAATTTGCATTATAATCACTTAGATTTTCATCATTAATGACCCGGTGATGACGGTCTTTTGTTCTATCAAAAAAGGTGCTTGCATCAAATATCGGGGATCATGTGTTTCCTTTTTGTTTGAAGCGCATATAATATTTGCATTAAAATTCTTCATACTTGCCAAAATCTGGATATTCAAATTTTATACCTTACATATACACTTATATGTTATTTTTACAGTAAGATTTTCATATCAAAAAATCACAAGCTTGAGGCTACTGCAATAAATAGTCTATGTAAACAGATTGCTTTTATGGGTTTATTCTGTTTGATAAAGTAATTATATTTAGATTATAGAAGTGAAAATGTCTAGGGGTTTATTTTATGGGTATTGAATGTGACTGAGCCATCACTCTCGGCTATGAAATGCTTATCCAGGAGTCAACTAGGGGAGCGAGAGAGATATAGTCGATGCATCATGACTATATTGTTCGGCCAGCGTTATATGAGAGAGCATGATGCATCAGTTGCATTCAGTATTGATATAAACATGGCATGTGCTGTGCCAATACATTTTATTTAATATTGAAAGCATGTAGTACATATGTAAATGTGACAAAATTCGTTGTTTGCGTATGAGACATTATCTAACATCATAAGAAATGGTGTGGTTAAAATCACAAGACAAACACTTGCTGTGTCGTATTAATAGCGAAAATATTTCGTGTTCTAGTAAGTTCTAGCATTTTGTAAATGAACTTGATTACTTAGAAATTAGTATATGATTTGTCTTTTTATCAGGCCACATTCAGGTATTTGACATCCATCAATGCCTCTTTTTTTACTCATTCGATTTTCCTTCCAAACTTCTGAAAATTTATTTATTTATACCAAAGCAGGATCTGTTCTTCTCAAATGAAACTCATACACTGCTAATGATTTTGAGTTGAGATTTCAATGTTGATTTCGCAAAAAGGCACATTTAAAGCCATTAGTAGATTTTTTGAAATCAACGTTAGGTTTTAATAAAGCACAACAAAATATGGATCAACCATTGACAGAATATTTTTGCAAAATTCAGCAAATTTTTAATCAAAAGTTTTCATTTCAACGATTTGTTGCCACAAATCTATTGTTTGATTTTTAGAGTTTGATATAAAGGACAATTAGTCAGCAAAATATACCAGAGTAATTTATACATAATTATAATTATATATATTGTAAATGTTATTACTTTATGAATATAGAATAAAAAAACAATAGTTGTAATTCATAATATTTATCTCAACTTGATGAAGCTTTCACTTCTGCCGTGTGGTTTCAAGTACACACCAATTTTTTTTTTATTATTACAGAGTGTTATATTTTTCAATTCATCGATACGAGCACGGCGCGTTCTGGCCCAGTCTGCGGCAGTCGAGCTTCGAGTACGTGGGCGCAGGCCCTGGCCGGGGCTACAACGTGAACGTGCCCCTCAATTGTACGGGCATGCGCGACGCCGACTACCTTTCAGTTTTCACGCAGCTGCTGCTACCTATCGCGCATGAGGTGCATTTCTAGGCATATAAAGATTTGTAACAGTCGCATGTGTCATTTAATGATTTAAGCGCAATTGGATTGATCAAGTTATAGATTAAGTTTGACACATTATTGGAAAGGCTTAAAAAGTACTTTCAATAGAGGTGCACTGCACTGCACTAATTACTATAATAATGACAATTGATTGAAACTACAGTAGTCAAGCAAAATTTTGTAGGTGAATAATCATTGGGCACAATTAGTCTATTTGCCGTCATTTGAAGTGTATATATAAAGCAGGTTAAACATCCATGTGAATTTAGCATATTTTTTATTTTAAAGGAATAGTTACTGAAAACTTAGCAAGGGTCAGCAAATTGTTATAATAAATATGATTAGTTTTGTGCAACTCTAACATTAAAGCGATTGCTTTACTATGTGATTGCTTATAAGAGCAAATGAGGGACTAGGAAATAAGTTTTCTATTTTAATGCGAAATGAATTCTTTTTTGCAACAGTGTGAGTTTCAATGTCAAATAAATCCAATATATATTTAATAGGATTTAATAGTTTACTATTCCTTAAAATTTCTTAGAATTTTCTTACAAAATTTCTTATTCTCTTTAAAAAATGGAACACTTGTGTGAATAATTTCAGGGATTTGCTTATCTGTTGTTTGTTGGTCAGTCATAACCTTTTTCTTTTTTGAGACCTTCAAACTGGATAAACCAAAATTTTGGTGTTAGATAGAGGCACTTAGATCCAAAAGTCCAATATAAATGTGTAGTTTGCTAACATGTACTATTTTGTACATAGTATTTTTTTAATATGTTTTAACAATCATGCTTTACATGTGTAACTCCTTTTTTTAAATAAAACATTAATTAGAAAATATGAAATATTGAGATGGGAAGACAACTATCTAAATAGATTTTTATAGCTTAAATAATGTTTAACATTTATTTATTAAATTAATGAATTTTTTTTCTAAATGCTTCAATATAATTTGGCACATATAATTGGGATAATAGAACTACAAAAACATTGTTGTTCTGTTATCCCAGTCTTCAGACAATCCTTCCTACAATCTATTCCAGATTGAGGTGCTTGGACATGAAGTCTTCCATGTTGGCACAATGTGGGTTGGGGACTGTCAACAATCATTATCACTAATGTGAAGGCATCATGCATGACTAATGGCTTAATATATTCTAAGGCATGGAACGACTGAGTTCATTTGAGTTAAGCACTCATTAGTTGATCATCCTGCCATTAAATCGAGCATGATACCTTTTGGTGTAAGAGAAGTAATGCTCTGAACCATAAAGACCAAATCATATATGGCAAATTGTTTTACTTTAATAGAACTTTTTTTGATAGGCATGTCTGGTGACTATATTCATTTTAAAATAATAAACGAAAATGGGTTTAGCTATATGTTATATAAAAGCGTCGGTTAATCGTCATCTGCATGTCAAATCCTAGATGATGAATCTTGATCTCATCAATAACTACTTGTCTATAGATTTTAAGTTTTTATAATGTGACAAATAATAAGATGGAGGCAAAAACTTGTTTTTGAAATCGTATGTGGCGGCGGCGGCGGTGATTCGCGCGACGGCGACAGTTCCGGCCGCAACTGGTGCTAGTATCGGCGGGCTACGACGCTGCGCTTGGCTGTCCCGAGGTACACACTCCTCATTGCTCTTTCTTGCTTGCAGTACCTGCCGCAGCTGGTGATCTGCTCCGCGGGCTACGACTCCGCGCTTGGCGACGAGAAGGTTTGTCGGGGGCCGTGATCGAAATTCGTGTGCGCTTTATGTTTCGATATCTCGTATCGATAATTGTGTTCTAGCAGGCCTTAACAGCATGCCTTGCTATGTATAGCTTTGGCCTCCTTGTACCAAATAATGTTTATGCATCTTTTAAATGCTGTTTACAAACTTTTACATTTGTGCTAGTTTTTTTGTACTAGACTAGAAATATTGTTATATTATGAAATAATAATAACATCTTTGATTTGAACACTGTTCAGGGGACATAATGAAGTATTGTTAATGTTAGTTTGAAGATGAACAACATTCTGAACTATGCAATATGTAAAAAACCCTGTCTGACCCTTAATATATATATATTCAGTATTTATAATATGGCCATATTTAAGTGACTAAGTAATTGAAAAGAAAATTATGATTGAAACAACATAAAGAACAAAATTTACCTAAAGGCTACATTAAACTTATGATAATAAGAGACTGTGCAACATATTGTTTAAGCATTTAAGCAGATACATAAATAGGTGTGTGCACAACATAGCTTGGGCATTTGTGATTGGCTGCGGCAAAATTACAATGAACGCTGCGGCAAAATTATAATGAATGCTGCAGCAAAATTACAATGAACGCTGCAGTGGAAAAATTACTTGAATTCTATCATCCATTTATTTAATTTTTATCAATTTATGTAGAGTATTATTCAAAAAATGTATTTGAATACCTTTGCATTTCAATGCTTCCTTAATTTATTTTTGAATTTTAATTTATTTTTTGATGTCACTGTTGGCATGAAACATTTATCATTAATTTTCCGTTGAGACAAGTGGCAAATTCTTGATATTGATTGTATTTCTACAAATGCTAACACTAACTGTTATTTCTATACTAAATTGAAATTTAGTATAGAAATAACAGTTAGTGTTGCTGATCACCTGAAATTTTATTAGCTTGTCAATTTCATTCTTTATCGTTTATCAGCACTCACAATATAGAAAGCCATTTGTCTAGGTCAGCTGACTTACTTTTTAGAAAATTGTTGCATGATGATTTATTGATGTAACTGTATAAAATACCAATTTTAGTACTCAGAAAGATTTTATAATTAAAACATTTTTGAATATGAAACATTCCCAATTGATCAACCATAAATTAAAAAAAAAATGCTAAAAGATTTAAAATTTTTGTCATATGGATTTGACATCTGTAAGTTAACATATCCTTTGACTGAGACAGGGTGTGTTTCATAATACATATCGCACATAAAAGTTGAACGCTGTCGTTGGTTGCTAATTTTAATATGAACAAATAAAAGTTTTGCTTGTGAATTAAAATTAAAATTCATTGGCTTAGTGAAATGTAAATGTGATGTATGGTTGTTGTTTATTTCTGATCGCTTTGCGTCTATACATCGTGCGTGTGTGTTGCGTTAGGGTGAGATGGAGGTGACGCCTGCATGCTACGCCACTCTGACGCACTTGATAAGCGGCGTGTGCCCCGCCGTGGCGGTGGTGCTGGAGGGTGGCTACTGCTTAACCTCGCTCGCCGAGGGCGCTGCGCTCACGCTGCGCGCGCTGCTCTCGCACCCGCCGCCATGTCTACAGCCTCTCACGCGCCCTTCTGACGAGTCAGTCGACTAGGTTCTTGTTAATTTTAAAATTACGAAAGTCAGTCGCTAACAATGTTCAATCATGGTTTTCAGGATAGTGGAAACGATTTTGAACTGTATATATGTATTGAGGCCTTACTGGCGTTGCTTCGATCAATATCCGACACACGTTGCGAGCGCAACTGCGAGCGAAACCGAGGGCGGCTTACCGCGACATCACGTCCAAGCGAAGTGGCTGGGCGATGAAACACGCCCCGATAGGTTCGAAACCCGCGACTGTTACCCCATACAAGAATCCGCCCTGCGCCAGCGACTGCTAGATAGGCTACAGGAGTTGCGTCTAGGTTGAATACTTTCACTATTTACATATCGACAAAGTTATTTTTGAGTGTAATTTAAAAAAGTAATCAAAACAACTCTTTTGTAGCGACAAATCTGACGGTTGCACCACACGCTGTCGGCTACGTATATGATGAGGCGATGCTCAAGCATAGAAATATATGTGAACCGTAAGTTTTTAGCACTTGCATCTTACTGTGCAATGTAGATTTAAATTAATACGTCGTTCTGTCGTTTAGGGGCCATGTGGAGTGTCCAGAGCGCATATTGCGCATCCACGAAAGACATATAGAATTCGGATTGCTACGGCGTATGCACCGGATCCGTGCGAGACGCGCCACTGAAGACGAAATCTTGGCGATACACACGAAGGAGCACTTGGCGAGGCTGCAGCGTCTCGCTACCACTAAACTGCGAGACCTGCACCACAACCGAGCAGAATTCGATTCGGTTTATTTTCATCCCGATTCTCTGGAGAGCGCTGCAGTAGCTCTTGGCTCCGTTGTAGAGGTGAGGATATCATTTCTATTATTGAATACATAATTGTACTTGTCATATTCTATAAAATCAAGTTTTGCCTATTAAAGACCAGTATAATTTTAAATACGTAGCAAACTATCAATGTACACACACAAGATAGGTTTATTTCATTTTTATTTATTTCATGTTTAAATTTTTTTGTTTCAAATGAAAGCTATTTTATTTGAAAATAAATTAAAAACAGTATAATCATTTTATTATTTTTGTTAGAATAAGTATTATTTATCTATATAGTGTTAGAATTATTGTTATACACTTTTACAATCAAAGATTAATGATAGTTTAATGTATGAAATAAATTATTTTACATTTAACATAATCTAGGAGCCTCGTGATAGGAGAATGTATTGAACAAATGTAATGGATGAATGTGACATTTCTTTTATGCCATATTAAATGTTTCCCCCTACATGCCTAAGCAAGTTTAATATCAAAAATAAATTTTATTTAAATTATAGTTTGTTATTATCAGCATTTGTTCATTACATTACATTTAATTGATATTATACAAAATATCAATTTTTTATGATATTAAATTCAGATGAACAGTAATACAGTTAACTATCCTTTATCCAAATCTCATTTATTCTAAATCCGCCTTATCTGAACAAATTTTTCTAATTTTTTTTTCTTTATACACGACATTAAAAATATATAATGTAATATGTAAAAAAACAATATTTAATAGGTGTTAAATAGACTAACGTATGCACCTATTCCACCTTCATCCACCGAATATCATCGCGACCCATTACGTGTTTGCTCATGAACACTTCTTCATATATGTGCATACTCTATCAATCACGTAAAACACGCGGCTCTCATTGGCGCTGTCTGACGCGTCGCGCCGCTCGTGCCGCAGCCTCCCGCGAGCTACGCTTTTGCAACATGCAGGCTTATTCACAACCATATCAATAGCACTCTACGTAAGCACGTTTTATGATTGCATTTCGTGGTATTAATGCAATTCGGAGTGTTTCACGCGAGAAAACAGGGGACTTCGGTTTATCCGAAATTTTCGTTATCCGAACCGGCCGCCGTCTCGATAATTTCGCATGAACGGAAGTTTACTGTATATAGTAACAGTACAATAGTTAGAATGCCCGACTGCGCCGCGTAAGTTGCGAGTTCAAGCCACAATTTCCTGTTTGCATTGTAGAGACATACTACTCTATGTTTTTATAATTCATGTGTAAGTATAATATGAACATGAGTTATAAAAACACTACAAAGTGTCACAATTTCAGAAATATTATAATTCTATTTGATACCTTTCTATTAGAGCAGACTTTTGGTCAGCAATAGACATTATAAGGGTTGTATGCACAGGTTAGCAAAATACCCTTCTACTTGAAATATAAACGATTTAAAACAAAAACAATCTATGTTCAATGTTCAAATGGACATCCAAAATATAATTATAATTATGGTAAGAGAGCCATGCGTAGAAGCGTGCATACAAAATCCTATGCTTGGCTCAGATGGTGTCGGCGGTTTGCAAAGGCGAATTGGGATGCGGCGTGTGCGTGGTTCGTCCGCCGGGCCACCACGCCGAGACGGACGCGCCCTCCGGGTTCTGTCTACTCAACAGCGCCGCGGCTGGCGCACGCCACGCTGTTGACCGGCTGGGTGTACGCCGCGTGCTACTCCTCGACTGGGACGTACATCACGGCAATGGCATTCAACACATGTTCTATGATCAACCGGAGGTCTGTTATCTGTATTAATGTATTTATTTGGATATCCATAACTTTGAATATTCACAGATTCATAGAGGGTTGGAGAAAATTTTTTTTCATATTTTATATTCAAATCCATGATAATTTTTAATCATATTTTATTTACATTTAATTATAATGTATATACGCCCTTTTGTAGATAGTGACATAATCCCATCACTATAGAAATTTTGGGACTTCTGATCAAAAAACTGTAACAAGTAATTTTGATAGTCTTCTCTTGATGTTAACCTAACACTACTTAAGAATTCTGAAGAGACCGAAACTGGTGAAAATCTGAGGGTGCAAGGTTAGGGTTATATGATGGGTGGATGCATTAACACTTCTCAACCAATTTCTCTCGATATTTGCTTAGTGAATAAAGTGTGTGTGGCTTGGCATTATCATGGTGAAAAACCACACCCTTTCTGTTGATCAATTGCGGCCGTTTTTTTTCTACTTTTTGCTTGAGTCTCATCAGCCGTTGGTAGTGGAAACCGAATTGATGGTTTTACCTGGCAGTAAAAGCTCATAATGAATAATGCTCTTTTAATCTCACCATATACATAGCAGCAACCTATTGCAACTTAATTTGGATTTCAATATAGTTTATGCAACTTGCTCGCCTTTTGACCATGATCTTTTTCACATCTTCTTTTCATAGGTAATTTATTTTTATCACCAGTGATCATTTTTTTTAAAAATGGGTTGGTTTCATTATGTTCGAATAGAGAATCGCAAATGCGTTACAAGTTTCATTAACATTTTTTGACGTGACAACGTCTTATAAATTGGTTTGCCGGGTGACACTTCAAGAAACTGCGTTACGCTCCGCTCACGTTATGCGCTCACAATGAGAGCGAGTGAGAGGCACGCGTCCCTTCCACTCGGGCATGGTTAGCCCGCCTAAGAGCGAGAGAGACAGACATAAAAAGTGAAAGGCACGCGTCCCTTCCACTCAGATAGGAACAAGTTAAGTTGTAGTAAACGCTGTTTCATTGTACGCAAATGTATTGCAAGTTATTGTATGTATATTTGTATATAAATACGTATGTATGTGTAAAGGTAAAAATAAAATTTTGTTAATATGAAATTCAGTGCGAGATTCTTTGTATAAATTAATGTTTTAAATATAATTCTTTGTATAAATAAATGTTTTAAATTGTTACTATTATTTCATCCTTCTTCCTACTATACGAATGAATATTCACATTAAAACGATTTTACCACTCAAAGTCGTTGTCACGTAAAACTTTCGCCCGTATACCGACTTTACAGGCAACCAATTTTTTATAAAATAAAATACTATCAAAATACTTAGACGAATTTTTTCAGTAAGCTCGTATGGGACTCAAGTATCTAGCTTTTTTGTTTATCCAGCTTTTTCAAATCTGTCAAAACTGTTTTGTAGTCAATCCCCAGCTCTTCAATTTTGTCATAAGAACTAATATGACAATCTTGTTTTACTTTTTTCAAAATGGTATCAAATTTATCCTTAACAGGTCGACCAAAGTGAGGTTCATCTCTGACATCATAATTACTGGACTGAAAATGCTTGAAACAGTTTTGCGCTACTCTTACCGCCACTGCATTAGATATATAAAAGTCACAATTTTTTTTCGTGACTTTTGTCGCATTTTTCCCTTTTTGTAATAAAACTTCAAAATGTATCAAAGTTCTACATTAGATTCACTCATTTTAGTGGACAGAAAACAATAGAAAAATGGTTGGACAAGTTTTTACTTTTTATTTTTTTTTTAAATACATACCATCTATTTAATGCTATCAAAACTAGCCAGATGCATACAGCACAACCAAGGGGTTTTACTGCAACTTTTTATTTATATGAAAAAACCTTTTACCCAATTTAAAATAGTCAAACCTGGGTAAGTGAGAACTGGATAAGTGAGAAAACTCTATAAGTGAGAGTAATAGCCAGAACCCGTCATTTTAAGCTCCCAAAGCCTCTATTAACGAGAAACAGAAACCTCTGTAAGAGAGAGTTGTTTTTCCCTCATAGACCTCCGTAAGTGAGACTGCTACTTATCTTTACCTCTATAAGCGACAGTCGAGCTTTATTTATTTATAAATACACACCTAAAAGATACACACATACAGTAACAAATAACAAAACAAATTACAAATTTAACATCTGCTATTTTATGACTCATTCTTAACTTTCGTGGAACTTCCTACCATTGTTTTTGTATTGTTTTCTCGTCAATATTGTACTTATTCTATTTCATGGAATTAAATAACGTTGTTATTTTATCCCATTCTTTTCGAATGGACACCTGTGCCTGTGTACCGAGAACAAACCGACGATGATTTAGTTAAGAATTATGTGAACACCTGTAATGCTGGGAATGACAGTGAAGACGAGGCACAGATTCTGGAAACAGAAATAAAGATCATTCCAATGAAGCTAGCTTTAAATGCGTTGGAGACGGTCCTTTGAATACGCGGCGGTTGTTGATCAAACAATATTCGACAAAATTTATGAGTTAGAGAAAAACATTCAAAATACAAAAACAGAAACCCAAACGAAATTGACGGATTTTTTTAAGTGTAAATAAGTTCTAAATAAAATAAAATTACACAGTGCATGAATTTTTGTTTTGTTTTCGTAAGCATCTTGATACCTATCCTTATAAAGTACTTATATGTCGAAATCTAATGAATGTAACATATACACATTATTAAAAAATATATGTTGTGCATATTATGCACATAATTTTATCATATTACATATTTACTACATTCGTACTTGCTGTGACTTGTTATTGCTGCGTACCTCTATAAGAGAGAAACGCTACCCATGTACCTGCATTAGCGAGAAACTCGGGTTAGTGAGAAACCTCTATAAGCGAGAATGAGATTGTGCTTCCTTGAACTCTCGCTTATCCAGGTTTGACTGTATTGTCCTGTTTTTGAAAAAATATAGTTTCTAACAGCTAAATAGTGACAATGGAAAAAAGGAAATGTGACATGAAAATTTATACATATATTATGTTAGAGATAGGAGAAAAGAGAAACAATCTACAATGGATGTTACTTAATTGTCTTTGTTTTGATTGATAATTTTTGACCATACATGTATATTGCATTATAAACGTATTTAGTATAGTTCTGATCACAAGCTTTCGTCAAATGCAGCTAGATGGCCCTATCAGACACATTTATGAAAAGATGGAGAGTCACCTTTGATTCTATCCCTCACAAATATCATATTTTATTTATTAAATTTTAATAACCTTTTATAATACAACTTAAAATTTGTTTTCCACATAACGTGTTTGAGTTATTTCTATAATGACAACCTGACTCTGATCATAGTGTTGAAAAATGTTTCTATTTGAAACTAGTGATGTGTTCAAGTAAGCTTCGATATATTATTCTTTTTTGTTGGACAATTGGACTACGCTTTACCATTCCAGGTGTTGTACATATCATTGCACCGATACGACAACGGTTCGTTTTTTCCACATTCGCGCGACGCCGACCACGCGTGCGCCGGCACCGGCCGCGGCCTCGGGTACAACGTCAATATACCTTGGAATAAGGTAACTGCTTAAATGTTGTATATATGGTCAGTTTGTGATCCAATTTGCGTTCTATTTATGATTTGTCATTTAACTATGTGGCAACAGTTAGTACTAGAAGGTGTAAATATATTTCCTATTGTTTCTTCTTGTTATCAAGTCCATATACCGCCTGTGGAAACTACCACAAAGTTCATTATATTCACCATCTCAGGATGTTACATCAGGGTTATTATGCAAATTTTGATGATTTATTTTAAATAAAAAATTAAGTCATGGTAATGTTTAACGTATAACCAATGAATTAAAAATATTGTTCGAGGTATCTTGTCAGCCTTTTACATTCTGTTCATAGGCTTAGTAAAATTTCTAAAATCTAAATTCAAATATGCTGACTGGAGAGAGCTCTAATGAGTTTGAACTTAAGTTATTCATCTTAGTATGTTCATGTTGTAAAAGTTCTAGTAGTCCTCTCTCCTTCCATCAAATATCCTATGCCTCCTCGTTTCTGGTGGTGTGTTGCCATTGCCTTATACTTGTTTCCCTTTGAAATAATATTAAATAATAATTTTATTGTGTTGTTGACTTTTGATTGTGACATGTTTTATTGTTCAGCGCGGCATGGGCGACGCGGAGTACCTGTCGGCGTTCACTCGTGTGGTGTTGCCCATTGCTTACGAGTACAATCCCAAGTTGGTCATAATCTCGGCAGGCTTTGATGCCTGTGTTGGGGATCCTTTGGGAGGTAAGTTATTTGTCAAATTTGTTTGTTACATTGCTTAGAATTTTCAATGAGTAATGAGGTTACTATTGATTTTCTTTTTTTATGCATAACGATATAATCTATCACATTACATTTATGTTATTAATTATAGAAGTGTCATTTGTGGTTGTTGAGTTCACATTTCATGCCGTCTGCGTCATCAGCTGAAGTTGCGATATGACTTATCTGTGTCTGACGTGACGTTACCATTTTGATTGTTTTTGGGGTCAACTCTACATAGTTATATTTTTGGGTAAAGAAATGTTTAAATGAAATATTATATTTGTTTTTCATCAGTTGAAAAGCATTTCATATTACCAGCATATTGTAATATGTTATTCTTTTTACATGGCAACAGATAATTTTTTCTCATTCAATGAAAAATTTATTTGTCTTTAGGTTGCAAAGTTAGCCCAGAATGTTTCGGACGACTGACGCACTACATGCGCGGGCTGGCGGGCGGACGCGTCGTTTTGGCGCTGGAAGGCGGCTACAATGTGACCTCGGTGTCGTTCGCGGCCATCATGTGCAGCAAGGCGTTGCTCGATGACCCACTGCCCCAGCTAGCGGAGCCGGCAGCCGTTTGCCATCGATCCGCCGTCGACTCTATCGACGCTGTCATCGACACTCATAAGAAGCATTGGAAGAGTCTCAGGTTCAGGGTGTCGCTGCCCGCGGACGGGGCGTTGGGGGAGCCGGCGCCGAGCCGCGGTCTCGACGCCGTCGGCTACGATGACGATGCGCTGCTCGACAGCCTTTTAAACCTGACATTAGATAATAAATCGGAGTGCAAAGGAGGCAACTGCGGCACCGACGATGAAGACGACAACGACGGTAGATTTTTTAGTCAGTTCCAGAAATTTTATAGTGTATGTTATATAGTGATCATATTAGTATTAATAATGATAGTGTTTTAAAATAACCAAAAATCGCATTACGAAAATATATTCAAAACTTTATTGTTTATCTGATATATCTAAATAATATGGTTTGTAATAGGGATAAATTTGTTATAGCTAAAGAAACTCGAGTAACTGATAAAAAGACACAGAACGAAATTAACGTAGCGAATTGCGAAGGCGTTGCATTTTCGACTGTGGAAGCGAGTGGAAGTAACGCGGGGATGAATTTGGGTGCGAGTGGGAGCGGTGTAGGTGAAAGTGCAGAAGTGGGTGGTACCATGACGGTAACACTAGTGGACTATCTGGCGTCGCAAATGAACGCTATAGTCAACGAGGAGATGTTCGCAGTGATACCATTACCGTGGTGTCCGCACCTAGAAGTGCTGCAGACGCTACCCGCCGACGCGTCCTTTGCACAAGGCACTAAATGTGTTAATTGTGACCACACAGAAGAGAATTGGATTTGTTTACACTGTTACATTGTTAGTATTATCTCTAATAATAATAATAATGTAGCTATATCATTATGCAAAATATGGTCTTAGTACCAAGCTGTTTCTTTCAAAGTGATCATACATTCTCCTAAATATATAAGGCAGTTAAACTCAAATAACACGGCTGACATATTAATATGTTCTTTTAAAATTTGATGTTTTGATGATATAAAAGAATTGAAAGATCAGTTTCAAATTGATTTAATAATGATCACTATAACCTGTGGTCATTTCAATAAAGACAGTCGTTAGTTTTTTATACGACTATGGAGAAAGCAAAAAGGAGGTTATGTGTTTCATCAGTATGTATGTATATATGTCTATGTTTATGTACCTTCACAGCTATTAAATTTATAAACTGATCTTGATAAGCTATGAGTTAGGTTTGTCTTGGTGGGACGAGTGTCACTGGGTATATTAAAATTATAGACAGTCAAAATAGCTGATTTTTGGCATGATATTAGTCATCTTGAAAAAATTTTTTCCAAGTGTATTGAGTGGAGTATCAAAATAAAGGGTTTTACAAGCGATCACAAAAAATACATACAATTTGTATATTTAGAAGTAATTTTTATTCTAACAACTACTTTGATGATTCTCATTAATCTAATTAATTTCCTAATATCTTTGACCGCAAACAGTGTCTTTTTGGCCGACTGTAAGACAGCAAAGACAGGGTTATGTTTTTCATGCATGTCTGGGTATGTATGTATTCTTTATAGCCTTAAAACATTCCAACTGCTGGATGAATATTAATTAGTAGGGTGTCTATCGATTTGTCTAAACTATGCAATAGCTATAGGCTAGGCTTTGTTTTTTAAAAATAAAATAGTGACCGTAAAGTATAAAAAATAACAAAATTTCATATTGAGTGACATATCATTAAATAGGTCTTTCAAAGTCAAGATGACATTTTCTAGATTATTTTATAGCAATAAGCTTTTTTTTAAACAAAAATCTGAATTATAATTTAATAATAATTAAGTAATAACAATATAACAATCAAATAAATTAATCACAATTGGTACGAGACATGGACATACCAGTATATTATTAAAACAAAATTAAAAAGCAGTAAATAAAAGATTAATTAAAAATAATAAAAAAAAAAACAACTCCATCAAAATAAATTAAAAATATGGAAACAAAATGAGGTAAAAATAATCCAATGAAATATGTAAAATATTTGCAGCCGGTGGCATTAGATTCATGTTTCCTTGCTGTGACTCTTGCTATATACATAATGAATTTTATCATGTATCTTTTCGCAAATATTATTAATCTTCTCCCCTCATAAAACAATTTTACCAAGGAAACCAGTCATTGAAATAGGTTTTTCTGAAAAAAATAGCTTAGAATACTTACATATAAATGTCTTACTGACAACCTTAGAACAGCTGATGTGTAGATATCGCGCCGCGCGGCCAGCTAGTGAAGCGCTTCGGACAATCGCAACCTTGCACTGATAAGAGTTCGTCACGTCGCGACGCGACCCGATCCACGCGCGCGCTTGAAGTCTGGCCAGCATTTATTAGAGTTGTGTCTTTATTATTTATATTTTCAATGATATATTTTTGTTATAGTCATTTTGGCAAATTTGTTCTAAAAAAGAATAAGATTATGAATATTTGCGAAAAGATGCATGATACAATGCATCCTGTATATGCTTTTGACTGCAAATATTTGTTATATTTGATTAGTTGATTTTTACTTTTTACCATTTTTTTAAGCAGTCAGGTTTTTGTTAATTTTTATATCATTTTCATTTGTGTTCAATTTTTTCAAATTTAATTTTTGAAAGATGAATTATAAAAAACTATAGTGTAATTTAGGTAAACATGAACATTGGTAGTATTTTATATATTATTTAGTAGATTTGTCACTGTGTAGAGCGACATATTGTCAAGGGATTCAAAATGAGCATGTCAGTTTCAGTTACAAAACTCACAGCAAAACATGTAACATTTGCTTTAACTAACGAATTCAACCCGTAACATGCTTTTTTTTTTATATATATGACAGTTAATCAAATATATCATAGCTGTGTACAAATAAACTTGAATGTGCAGGTGGCCTGCGCGCGCGCCGTCAACGGCCATATGCAAGAACACTGCGCGTCGAACGGGCACACGCTGCTACTGTCTTTAGCGGACTTGTCGGTTTGGTGCAACGTGTGCGACTCGTACGTCGACAACGCGCTCCTCTACGACGCCAAGAACGCGGCGCATCTCGCCAAATTCGGCGAACCTATGCCATGGAGCTACGCTACCGATGGCCAATGATCCCTGTAGCCTATAACCGAAAGAAATTGGATATACAACACTCATAAATTCCAATATGATTAGATAATTAGATAATATTTGAATGGTACTATTTTAAATATGAAGATGTATAATTGTATTTTTTTTGATGAGGTCAGTTTATATTTCAAAGCTATATTTTGTTGCATGATCTCACATTACAACAATTTGCTTTGTTTACAGCATTTGAGGTTTAGTTGAAGATTATATGCTACTATTAATTCCTTATATACTTTTCTTATCTCGACAATTAATATTATGTGATTGCATACAACAATAGTAGAAATAATTTTGTAAATGTAATCTATACAGGGTGTAATGGACGGTGGGGCAAATACTGAAATTCTAAATACAGACTACTATTTTATATATCTGATCAGTATTCTTTATTCCCGGAAACGCAATTCTAAAATTTTGATGTGATTATCACGCAATGTAACGCAAACGCGCTGTGTGTAGCAATACGCATCACGGGTGTTACGAATATTCACATTAATTCAGACATCTGCATCCGCATTCACATCTGCATCAATCAATGCGGAGTTTTTACGGATGCAGATTCACATCAACAAGTAACTACATGTAAAGAAAGTGGGCGGAGCCAGAGTGGTACGTGCTTCGCGTTTGTTTTGGTAATTGCTAACTTCATTCGGTAACTGATGACTAGGAAGGCGCACATTGGTAACAAGATCCTACAGGTTTTGTTTGTTGTGTTTTTTTTCATTGTCAATAAATTATAGTTACAGTGAATGTTTACTGTGTACTTTATAGTTTTTTGCGTGTTTAATGAATATTTTGATATAAATATTTAAGTGAAATGTCGCCACAAATAAAAAGCAGTATCTGGACTTATTTTACAATAGACAAAAATGATCCGAAGAAGTCGGAGTGTAAGATATGTAATAAAAGTTACTTGCGGAAGGGACGCACTACTACTTCTATGAAAAATCACCTGAAATCAATACACCCGGAGGAGTTTTGTTTATTCCAAAGTGCGAATAAAGAAAAGGAATTGAAGAAAAAAAATGATGAAGCAGGTATGTGTCGAAAATATCGGAATATCGGATTTACAGTCATGTTTTACAAATTTAGATACGGTTAGATAAATTAATTTAGTTTTATTAAAAAATTGCTGTTTTCATTTCAAATCATGATAATTATACTTAGTGCTAAAAGGGCCAATATCTATAATCCTTCCTTACTTTATTATATTGTAGTGTGACTAAAATATATTGTTGTTATTGGTCACATGATTTTATGTTATTTTCGATATTAAATTAAAAATAAAAAAATGATATTAGTGAAAATATTCACTTCTTAAGTTTTTTTAGCACTAAGAAAAATCCAAATTATGTTTAAAATGAAATTTGAAAGCGCACACCACATTTTTTATTTTTTAAAATTTCAATTATAATGCGTATTATTTACTTTGTTTTTTTTACAATTTACATTTACATTTAAATAATTATCCTTTTAAAATCCCAAAATCCGCATCCGCATCCGCGGATGTGAACTTCTAATAATCCGCATCTGCATCTGCATCCGCGGATGTCTAAATTTTTGCATCCGTAACAACACTAATACGCATCCACGTACGCACCTGAGCGTTGATTATTGTATCGCGCGTTAAATTGCTGTTTGTTGAAATTGTGTTTTTTTTTTTTGCATAGGATGGTTTGTTTGCTTAGTATAAACAATTTTATTTAAAAAAAATAGGGAAAATTTTGAAAATTTCCGGAGAAAAATTCCAGTGCCTATGGTTTCAGAATCATGGTCTGAAGCCACCATTTCATTATTTGCCCCGACCGTCCCTTACATCCTGTATAAGGTCTTAAAACTGTGACTCATTTTTCTTGTATTATCATTCCAATGTATAGATGATCATAAGGAACTGAACTATAAAAAAGAGATATAAAATCAACAAATATTTGTATGTTTCCATGTTTAAATAGATTTTTATTAAACCAGTACTGTGAAAATCAAAAAAAAAAAATTTTTATTTTCGTATTAGTCACAGTAAAATTATTATTTATAATATGGCAATTTTGGAACTGTCCTAGTTTATGTTTTTGTTTATATATGCCTAATTATTTCTAGTTTTCTCTTTCTTACATGTTTTCATGAACAAAAAAACATTTGACTATGTTACAAACAAATATATATATTTTACCCAAAAAGAAAGCAATCAACTAAATAAATGCTATTAAGTTGTATGCCATAAAACAATTCGCATATCTTACAAGTAATGAGGCAAAAATATAATTTTCTTTTTTGGCTTATTCTTCAGTATTTATTGAATTATGATGAAATAACATTCAACTCTTCTAATCAAACACAGTATAACCGAGTGGAGTTTGTTGCATATTTACATTTATCCTGTCAATTGATTCTAATAAAAAATATTGTTATTTGTTTAGATTGTATACAATTAAATTTGATCTTTTATATCTTTGTCAGATGCTAACATGTTATTAACTGTTGTAAATTATTAAAAAATTGAAATTTTGTGCATATAATGTAAACATGTTTATAATGTAATTAAGAGAAATAGAAGTTTTAAATTTAGACTGAGTTAATAATTGGCATATCAACATGTATTAGATGTACAATTAAATATGCACAATAGCCATAATTATGTACATATCAATCAAATATATTTGGTAACAGAATGCATTGTGGTATCTATTTATGTAGCACAATATAGTATTTTTTTTTACAAATTACATGTATCAATGTGTATACTAGATTGAAGAAGTTATATATTTGCTACTAGAATATTGACAATAATAAAATAATAATACTGTTAATTTTGTAATAAAAAGAAAAAAACAAATGTAACTCCAATAGTTTTATATTACTTTAGGAATTAATATAAAAATATCATGGGACGTATAATACTGAAGTGCACTGACAGGATGTACAGCTTGTATTAATCCAACACATTAGTAAGTTATATTGATTCAACGCATTAGTAAATTAACTATTATTTATTAATAGCTTTTCTTGTAAATACATTTGTTAGTTTTATTGTATTAATTTATTTTAATAAATAAAGCTACATTACATTTTATAATTGGCGGTGATGTTTGTGCCAAATGTTAAAGTTAACTGCAATTACATTTTAACACAAATTCGTTCTTGTTTTATTTTAATCTAACAGTTTGTAATTTTTGTATAAAACTCGATTTGTATTAAATTACAAGTAATTGAATCGAGGGTTTGTGACAAATAGAATTATCACATTCATGATAATATTTTTGTTAATTTTGATAAGATTTAAGTAGAATACCTTAAAATGAGATTCTTTAACTACTTGCCTTAGGATTTATGCATGTGTGTAAATGAGTTAATTTTTATCTTAAGTATGTGGGATATTGACTAAAGCAAGGTACCTTATAAATATTAGCCCTTCAAATATTTGACTAATTATTTTTACTGATTTGATATTTGTGTTGGAGAAATGAAATTGACAAAATAAATCAGGTATATTTTAGTTTAATATCAAAGAATAAATTTAAATGACATCAGTTTCAAAGGTAGATATAAAAAAAGAATAAATGGCACATACAGAAATGGCTTCTATAAATAGAAATATGAAGCAAAATATAAATAAAAAAAAATAATTGTAATAAGAAAAAGTTAATCTAAAACTATAATACTGTATATATAACAAAATAAAAAAGAAAAGTATACAAGTATAGGTTTTGTATAAAAGACAAAAGGTAATTTTTACTCAATATGCATTATTTACTTCTTTAAAATCTAAACAATAATTATTACACAATTTCATTCATACTTTGTTTTTAAATGAAAAACTGCCAATTCCTTTTTAAAATCAGTAAGCGTGTTTCTCTACATGAAAGAGAAATATTTGAATACTAGATTAAAAAGCAGCCATAATAAGTGTGTTAATAGCTAATGTCTCAATGAAAAAAGGCAATATTACATTATCGTATCATACTGAAAAGAAACTTGAAAATTTGGAAGTTTGAAAAGTTTTTTGTTTAATCGATACTGTTACATCTTGCTTTAGTTGTTTTATTTGGAAAATTTATATATTTTTCAATTTGACCTGCTGCATTAATTAAAAAGAAAAAAATATTGAGATATAGCTAGGTATAGGACTGACCTTGACATTGTCTTCTGAAACAGGTAGTTTCAAAAAAAAAAAAAAAATCATTTCTTTTCTATATAGCTTAAACTTTAGCTTAAGGTAGTCGATTTTAAAGCAAAATTTAAAATTGATACATGCAGTAATTGTCATATGTAAAGAACATATAATGTACAGCCACTTCATATGCAAAAATTTAGATTACTTGTCTTTTTGCTTTTATATATTAGTAGCGATTCAATACATTTCATTGATTAAATATGTGATTTTTTTTAAATATTCTGGGTAACATTTAAAAGATCACAATCCCATTATGACACTACTAAAAAAACAAAAACTGCATTTGAGGGGTTGACAAACAAAAGCAGACAAATCAGTGCAAATCCATTTTTTTTTGTATAAATTCATTCCTTATTCTAAAATCTGTAGATGGTGGTACATTTTGAACTAAGTGCAAATCTCCTAAAATTAACATCAATGTCTTATTTTTCAATCAAAAAACATATTAATAAGGAATATGTGAAAATTGTTCGACTTGTCTGCTTTTGTTCTCTTCAGCTCGTCATTTGTATTTAGTCATTACAACTTAATAACATAAATTTTAAAGTTGAAAGCTACAGTACTTTTTATTGTATTTCAAAAGAGCTATTTAATAGCACCTCCTTCAATGGTTCCTTTCTTATTTTATTTATTGTTATCATTAACATGTGACATAAAAGTTTATTGTAGTATGTACACAAATGGGAACTAGGAGAGCGATGAGATTGACTGGCAAGCTAATAGCTCTTAAGTTAAGAAAATGTACATGCTAAACTGTCAAACTTAGTTCTATTTTGTCATATAAACTTGAGTATGTCGTCAGTCATTGAACTACATAATAACATTACAGTTATATTGTCATTTAAACTTATATCATTATTATTGCTTACAACTAAAAAAAATATCTATATAAAGTAATCCCTTGTAGGATAAAGATTAAGCTTAAAAGTGCATATTTAAGTAAAAAAACTAACAGAACCATAAAACTATGGAAGGATATTCCTATATTAGTTTTATATTATAAGGTGTATTTTAACTTTTAAGCAATATCAAGAAGAATGGCATAATTTCATACATTAAGAGATTCTTTGAGGAATGTTCAGATCTAGTAATGTAAATCACTATTATACTACTTTTTCACTATGAGACAGATTTGCTAAAATTATATTTGTGTAAGGCGTTTACTCTATAAACTTTAAAACATAAACGTTTCATATAGCAAGAGATTCTTTGAAATATATTCAAATCTACATTAGATGTTTGATTACGACTTATATGTATTGTTTCTTCTAGGCAATGTTGGTCACGTCGCTGTGGAAATTTTGGCTGAGCTTCTGTGCAGAAATGGGGATAGAAGTTATATTCTTCTACTAATTCAAAGTAGAAGTAAACTTGTGCCGCATTCATCACAGAGTCGTGCAGTGGGCACGGTGATGCTACATAGAACCTATATGGTTTTTTGTATTCGTGTAACAACATTTCAGCGTTTGTCAAAATTTCATCTATCTTGTAAAATAAGTCGTTTAGAGGCAAAGAGCCATATTTATATATGAAGGTTTGTGGTGTAAGTCTGTATTTATGTTTAGTGTTGTGACGTTGACGCACTATGCTAGTGCTGTCTAACTGCAACAGATATGTGGGTACACTGTATGTGTGTGTTGTAATTACATGAGTGTGGACACCGTACGATGCTTTGATCTCATAATGGAGATTCTGTATGAACGGGTACACGCCACCCTGATGGATGAAGCCAAAAAAGATAGTCAGCAATCCATTGAGAGTATACCATGAGTAAAGCAAAATTTTTTTGAGCCTCTTTGAGTGCAATCCATCACTTTCATTGATCTGGAAATAATTTCCATACAAGTATACCAGAGGGAGAAGGACAGGAGTTATAAATCTTGCTTCTTGGTGTGGAAACATGGACAATAAAGCCATGGGTATGACTAAAGAAAATAACATTAGCCCGGTAATGCTTTGTATGCGAGGTAATTTACTGTATTGGCCTCGCAAAAATCTGAAAGTAAATAAACAATTTAGAACAAATCTGAAGGTCTATTTAATCATAATTATATAAAAGCACTATATATTAAGTTAAAAATTATATGACACTAGTTATATTTAACTCTCTGATTATTCCTTACTTTACATACCTGTATAAGTTAATTGAAAGTGCTATGAAGGCAAAAACTCCCAATATGTTAAAGAGTAATGGAACGTTAACTGCAAGATGCATCCAGTGGGGATGTAGTCCATGATGTTTTAAATTCCTTTGATCTAAATTATACCTTACAAAGTTCAATGGAGTTACAACCCAATTGTCCCATGATATCTTCACAGATTCTATGTCAGCCATTGTCAAGTACCCATAATAACTTGAATCCACCAATATTAGAAACAAAACTGTAGGCATTCCACAAAGAATGAGCATGAAAATCCTATAGTGAAAATCTTTGAAACCTACTACCTTGGACCCCAGACCCCTGTGAAGCCAAAAAAAGATTGGCGGAAATGCAAACCCAACAAAAGTAGGCCTATTGAAAATGCCAATAACAGTTAATGTTGATATAATTAAAACATGATTTAGAGAATGCTCCGGTAAATGGCTTTTCAATTTAAATAACTTTACTTTTTCCACGGGTGTGGTTGCTTTTTTGTACTTGTCATTCAAAAATTCCTCATGGTATATTACTTTGTCAGATTTTGCCATACATTTTGCTACAAAGTATAATAGTAAAGAGAAGAATATGATTTCAAAAGTATTAGAAAAACCTCTGCATGCATAGACAAGAACAATGTATGAACTGGCAAATATTTTGAGGCGTCTCTTGAAATTCTGGCCATACAAAATGCAAATTTTGTATAAGCAATAATCATTAATTAAGGATAACAAACAAATAAAAAGTCTTGGTAGCACCAGAAGGTAATAGGGATTTCGTAAATCCAAACTGAAGTAATATTTTGTAAAAGGGTTTATTATATGTATCAAATGTAATGGTGGGCCAAAAATTATTTTGGGTACAAATATATTGCGAATGGGAAATTTTGGGTTGAATTCCCAAGTTTTTGCTACGTCTATAGTGAAGATGTCACCAGCGATAACTTCAACATTTTGAAAATATTCATCTGGGTGTATGTAACCCGTTTGGGGTAAAGCAGTTAATAAAAAACGTAAGCCGACTAAAAGCCAGTACGATAGCGGTGGTACATTTGCATTTTTTAGGGTTATCGCTTGAAAAATATCACTTCTTAAAAACATTATTCCGATTGCCCTGATGAAATTCACAATTCTAGTTGGGGACGGAATAAGGTTAATCTGTTAACATAATTTATAGGTAATTTCCAACACATCTGTAAATATATTTGCAAAACCGTCGTTTGAACAGTTTTACAATTCGTGACAGGGTTAGGATCAAATTGACGTTTTGACAATAATGACCACAGAACAGTAATAAACAAAAATTGAGAAGTCTAACTACGTATTCTTATTTTCACTATGTTCCGTTGAGGACTCACAACAATCATATTTGCGACCGCGGTTTTTTCCGTCCCACATGTTTGCTAGCGGTACAATAATTCTCAGTGGTACAATTATGAACCTAAGTGGAATAGATCATTGACTGATCTAATCCGTTGATGTAAACATTAAAAATGGCAAGCTTGAAATAAATCAAAAACTTTTTTAAGTTTTTGATAAGTCTTACAAATTACAACGTAATCTTTTTAGATTATGTTATAATTTGTAAGACTTTTTAACATACTTTAATATTTTTTTTATCAACTCTATGTATATTAAACAAAATATACTATTGACTTTTTATTTTAATAGTTAGGTGATATTAGACAGATGTGAAAAAATGTACAGATGACTGTTAAATATGCACTAAAATTATTTAACTTAATTGTACTTACCTGTAGCCGCACGTCGAGCATAACAAAAGGTTCCACTAAAATGAATAATTTTTCTGTCGCCATCTTTAACTTTTGAAAATAGCGCCAAGTTTCTCAACGCCCACTTCGACCCGTCTGAACAGATGCGTCGTTGTGAGTTCGGCATGAGCGGCACCACCGATAATACTGATCTTGGCGTGAGCGAAAATAATGACGTAATGAGTGACGTTTTTACTGCGATCTTAACGACCGCGGTCGTGATGTGCAACAGCTGAAGGATTATTTTGATCGTTGTGAGCGCTTAGTGGAACGCACTGTATGAATCAGATACCTCAAAACTTTGAAAAAATAATAAATAACTGTATGTTTTAAAAAGAATTTAAAGATTACTAACTTAATGGATTCAAATCTAATGCATGTGGCAGAGCCATGCCGTGGTCAACTTGACTACAACACAAAAATGAAGTCATTCGACTTTTGAGATATCTCACTCTTCCAAAAATCAGACGTGAAGTAACAGCTTTCGTTGTTTTATTTCATCCAGTGAAAGAGAGGTCTGGCGGCCTATTACTTTTCATCATTTTATTTCGCATCCATCACTCCACTCTCCTCCACCACGTATACTAATCCTACCCAAGAGGCGGGCAGCGCACTGGTGATTCATCTAGAATTGCGGGCGTCCATGGGCTGACTCTGGTAACTCGCATGCTCATTTGTCCCTCAAGAAAGCTAATCTGAAAAAGGTTTTATAACGGTTTAACAGTAAATTACGAAAAGATAGTATTTTTGGTAGGTTTTTAAGTTTAAAATACCAATAGATATCACTTCCAAAATAAATGCCAAACTGCTCCTTTTTTCCATAAAGACATTGGAAATAATTAATGATTGTTTAATAATCGCTTCAATATGTAGGTAACATTACTGTGTCACCTATTTTTCCTATTTGAGTGCCGAATTCATAGAAAATTTGCAAGAATCGAATATTTGCTGTGTTCTGAGTGTAATCATATAATTAAAGCCCTTCACTAAGTGATACACATAAAAACAGTTTCCTTATTACACATTGCTTGTCGTGTTTGAATGTCGTAACGGCGTTCATAAAAGTCGAGCGGTTCACAAAATAATTTTTAATATCTGTTTATATCTATGGATGTCTTTATAATAAAGGTATTTCTGGAAATAATGAAAAAAATGGTGCATGTCAGTTCTTCTACGCGATAAAATTTTATTAATATATTCCAAGATATTTCATATATTAAATTCGATTCCATAAAATGAGAAACCTAAGCTAAGCTTAAGGTTATTGAATTTATCCGATTATTAATAGTTCAATACTCTTCGTCAACCTGTACATTATAATGTTTTTAAAAATATATTATATAAATCACATTAGTTAAAAAGACTTTGAAACTTCAACACTTCATATCAAATGATTAATAACAATAGCAGTGATGTCCATATGTATCGAAAGCTTAACTAGTATACGATTAAAAACATCTATAAATCAGTAATGGAAGAAAAATATTTACGTTCAATATAAGGTACTTGATATATGTTAATAATATATATATATATATATATACGACAGACCGTATAGACCACATTAATTTCATCATTTTTCTTGATGCAATTTGTCATTGGATACCGATAGTAGTATTGTAATAGTAGTCTTACGATATTGTAATAGTAGCAATAATAGTAGCAGTCTACATCTTTTTTTCTAGAATTAAATTGAATCAAATCAAAACTATCTTCACTTTATAAATACAATAATTACATTTGAAATAAGTCATTATTGTAAAGCCGTAAAAGCCATGCTCTTCGAAATTAAAATTTATATTTATTATATTGTTACCATTTACGATGCTAAATTTTGCGAGATACACGTTGATATTGTATCAATTTTTGACAATCCACGCGACGTATAGCGCAATCTATAATGAGGGACCTTTAAATCGCGTGATCTAAAAATACACGAAACAAAGTTCGCAGTCGGCAATATTACGTACTCTGTGATATAATTTATAACATATTACATTACTTTATAGCATTAACTATGCAAAGATCGGATTTTACGATTTCTTCTAGAAAAGTTGTTCTACAACTTATCGAAGACATATTACTTAAGATTGCCTTAGATTCTTTTAGAATATTAGAAATTCACTAATATACCTAAAAGGAGGTTTCGCGTTTGCTATTGCAAATGCAAATTTGTTTTAGTTATTACTAGAACAAATTAAAGTGTTTTACTATTATGTTTTTCACTGAAACTATTAATAAATACGTGCACTACAAAGCCTTTTTTTTTTGTATTTCTCCCCGTGCGAAGGGGAAAGAGGGCAAAAACCTAATCTATTATCGTGTGCAATAGATTATATATAGATAACGCTTGTAAAAGCGTGTAGTGGAGGAGGTGGCAAAAAACTACGAAAGGCGGTTATAAATTTAACGGTTCTGGTTGAGGGCTTTAGGCCCTTAAATCACTGAATTTAAATTACAATTCAAAAATGACCTATAACCGTTACATAAAAACTTAAAGTTATATAACTGAATTAAATTCAGTTTCACCGCTAACCATGACGCTGAGAAAGTCCGTCCCCAAAGACTGCTGCTGGTCAACATGCGGTCGCCCTCACATAGTCAATGGTAAACCATTTATGCGTATAAAACATACGAAATAACTAATATAACGATCGGTATTTGAGCGTGAACCTGTGGGAGCACTCCCTAGGCGCAGAAATCGTGCGCAAGCTCGGCGTGCAGACGGTGCGGTAAACCGGAGCGTATCACCGGGACGAACGCAAATGTGGCACAACTGTTGCCACGCGATGGACACTGCGCGGCACCACAGTCACATATTAATACACGCGTGGAGCCCGACACTCTGGAACGCGGCTCGGACGAACACTGATACAAAGTAATACACTAAACTAAACGGGCGGTCCAGGGGACTAGACCGAAGGCAACCGATCGCAACGGCGGAACAACCGGAACTGACTGACTTGACTCACTACGAAGCCACACTGCTTTTTTTTTTACATATGAGTAAATGAAAACAATCCAATTATTGCTTTCTTTTCATATCAAAAATTTTCATACGTGGAATCCAAAAAAAAAAATTTAAATGGAATTGTATCTTCGGTAACGTATGAATATAGTCGATCATGCTTTAGTAATTAAAGGAATTCACTGAATTCCGCAGTCTGAGGCGCATTTCGTTTCATGTGCGTCAGTGTGCCAACGGCCGCGAAAGGGTGAATTCTTGAAAACGTCTGTACTGATTTGCCTGATATATTTTTCTGTTGTGTTCGTAATTATTAGGAAAAGGTTTCGGAATCCTAAGGTTCCGCGATACCCCTGTAGGGGTTCCGCAAGAATTTAGAAAAAATCAAAACACCTCTTTCTGATCAAACGTTTGGACTCCGCTCGCCACGCATATATTTGTGAGCGCGCAGTTCCTTTGATAAAAGCCGTCTCTGAATTGGACGCTATAGTTGTGAACAAGCGACTTTCAGCTCTAACTTCAAAAGCATAAAGTCGAGATTGTTTACAATGCATATTTTGTATTTCTATTTTTATTTCCGCTTTTTGTTTATCAAAGGCGCCAATTCGGGTATTTTTGAAATTATTCGAGGTCCAGTCTAGGACTAAGTATAAAAGCGACGATCGCGCGTCGCGCCTCGTCAGTCAGTTGATGATTAACGTTCGGAGCGATAAGTTCCTACCTACCTACTTACAAGCTGGCTAGTGAATTGCGGAGTTTAAACGTGATATGAAACTAGTGTTTATTGTTCTATTGCCTGCTGTATTCAGATTGTATCAGTTTTGGACATTTATTTGGACTAAACTTAGTGTCTCATATGCAGTAATGTTTATGCATTATTTTAACCCCACCATCCTGACGTGTAACATTACTTATTAATATAGAAGAATGGAACGTTGGCTTAAGGCGTTACGTGTTGCAACATCTTCTAATAACGCTGAATGTTCAAAAGCAGTACGCGCGGAGAATACACCCAGTGAACACATTTACATAAAATTTACATCATTATGACATCATGTTATGTCATGATTTACGTAAAATCTAAGTCACATATGAGTCATTATTTCATACCTCCTGATGTAATAATGACATCAGACTGACGTCAGATAAGTAATAATCATGTCAAATGGACATCGTATTTACATCATAGTTTTACGTAACAGCTTGACGTCAGGAGGTATGAAATAATGACTTATATGTGACTTAGATATTACGTAAATCATGACATAACATGATGTCATACTGGTGTCAATTTTATGTAAATGTGTTCACTGGGCAGCAATTACCGATCCAGACGATGATGCCACGACGTCAAGCTCCACGGTTTCAAAGACGAAAAAAAGGAAGTATGATAAATCATATATCAGTTTCCGATTTGTTGATTCCAACGGCTCACCTCCCTGCATGCTATGTAGTAAACTGCTTCCTAATAGTTCCAAATTGCACCGATATTTCGGAACTGTACACCCCGAGTCTAAAAACAAGAATAAAGAATTTTTTGTTCGTAAAAAAGAACAGTTATTGGAAAGTCAAAAGAATATGATGCATGTAACACAAACTATCAATGAAAAGGCCACGGAGGCACCATATTTAGTTAGCTATCGCAGTGCACAAGCAGGTGAAGCGCACGCTATCGCTGAGAATATAATAAAGCCATGTGTGTTAGCCATAACTAAATGTATGCTCGATGAAAAATCTGCAAGCATCTTTCTACTGTGCCGCTATCAAACGATACTGTTTCACGGCGAATCCATGATCTGGCAAGCTACGTCAAACAAGAACTAGTTACACGTCTACAAAAAACACGATTCGCCTTGCAAATGGATGAGTCAACTGATGTCGCTGGTCTGGCTATCTTGCTGGTTATCGTGAGTTATCCATATGAAAGTTCTTTTGAAGAAGAAATGTTTATGTGTTCACCGCTGCCCACAAACACTACCGGGGAAGAAATTTTTAATAAAATAAATATATTTTTTAAAGAAATTAATCTCAGTTGGAACGATTGCATTGACATTTGTACAGATGGGGTCAAGGCGATGACAGGTAAAACAGCAGGAGTAGTGTCACAAATAAAAAATAAAACGCCTAATTGTAGTTCCAGTCATTGTATTCTGCAGAGACAAGCACTTGCGATGAAGAAAATGCCGTCAAATTTAAAATTAGTTATGATGAAGCGGTAAAAATAATTAATTTTATCAAATCGCGACCACTACAATCCCGATCGTTCTCCTTATTGTGTGAAGATTACGGCAGAAAACATAAAACACTGCTGCTCCACACAGAAGTGCGATGGCTGTCTTGGGGTAAAACTTTAACAAGGCTATTTGAACTTAGAGCCCAGTTACAAATGTTTCTTTCAGCAAATATTTCTTTTAATTTGAAAGACCGTTTGTATGATAAAACTTGGTTGTTCCGATTGTCTTTTATAGCGGATATTTTTCAAAAACTGAACGAATTGAATTTATCATTGCAAGGTAAACAGACAACAGTGTTCCAGGCCTTTAACAAAATAACTGCCTTCAAAAGAAAATTAGATTTTTGGATTATTTGCGTTGGTAAGAGAGAAATAGAAAGCTTTACGTCACTCAGTGAGTTTGTTAGCGATAACAACTCAGAAATGTTTCAAGATAATGTGTTTGAAGAATTGGTCCAATATCTCACTTCGATGCGCGCATCTTTAGAAAAGTATTTTCCCGAAGAACAGAATACAAAAATGAAACTTAATTCACGAATTCATAATCCTTTTTTACACAACTTGCAAAGTCCCAAATTTGTGTGTCAAACGAGACACATGAATCTCTTTTAGAAATGTCATCTGACACAAATATGGAGTCACTGTTCAAAACGACGCCTCTCAACGTTTTTTGGTGCAGAATCCATGATGAATATCCAATGCTTGGCAAAATGGCTCTAAATATTCTTCTCGCGTTCCCAACAACATATCTGTGCGAAACAGGATTCTCAACCTATGCAGCCACGAAAATAAAATATCGCAATAGACTGGACGCCGAACCTGATATGAGACTTCAATTGTCTTCTATCAAACCTGACATCAACCAATTGATGAAAAATAAAAAACAGTTTCATATCTCCCATTACTTATTTTTTTCTTTTTTATTATCTTCTAATAATGTACTTGCCATGAGGTAAAATAAGTAATAATTAGTTATAAGTAATAAGTAATAACTGTTACATTGTACTTTTATTATGCTTATTAATAAAGAATACACTTTCAAAGAATATTCTTTTATTGTAGAATTCCGTCAATTATTTTGCTTTTCAAAAGGGTTCCATCACCAAAAAAGTTTAAAAACCGCTGGCATAATGAATTAATTTTCTTATATAAGCCTAAAGCCTTTAACATATTCTTCTCTATGGTTAACCATGAGATTTTCATCTTTATTATTGACAGATTATCTGTCAAATTATATTGTTTCAGATTTTTGACTTTTTGGTGAAATTCGCGGGAAATACGCTAATGTGATAATAGTAAAAGTAATACATTTGCGAGTTTATTTTGGCATGGATCAGTGTTTGATTGATGTCACTGTTGAATTTTTAACAGTAGCTTTTCATAGTATATTGTATTATTCAGATCTTTATCCTAAAAGTATTTTTGAAGCCAGGAAAAAATATAATTTGGCCGTACATTGCTCAGTGCATCCAGAAATAAATAAATATATTGAATTATGCCTTAGAGGGATAACAGAATGTTTGAAATCTGAACAGCTTAGTCGTTTAGAATTCGCTCTTACAGACAATGACTATAATCCTGTGTTAAAATTTATTTTTGACTTTAGTAAAATACAACGGTATAATCAGACAATTGATCCCTATTTAGTGGAATGTGAACAAAATATTAGAGCGTTTTGTCTTAATTTGTCGTCTAATTCCCATTATTTTGACAAAGTTCCTGAAAATGGTAGCTTTACTATTTTCTTACATACTACAGAAGCAACAGCAGTGTCTTTAGCTGGAAATCCAGAATTAGAGGAGTTTCCACTTGTTGAAACAAAAAATACAACTACTATGACTCAAATTATTCCCCTGAAAACTTTTTCAATTGTAAATTATCAACTTGAAACATACATGGAACTATGACAATGTCAATAGATTATATTATAAGATTAAAATAAATTGCCATTGCTTTTATCACAATAAATATTAATAATTTATGATTTTCATAAATATTAGCTTCATAATTTCTATCTATAATCACTATTTGCAATTTTTAGTGCTTGTTTAATTTTTGTTGATAATACATATGTGTTGTTGAATTTTCATTACTATTTACATCATTTTAATATTCCCATATACTTGATGATTATTTACTAATAAAAATGTTTATTGTAATATAACACTGGTTCATGTAACCTTGTTATTATTGTTTTTGGTTGTTTCATTTAGTACTTACAATTTTTTCCCAGTATAACTATATAAAAGCTCATGTAAATATTTATTTCTATCATGAAAATTAAAAAAAAATTGTAAAGTAATTATGTGATACCTTTTACAGCAATGACTAGTATCTAAATAATAATGAAATACATTAGAAATTGTTTTGGTAAACAAATGTTGTTTATATACAATAAGTGTTGTAAATTTGACTAGGTTCATAAGCAAATCTTTAACATAAAGTTTTTTTGACAAAAGAAGTTTTGAATTTTTCTAAAAAATATAAAATTATGTATATTGTGAAAATAAAAATTCCATTCATTTTATATAAAAACTGAATGCAGGTTTATTATCTCGGATAGGTATATTCAGTATAATAAAAAGTATATGGATCCTTAATGCATAAAAAACTTTTGCACTGCAACTGTAGATTACATTGATATTAATAAGGTATTAAAATTATATTTATAACAATGCTACTATAAACTACTACAGATAAATGTTTATAGTTTAAAATAATTTTACAGCAAACTCACAACGTCTAAAGAATATTAAAGGAGCAACATAAGTATTATTACAGTATAAGTGTGTGGATGTAAAGCAATAAATTGTTTTTAAGAAATATATTTGATTTATTAATTTTCCATTACTAACTTTTTTATCATATAATTGGATGGTGTATCATTATATTTTTATATGTATGAAAAAGACTAATAATTAATCATAGACAAAATTCTTGGGGTCTACTCACCCCAGAAAGGGTGAGTAAACTCAAGAATATCTGTAGAGTAAGTACCAGGTCTTTTTAGTCCAAAAATCATTAATATAAATAATTACAATATTTCATAGTTCTACATCAAGATTGGCAACTCTATACAAATTTTCATTCCTTTAGATGGATTCTCAAAAATCCTTAGTGGTCGCTACTTATTTAATAAAACATTTTTTTTTATTTATCTAGGAAGAGGAATTAACGAATGAAAGGCATCTAGCCATGCAATAGTTTTTTAGGTAATATAGGATTTTTATCCATTAATACTCCTCGAGGGGCCTGAGTGTAAGTTTATATTATTGGGACTGTAAATTCCCGTTCAGAATGTTTTGTAATGTTATATAGATTTTGTAATGTTATATAGTAGGTAATGCTTTAAAATGATAAAAAGCTTAAAAACCATTTGTTCTCTTTGGAGCTTGACTTTTCTAACTAGAAACACACATGAAGTCATATAAAGCAGAAGATAATTCGTAGTATCGAGAACCCAGATTATGGTTGGGATAAAGTTTCATTCGATATTTGGCTGATGCAAAAACTTCAATTGGCCTGTACTATGTTGTATATTTTTGACCTCCACAGTCAATATTGAAGTATCGGTAGTTCAAGTGTAATTGATATCAATATTATTAGTGAAACTGTATTCAGGTATCTATGATAAAATAGTTGCATTTTTTTTTGATTTTTAAATTATTTATATTTCATAAAAAAATATTTTTGTTCTTAAATTTAGTTAAACAATGTACAACATAATACTTTCATGAGGCACATTATTTTTTGATAAAGCAATTTTTGTAATTTCTTTACAAACATTTCCCACCACTCTACAACAACAGTCTCTATAGTATGTAAAAGGTGTGTTGAGACATATATTTTATCAATTGTTCACTTCAAAAGGGATTAATGACTAATAACTCAAGTTAATAGAAAAAACATATTATTATAATATATGAATTGTTATATATCTTAAAATTGTTGTCTTTAATTACCATTTACAAAACAATTTTAAGAATGGTAAATTGACAGAAAATTTGAAATAAAATTATGGATTTACTATAACTTCTTTCTTTGGCATTCCTCAAGCCCCTAGCTAAGCTAGGTTGAAATTATTATTTCCAAATGAACAATGGTAACTTAGCTCTTCATATATTTTTTAATACTACGGACCACCAAACAACTAAACGAAAGTCAAAAAACCAATACCTGATAAATAGCTCAATGATTCTCTAAAGGTGGTCTGCAGAGCCCTGGAGTTACATGGAAAAGAACAGAGGAGTTTTAAGTTTCGAGCGTTAAAGCATTCATATAAATGAGCTAGTTAGTTGTGCGGACTGTTTGATTAGTAGCAGAGGTTTTAAAAAAATATTTTTTTAATAATTTTTGTTATTACTAAAATGGGGATATGCCAAAAAATATGATTAATTAGGGTTATATAGAAAAAAAAAACAGGAACTGCATTATTAGTTTAGTACATAGAAAAAAATATTTTTCACTAAACCCTTGAAGCTGTTAGTGATGGTTAAGTATCATATACAGCATCTGCAGGCATAGTTAAACACAGATTTAGAGAACTATCCTAATACTAATGTAATAAAAGAAAGGGATAATTTTATAACTAGAGATACACCTCTTGAGCATTAAGCAATAATGCTCAAGCATTATGCTTGATGCATAATGCTTGAGCATAGAGCATGAGCAATAAGCCCAGAGAAAACATGACATTATCATTTTAATATCACCACCTACCGCTACACAAATCTTTAATCTATTCTACAGTCTGCTTATTTTTTTTCCAAATTAATAATAATTATTAAGATAATGAATCAGAAAATTTTATTGTTTAGTTTATCACATCATACTCAAGTTGTGAAGCGGCAACAATCCACTACCAGTTATGCTAATGATGATTTTGTAAAACGATTTGCTTATCACACAAATTTCATTTTAAGGCACCTATATTTAGAATAAATCTCATCCCAATCTAAATATACACCGATGATCTTCCTGATATTGTTGTTTGCATCCACATAACTATTTCGACCATGTAGCAATCTTGTGTTATCAAATACTAATATATCTCCGCTTTGTGTTTTGAATCTAGCAGCAAATCTATGGGATAGTTGGTAAAAGAGCTGTTGTGCTTTGTACCAAGGTTTTACAAGTTCTATATCACATGGAAAGTGGTTCCCTCTCTGCGGAACAGAGAAATTAACACGAATGATTTCTCCATTTCTATCTGTGCATAATACAGGTGCTCTATGTAATTTATAGAATTGGTTGCCGTGCTCGGTACCTATATCACTCCACTCCACTTCAACATCTGTTAATAATTTATATTCCATAAAATGTTTTTCTTGCATATAATTTGCCACATAATATGAATCTGAGAGTAGATTTTCACCACCTTCGCTCAAGGTTTGGACTAGACAATGTAAAATATTCACTCCGGGAACATATTCATAGTAAGGTAGATCTGTGTGCATTTGCAAGTTACTTGATAAGTATGCCACATTAGATGTATTAGGAACATGTTGAACAATAAATTTTCACCATAATGTGTTTTTAGAAAATCCTATTTTCTGTATTATCTTATCAACAGCTGTTTCTGAATTAGGTGTATTTTTTATCAAAGTCACTCCATAAATGGCTAAACTTAAGATCCAGTCATATAGGGCTTTATCCGAATGCAATAGCATGTTGTAGTCGTGGTTTTTAAATACATCTTTGAAAGTGTCACCGTTCCATATGATTTTGGAAGGTTTATAAAATGCTTTCTTATATTCGCTCTGATGTTTCGATGTGAATCTCCTAATTTTTAACCATTCATAGTCATAATTTGACGTGTGACCATCATTCCACACCACTTTCACTGTGCTTTTATTTGCTTCTATTTCTTTCGGTTTTGCATTAATGTCAATGTTGCTCCAATCTATTGTTCTACTTTGGGCGCTTTTGTGGAAACATTGATTACACTGGCAGTTGTCCCTTAACCATATTGAGGGATAATTAAAATTTTCACCTTCTATTTGTAGTTTCACAAATTCACTGTTCTCAGCAATTTGTTGTGAATATCCACTTATTTGAAAAAAATATTGTTTCCTAAACTGCGTTTTTATTAATTTATTTTTGATTTGGAGACCGGACATATAATTAATTTTATCTAATTTTCTCAATATAGAGACCAACATTTTAAAACACCACTCACATTAACCATTTGAGAACGTATGAGATAAGTTGTCTAAATGTTAGTTAGTTTGACCTTTCATAACACTACATAAATAATGTTGACACAAGATAATGCGTAAAAGTAAACAAGACATACATTAAAGCTTTAATTAAATAATGGAAAACCCATTGTAATTTCTATCCGTTCTATACAAATAGTTCATATAAATTAAAAGTTTTCATCCTACACAAACTTAAACCTAAATATATTAAACTAGGGCTATTTATTTGGATCTAAGTTCTAATAAAAAAAAAAATAGATAGACAAAGGTGAGTAACATTGTAAGTAGTATGATTGAAACTACATTGGCTGTGATGAATTTTAATAATAAAGTGATGTACATTAGACGTATTTAAATCATCTCTCGATGCTCATAATAATCCTCTACCTCGTAGTAATTAAAATATTTAAATGTACAAAAAGTAATAAAAATTCATGAATAACTTAGTTGTGCTGTAATTTAACTTTAATTTTATGGTAAGCATTCCCTAGTATACCGCGAATGTTCCAAATGTCATCAAATTTTTCCGGTTGAGTATTAAAATTACTATCAGTTGCTTTGGCCCACACCGCCATCTGTTGGAAAAAATAACAAAAAATAATATCAGAATATAGAAAAAGCAGATAGAAACAAATTTTGACGATATGTTCTAATTTTAAGTTTTTTGTCAAATGATTGCATTAAATTTGTTTGATGGAGGATCCATTGTGGATGGTGGACTTGCCTCGTTTAGTTTCTTATCAACAGGTAACAATGCTCTCCATAGTGTCCACGAATAGTGCTGTCTTGGTGGAGCAGAATCTTGAGCGTACAGTTCTGCTTGCATCCACGTAGCACCATTGTCGCTAGTCACGTCTACGCGTAGGATTTTGGCACCAGCGCCGGAATAGGCATAACCTAAAATAATAGTTCTATTTATTTAAATTTTTAAAATTAAACACTATCTTATGTGTAGAGAATACAATATGTACAGTGGAATCTCTGAAAAGGATATAGGAATTTTTATGTGTGTTTTTAAAGACACTGTAAATAGAATATAACAAAAATCTGTAAATCGGTTGACCCTGCAGCCCATCCCTAAACTTCCTTCTATGATATTTATCGATGTGTTCTTGAGCTTCTATAGTTCCAAAATATAGTTAATTCAAAGCTTAAAGACTTATCTTTAAGCTTTTAGAGATCAAACATACGAAAAACGGATGACCTTATAGGTCATTCCTGAAACTATTATTATTTTCAAGATCAGTGTTCAAAAATGTACCTAGTAGGAAATGGTTAGCTTTGAGCTAAAATTTTTTTTTTAATCTTTTAGGTTTTTCAAGATCTCCGAGGACAAAAATATGATTTTAAAACATTTTTAACTCTTCAAGTTCAAATATTTAGATTTATTTAAGTAAAATGATATTTTTTTTATTTTCAATACTATATCTATAGAATGCGTTGTTCAATTTTGACCTGCTTTGCGATATTCAACGCAGCATTTAAAGCAAAGAAACTTGGATATGAAATATCAAACCAACAAGAACTTTAAAAGTTATTTTGACTAAATACTATTTGCACATTTCTCATTAACAATATATCTCGAAGGAACCAACCCATTCTGTTATAGTTTGCAACAATTGACATAGCTTTAGAAGTAGAAGACCTAATGAAAACTGTATTTTAGAATCAGAGTGAAAACATTATTTTCAATTTAAATTTTTAAATTTTCATAGTGGGAAGTTGTAGACGCTTTTTTTATTATCTCAACTACGATATCTCTCAAATATGTTATTCAATTTTGATCAGCTTTATGTCATTCGACGCAGTTTTTTAAGCAGAAATAGATGACTAGCACTAAATGTTAATCCATCAAGAATTTGACATGGAATTTTGAATAAATCCTTCTTTTTAATTTTTTGATGATATCTCTCAAGCAAATGACTCAATTTTGTTACTTATTATAACGATCCACGTTGTTTTTTTGAGGAAAACAGCTGGTTAGAGTTCGGAATGTATCGGCAGAGTAGTTAAAAAAATCGCTGTTTGAATAATTTTTCTACACAATATCTCTTGAACAAATTAACCGATTTTGATGCATTTAGCAAGGACCGACATAGTTTTTTAAGGACAATAATTGAATGGATTTTGGAAGTTTCCAATAAAACAGCGTACGAAATATTGTAAAAAAAACCTTTTGAAAAAATTTACTCTAACAATATTTCTTGAACAAATCAATCTTTGAAGATCTTTTCTGAGATTATTGTATTGTTATTGAGTATTCAAGAGATTGGAATAACGAAATTTGATTTTGGAGTAATTGTAGTAAGTGGGATACTAGGCAACTCTACATTTCTTGATATCTATGGTATGGATTTAAATATATTCTTTTTTAACATTTCAGGAAAGGTTGATTTGCAGTCAATGTATATGTGCATTATTACAATAATGTGCGACTTGGTGTGCATGGCTTACTAACAGTGCATCCGATGGTTAAGTTACATTGCAGTTGCGTTTCTCTGCCTACTCTATTAAAATATTTCTTACTCTTATTTTATTATATTGTTTCTCTATTGCCTTTTAGCATTGAAATGATCTTTGTATAAAAAACATTATAATTTTACAGGAAATCATAAGATCCAAGGAATTGCTTTTATCAAATTTAATTTTCACAGTAGGTACTGACCACAACTTAAGAACTGATGAAAATCAAAGATTTCAACAAAACATGCCTACCTTACTTAATTTTTAGTTTGGATACTATCTAATAAATATGTATAACAGTAAGCACATGTGTTAGAAAGTTAATCTTAAATCTCAATTAACACTAAATAAAAAACCAGCCAAGTGTGACTCGGATTTCCATGAAGAGAGTTGCATATTGCAATTGACTGCATTACCATTTTTTCTTTCTAAGTCTTTTAAACTGACTCAGATTTGTTAGTGGTCATTAAAAATAAGCCACAAGATTATATAATATTTTAATAAAATTTAATGCAAATTAGTTTATGTTGTAAAATAAAATAGCTTTATCAAATAAAAAAATATGCAACATATTATGATAGCCTAGAATTTTAACCCGACTCGTAGATGTAAATGGGCTGCCATTGTAAATTTATATGCCATAATAAATTAAGCAATTTATAAGCATGGTTGGATTTAAAGACTAAAAATTTTGTTTACATTTTTATGTAAAATAAAAGTGAGGCCCTATAGTCTGTTGATTATTAACATGGGCTTAGGAGTCTCGGGAAATATTTTTCATTCTTATGATCATTTTTCTAACTATTTTTTTTTTGCAAAATCTAAACTATGCATTTTAAAATAATTACATGAAAATACATTTTTATTTTTCCTTTACAAATGTGTGTATTTGACATGTCACACGATGCATGGGACAAAAGCATTCTGTTTTTTTCTAATTCAACCCTGAAAATCAAAGTTCGTTTATTTATGTATACATCCTCTGATGGGTCACTTAACTCTGTATATTTACTGAATCATAACCATTTTCTCCCAATGAATTCCTAAAAAAAAATGTGTGAAAAACAGAAAGGACACATATCTATTGGTCCTTTCTCTTTTTCACAGCGTCTTCTTTATGTGGACAGAATTAAACAAACAGAATCACAGTCGAGGATGAATGTGATCTTTTAATCATTCCGTTTCTTCATTGTGTGCATTAATTAATTAGCTGAAACTAGTGCTGCAGTAAATCAGCGCTTGTGTTTATATTTCGAGAATTTAATGTAAAAATAACACTATACAAGGCAATTCCATATATTTATCAGTATGGTGTTCCGCTGCATAATTTCTGCTCAGTTCTACCACTACACTTAAACATTGCTTGAGGCATATTGGTTTCAATAAGAGCTCTGTTTTTAGAGCTGTCTTTCAATCTATTAGTATCTTCTTTTAAAATTGCCCATTAGACAGTGACGTCAATTCGTGCAGTAGAATTGTTGCCTTAGCTACAAATCAGCATGTACAGATTGTACAAACTTTTATAATGCGTTCCAACTTATATCTTTGCATTCATCAACAGTAAAAAAGTGTCTGCAGTCTGGTTTCAATTTTTTGACAATTTGACATACAATTTTTTGACCACAAAGTGAGGACCTTGAAAACCAGAATACAAATATTTTAAAAGCCTTATGCTTCTCAATACTACAAATTGGTGAACTCCTTCTGATATATTTATACATTTTTGTCTGGCAATGAAAAATCATTGATGTGTCCAGAAAGGTTTTATGACAATTTGTGATTGAAATGATATGTAGTATGTTCATATCTTTTTTTCTTTTTCATTTCATTTCCATCAACGCTTTAAGGTAGTCTTTCTTCAATGGTTTTAATTTAATTTCAAAAATTTCTTTATCAATTTTTGATATCCTCTTTTTTGTTTCTTTTCTTTCATGAATTTTTTCTTCTTACAATATGGTCTATCTATAATTATAAAGGAAGTATGCGTTAGATTGAAGAACTTTTCAATTATTTTCAAAATAAGCCTCTTTTCTCAAAAGTTTTCAGGCATGACAGTTCTATAAGGGGATATAAAACTTAACATTTAAAAATTCGTCTTGAATATTAGTCTAGCCGCTTGAAAGCTATATAGCTTTTGCTTTCACAATCATTAAAATTAAAATTTATTAGAATTTCATTGAAAAAGTGGTATCAAGAGACTATTCATGGACCATTAAATCTATTTAGCTATTTTTAGTATTATATTTTAACAAATGTTTTTAATTCCTATTTTAGTATTCAAATAGTTTAAGCATTTTGAGGTTTGATAAGCATTGATGACTACATTGTTAAATATATGCTTACGATTAACAATATAATACATTTTTACAATCCCTTTTTGCTTGTTTGTTATAAAAAGCAATCGAGTTTATTTCAAGCATGATTTTGTCCCTCACTGCTAAATAATTTCAAAGATAACTTTGTGAATCATGTCAGTTTTGATTCATGAGAGTGCTTGCTGCAGATCTGAGCATATTATACAAGGCATGGACTAAATGTTGTTCTCTTCAAATTCATCCTACCAATGTGAGTAAGTGAGCATGCAAACATAATTTCTGCTTTCATTGCATTGCCTATTTCTAGCAGACTCACTATGTTTATGTATTTTTATTTTATCAAATCACCTTTATGCTTCATAATAGGAAAGAAACCTTTCTTTACAGCTGACCACTGCATCAGAAGTCTTCTTACTCGCAGGCTCCTCCAAGATTATTATCTAGAAAATACATGTTTGATGAATCTATGAGTGGGTAGATTTAACTTACTTTGAAATTGGGATAAAACATCCTATCTTGTAGGAAAATCATTGAAAAAATCCTAAATTGGAGAAATAAAGTTAAGAGCTATATTTTTTAAATTCTCCATAATAATCCTGAATGTACAGCATAGAAGGATCATTGCTGTTCATCATCAGAAGTTGATTATAAATTTCAAGCAACAATTGCTTTTGAAATTCATGAGTATTTCTCTGCGTCTTTCTTATAAATATGAAGAACAGTATTTATTGTCTCTATTAAAATAGAGATAAAAGAATATTTTCCATTATATTATTCATTATCTGTTTGTCAAAGAAGAAGTGATAACATCAGGTATTAAGAAACTTGCTGTCAATCTAGAAAGTGGAAAATATTTATAAATAATATCAGAAAATATGATATGAAAGGCTTCATGAATGCATAGATAAGACAGATATGGAAAAATGTACAACAGTCTCTCCGATCTGAGTGTAACTTCACAAGCACTATTCTTTTGCTTTTTGCACTTTGTCCAACATCTGATAAGTTGATTAATTTGAGAATTGGAGATGTCATGTTACTCTGTTATTATGTATAACCATAAATAATAATAATTTATAATGGGATTTACATGTTGTGAAGGTGGCTGGTTGAGTTGGCTCTACAGGTTTTGTAATTAGGCAATAATAACATTAACAGATAGTCTAGCTAATGAAAGATGATACTGAAAGGAAACGGGAAATTTAAAAAATCTCAAAATGGTATTATTAATATAGAATAGAAAATTAGTTTTGATAATTAATTATTCATTAATATTTTATAACACTATTGTATGTGATAGATAACAAGCATAAACAAAATTATTGTTAAAACAAGCATTAGATTTGTTTTTAAATAATCCATAAACGCTAATTGTAATCTTCCAAATCAAGTTTATATCTAGGAAAAAAAAATAATGAAATTATCATTAGGTTGTAGGAACAAGATTAACTTAACATGCTAAAAAATTGCACATACTGCTATTTGGGAAAGTTTATGGTGGTCATATGAAGAATCTTAAATAATTCAGTTTCATTTTTAGTTAGCCAGACTCTAACAGTAATTAGATTAGACTACTGTCTCAGAATAAGTCATATGGTATTATGCTATAGGAGAATTGAAGTTTGTTTTATAATGAAGTGAGATTATATTTATTTAAAAGCTAAATTCAAGCGATAATTTAAAACTCACTTTAAAGAAAACAATATTATTACTGTCATTTGTAAGTATATTTACCAAAACATAATTTATACATGCAAAGGCTTTAACATTTTTTATAAAAAAGAGACTGTCGCAATATTATTGCTAATTACGCTCGTGAAAAAATAATAAAATACGAAAATTTTCTTCTTGCCAAATAAATAACGAAATAGAACAACATTGTGTCCATGGGATATGAGAGCTTACTTTGTTTATAAAATGTTTGAATTCTTATTAGTCCGCTTTTCCTCTTAACTGCTGTCACATGTGTGTAATATTATTTTCATTAAGGATGTTATTTTACACTTTGTTTATGTTTAAGGAATATTATAGATCGTCGCTTGTGAGAGAGCATTCAGGGATCCAGGTGAAATGCAATCAGCGAGAAGTGTTCTCTTCGCCCTGTAGTTTATTTTTATGTCACATTATATAGTTATATGCATACCTTCTGTTTGTTTGTGTTTATTTTTTTTATCTCAATTTTCAAAAAAATATACTGATTGATGGTAATAATATAAATGTTAGAAAAAGTATATGCTGGGTTTAATAAAACTTTTAAGAATGGTAGTTCAGATTTTTATAATAGAATTCCTAAGGGTATTGTTAGACCAAAAAGGATATTATGATGTTTTTTATCAATATTTACAAAGGATCTATTAATCTTTTCACAAAGCTTGAATTGAAACAAGAGAGAAAGATACAAAATAATAAAAGTGAACAAGTTGGCATTATTCTACAGATTGTGTTTTGAATAAGTGATAATCTAAATTCAATTGTCTTCTAATAGTTTATACATAAACTACATTTTAACTTTATTTTAGGAGCCATAAATACACTGTATCCTCTGCAGTATTATGTAAATCATGTTCGAACAATAAAATCAGTGAGAGCTCAGAATTGCAGGGATACTCTGTCAAATTACAATTAAAGTCATGCTATACATTACTGTCCAGTATGATAGATTCTGAAAGTATATGTATTTATTATGAATAGCTAGATGCTAGATTTGTCTGTGACCCCATGAAACACTGAACGTTTTTGGTAAAAATATAAAGCAATCTACAATTGATTTTCTTTTATCCATATTCTGAAATAACATATTTGTATCCAACTTTATATCCCTTATCCATATTCAACATGTCTAACTTTAAAAATAACATAAAAATAACTAATATAAATTGGTAGAAGAGATGGAGCTGCAGTATGAGATGGATATGCGGTATGGGAGTTAGGTAAATGTTAAATTGACTTGAATAATACTTTAATGGAATATTTAAACAGTAATTTGAACACTAACACAAATCTAGATGAGTACACTATGAATATAAATGTATTATTAAAGTCTAAAAATTTCTTACTTATATTCAAATTAATTTTACTAATATGTTTTACTAAAGTATTTGATATGATTTTTTTACCTTTCACTTCGATATGCCCGTCTTTCACTTCAACAGTTTCTCCATCTAACGGGTCACATATTGCTGAAGTGACTGGCAGCATGTAAACAGGAGGGGCGCTCGCAAAGTCTGCCGTCTCCCAAGTAGTAGAAGCATTAAATGAGCGATAGTCTTTTTGGTGCCAATGTGATGGGCTTTCTTCATCAGATATTGTTATCGATTCTAAATAGAAAATTTTTCAGCAATTAATTTTCTATTATTTGAAATTCATTAAATTTAGTTGAAAAGCATTGAAGTGCTTTCAAATGATTCTTAAAATTGAGATGCATTACTTACGTTCTATTTTTACAATATTGAGTTTAACAGTTAAAAATATTTGATTAGCTAAAAAATTAGCTATTTTCTTAAAGTATTTTTTTTTTTATTTTGGACCACTGGCACAGATGATAGTTTTAACAATAAAATCGGAACTTGTCACAAGCGTATTACCTCCGTCTTACCTAGCCATTTGACACTTCTAACAGCGGGAGCCCCGGGTACTACAACTCTTAGAGGTCTGCCATGGTCAAGAGGGAGTGGCTCGCCATTCATACGTGTCGCCAGTAAGACGCGCGCGGATGAGTCTATCACTGCAGACAGCGGCATGGAAGTGCTGAAGTTCACACCTGTCGCATCTATGTCTGCTCCTGTAAACTAAATTTAGAAATATTGATCTCATATAATTTCAGACATTAAATATAATCAAAATATATCGCGCCATAAACAAAGTATATCACGCCTACTACGACGTCTAATGCAAATATTTATGTATGGGATGTGATACACGATATGGGAGCTCTTACATTGTGCAGTTGATGGGAAATGAATAATCATCCATTAGAATGAAAACTTAATTTCAGTAACTATTATGCAACACAAATTAAATTTTACATAAAGTATGTTATATTTTACCTTTAATAGTTTCAATTAATTTTGCACAGTAGCTTAAATCATGCAATTTAGAGTTCTAACAAATTTTGTTGAAACAATATCTGATTCAATTAAAAATAGTAATTTCATTATTCATGAGTTCGATGGTTAGATTTGAATTCATTTAGATGGATGTTATCATAGATGAAAAACAAAAATAGGAAGATAGAGCATTGCTAAGTAATGGTTGAAGCATTGCATGTCAATCAGCTATTAGTGTTTGAGTGAAGGGAGAATGGCCATTTAAAGAGCATTTTACACAATTTTGTTCATAAAATAAAATAATACTACTGAATTTATATCCTCTGAGGGTTTTAGAAGACATATGTTACATAACACATAATTATTGTTACATTGGAGACATATAAGTTTATTATGCAATGCATGCATAATTGTGGACAAAAACAAGCTTGTAAAGATATTACTGTTTATCCAGATTTATCTCAATACAGTATCAGCTGTGACACAAGGTCTTAAGTGCTATAAAAATATAATTCATGTAGATAAGAATCAAGAGCAGGCTCCGACCCAGAATTTCGTTCAGGGGGCGGGGCGGCGGTTTTTTATGATAACTTATCTTTCAATTGGTGTAGATAGAAAAAAAGTGCTTCCGTCATGCATAGGAGGCGGGGGCAAGTGTAACCATTTCCCTCCTCTGTATCCATAATGGATCAAGAGTGTCTATCATAAACTTGTTAAATAATGAAGTTTTCATTTCATCATTTACTTTAAAAAAAAAACAAATGTTTTGCAATTCTGGAATTTTCGATGATGGCAAATTTGAATGGCACGATGACAAAAACTGTTTGAAAATAAAATTCTGTGATATTGCATTTTTTTTACTATTCCTTTAAAATATCAATTTTTTTCTGTTAGCTTGAATTAAGGTAGTTATTGAATAATCTTATATTTGAATATTACCATTATCAATAGGGGATACTAACAATAACATGTTTCCCTTCAACATCATCAAAGTTGAGGCCGCAAGCGAGCAATACATCTCTCAAGTATACACCGGACCATACAGCGTTGCTGATTGCACCACCCGCCCAACTTAATCCTTTGACGGGTTTCACCTGCTTCAATTAATAGCTTCATTTAGATAAATCGAATTGAATTTAATTTGATTTAAAAAAAAAAAACAAACATATAATAAACCTTATCCATTTCACTCCGTCGGTTTCCTGCACACATCAGGGCCGCCCTCACATCTACTTGACGGAAATTCTCCAAGTCTGCGAGGCTAAATACTTTTGTTTTAGTTTCTCCGTTTTTTATTATCACCTTGAATGAATGATTTTTAGGATCCAATTCTGGAACAGGCATATGTTGTCTCACATAAAATAGCTCACTGAAATGAAAGATATTTAATATATTTTCAATATTTTATAATACACAGGTGGCTCTACTGTAGATTTTCTCAATAATGCAAATTCTTATTCACTGTTATATTTTATTTGTAAAATTTTTAAACTAAATGGTCAGCAATTTAATGTGCAAAGGGACATTGTGTTCAAACGTTTATAACATATCTAATTAAATGAAGTGATTAAATGATTTTGAATTAAAAACGAATGAAGTTCAATGCTGGATACGCAAATGAAAACATAACATTGATAACTGGAAATTGGAGAGGATTACATTGCATTCATATCTTTGTATTGGAGGGTGTGCACTATAAGGTTCCAACACCCATTTCTTCTACATTTAAGATTATATCCAACAATATGTCACTTGAAAGAGAACTTCCCTTTCCACATTTAAATTTAAATCTATAGATTTCAATTAAATAGAAATGAGAAAATAATGAGGAAATAGTCCTACTCATAAAGATATCTTAAAAAATAGAGGTTCTTTAACTGCTATGTATAAAATGAGCATAATTACTTTGGTGTATCTAGAGATGTTATTTGTAATTTAGCAGGAATCTCCGCATTGAATGGCTTCATTGTCTTTACGATTAATCTCTTGTCTCTTACAGGCTCTTTTACCCAGAGCTCCTCATCACTATGGTCTACAATGTCGTCATCATGTAGATTTCCTGAAAATGTTTTTAAAAAGATGACATCTAACCTATTATATCCATATTTTGTCAATTTGAATACATACAATATTCATTTACGATACATAACATCCACATGATGTTTCATCAGAATATTTCATAAATGGAATTGTTGAGTAAGCTAATGTACTTATGTTTAAAAAAATTTATAAACATTGCATATATTATTGGTTTACAATTCTAATCTTCACATGAACATTTAAGTATAGTACTATTGAGTTATCATTTTTTTTAAGATAATTTACACTAGCTTAACTAAACAAACAAAAGAAATAGTAATAATTAAAACTAAGTTCTTGAATTGACTTACCTATTCTATATTGCTCAAGTATTCTATATACTTGTTCTGTTTTATGCATTCCATATACATTCCAAAAGGGTTCAATACTGAGTCCAGCAGCATTATATATTTGTTCTCCACCAGGATGTAGCGCAAGGAAGTTAGTCACATCATAAACACCATGTTTGTATGTGACCCAGAAGCTATTCCTGGAATTACATTTAATATTACAAGACTTTTATTTTCAATAATTTTTATTCACAAATTCATTTTTAATAAATTTGAATTTAATCAATGACAACTTGATGCAGGATTAAGTTTCATATGTAATTATATTATTAAATACAAAAATGGTAATACAAAGTTTTTAGCAAAGAGTGATGTCATAACAATAAAAAGTTAAATAGTCTCATGTGATCTAATTCACAAACACATACTTGTTATCATGTTCACTAACTTCTTCAGCTCTATAGGTGGGAAGGTCAGGTTTCTTTAATCCGGCTTCGAATGATTCAGATTTATTTGAATTGTTATCAATTTCCTTTTCATGTTTTTGATCTGAAATAAAGTGTTTGGTATTATACAAAACGATCTAGAGTAAGGCTTTATATTTAGAAAATTATAAATACGAACCAGATAAAGATGAACCAACAAGTACTGATGCCAAACAAAAACCATTCAATTTAGAGTACTTGCTTCTATAGTAATTATTACCGCTATTTCTGTGGTCTTCATAATTATACCTTCCAAACGTACTAACTGCAAAATTAAAACATTTCCTTTGCCATAATAGTCTCCTGCAAGAGTTAAAACTTTAGCAAATACAAAATAACTTGAAAAGTTAATATTTCTTTGTATTGCCTACTTACCCAATTTTCAATGTTTTTAATGTCATTTTCAGTAATTTTTAGCACTATGACCTCACGAAACGTTTTAAATTTATCAATAATATAATTTTCGCATTTTTCAAACTTGGCCTTCAACAAGGACACGGTCACTGATAACAGTACATAATTAACCAATCGGCTGTTATACGTCATACGTCAAACACAAAGCATAGACGAATGTGATACAAAGTTTATGTCATATACGCTCAGATAACTAGCCCATAGAGTACATGACCATTTTCATTTCTAATTGTATACATTAAATTATTATTATTCAATGATCTAGATACAGAATATATGACCATTTATATGTCTTCATTAATTCATACTATTCCCTAACAAATGTAATCCTTTTTACAATTTATAGTTGGTTTACGATTTAAGAAGGATATAAAAAAGAATATTAAAAAAAAACTCCATTTCTTGTTTTGTTATTACAATGTGCATTTCTAAATACTGAATTAACCATAAATAGATTTTTTTTTTATTTTATTAGTCAGATTGGAATTCTTAAATTTGATCTTTTAGTCTTTGTCTTGCACATATTAGATACATTTTTTAATATTTCGATTTTAGTAGGTAATTCTGTGTCATATTGTAGTTCCTTATTCTATAATACAGGATGCTTATAAGAAAGATGTTTCAAATTCTATGGAAATATAAATCATAATTATAATAATTATAGAAGTGAAACTTCTGTAGAATTGTTGGGATTTGAAATATGATGAAACCAAAATGCGTCATGACCGAGACAAATACATAAATATATAGGATTGGAAGATTGAATACATTCATAGCCTTTCCGCACTCCTCTACTGTGCTTTATACTTTTGTGTGCGTCTGTACGTTGCCGAGCTAAAGCAAGAGAGCAAGTGTCGGTGTGTATGTATATTGCGCACTCTCTAATACTTGCTCTTATTCGAGCGTTTTACGTTTTGGTTACGGTTTACATGCGTGTAGACCTGCATATTGTAAAACATTGGAAGAAGGCATCGTATAAGGAGTATAAGTATTGTAGATAAATTTATAGTGGACTCGAATAATTTCTAATGTTTCTATCTTTTTTTAAGTACAAAATTGTACTTTAATATTGTTTAATGCACAGATTTAATTCTTACTTCTTACTGCTCATAGAACACAGTATTACCACATTAAAATGTAAAATAAATTTTAGCCTAGATAAAGACATAAAAAAAATAAACCTTATAATTATCCTACTTCTAATACTATACATTTTCTTGTAGGTTAATTTTCTGACGTTTCACTTCAACCGTTTGTGATTTGCACATCCATGCCGCCCACCGCCTGCCGCCGCACGCTGCCGCACTCACTGCCACTCACCTGCCACACACACCACCACACACACACACACACACTCAGGGAGACATTCTTTTTGTAAATACATAAATAATATACATAAAGACACTAATAAATAAATTTCAAAGGTCATATAATAGAGTATTTATAAATAACCTTTGCACTTTAATAAACGGAAATTTATGGGCAATTATTCTGGAAGTGATGGTGCTTGTTTATATTTGTAGGAGTTGCTTACTTTTATAAATAATAATCCATTAATAAATAATAAGTTAATAATAAATAACTAATAATTTCTTGAAAACAAATAAATATACGATAAGAATTCTTAATTTAATAAACACGCATAATTATATAAATTGCTCGATATTTACTTATATAATTTTTGTATCACATGTATCAATAATGTAGAGTACAGCTTTATTGATTTTTTTCGAAATATTTAATACATGGCTTCCCAGGTACAGCTGTGGATAACTCACTACGTGCATTTTTTATACAGTTTTTAAATTAGTGAATACAATCGCTCGGATGATTTTTTAGTCTCTTCTTAACTTTTTAAACCGCGGAGGAGTTTATTAGCCAATCGATTGGACGTGTGAGGGTTAAACGTCTTGCACACGTTCGTCTTCTGCCGAGAAGCATAAAAAGTTCACTTTGAATTTCTGGGTTATACTTAATTTGTTAAACGAAATTAAATCGTATTTTTTAGAAAATAAGGCAGCAAGAAAGTATCTATTTTTCGAGTCACTTACGTCAGAAAATTTACAATGTATTTTTAAAATGACTAACCGTGTAGTTCACTTCGCGATGGCGCTAATATAATATAATATATAAATGTAAGCATTTCAGTTTAATTTCCAAAGTTTTTGGTTAGGGTGCACCTTATAATGACTTATCCAGGTCAGCCGTATGGGGAAGGTCAGGAGATAGTTTTAAAATTGCGTGTTCAAAAGGCGAAACTATCTATCTTGCTATTGTATTTGTGTACAATATAAGAACTGGGTATTATTTATTTTATTAATTATTTTTTAATATATGGCGTAGTGTTAATAGTATTGTAGACTTTGTTAGCTTGTTACTGTAATAAATACGGAAATTTATGCAGAGTTTCAAATGTATTTGGATTATTTTGAATCAACCTAGCTGTTTAGGAATGTTAAATGCCTTACAGAACATTGGAATTTCTTTTTTGAGTTCCGGAGCCATAATAGTAAAACGGAACTCTTATAGTTTTTTAAGTCCGTCCATCCGTCCTATATCAAACGATCTATATAGTTCTTTTAAGCAGAAGAGCTAGTTGTATTTTGGAATTTTGTATACAGCAGTTTAAAAATATTAAAAAAAAAATGTAATTCTTTTCATTTTTTCAAAACACACATAGCAGGCAGGCAGGCAGGCAGACATTTTTATTATTTTTATTCATTGCCACCAATATGGTCTGTATAGGATTTTCTATGCCGACCTTTCCGTCACACACATTCGCTGTACAGATTTGTTTTGTCAGTTTACTTTCATTCATTCTTTCTAGCTGGACAAATCACCGCAACATACCTCTTTTTACTCTAGTCTCTCCATCTTACTTCAAACCACACCGCTCTCTAACGTCATTGTTTCTACATTTATCTTTCCGAGACACTCCACACAGACTACGCAGCGATCGCATCTCCACTGCATTGATCTTAATGTCATTTTTTTCTGTCATACTCAGCTTTTATGACCATACATAAGCGTAGGGATTAGGACCCTATTATGGATGGCCAAGCGCGCTTGTCACGAGACGCTTTTACCATTCATAATAGCCAGCAAGGCTTCATTCGTTTTATTTCTCGCATTCACTCTCCTTTCGATACCTCTGTCATTTTACCATCATTTGTAAACAGACTACTCAAATATACAAACTCTTTCACTTGTTCGACTTTCTCACCTTCTTTAAGTACATCGCATACAGTCATGGTTTCGGCTCTTTCAAAGGGTCAAATTTTGAGCACCCGAAACCGACGAGCTTGCATGAAACGATTGATGAATGTCAGTAAACAAGAGAGATATGCTCAGATCGTAGCATGTGGAAATCTATAGTCTTTGCCTACCCTTCGGGGAAATAGGCGTGAGCTTATATTATTATTTTATTCATTTTAGGCCCATTATTTGTATCATATGACGTAAATTTTGATATTTGAAATAAAGTTAATTAAGGAAATTATTAATTATCATTTTCTTTGTATTTTTTCAGGGGGTATTCTATGTGAAATTAAATAAAGATTTAGTTTTCTTAAAAAATCACCTTCAATTTCTATTAAAACGCAATTTAAATTTAGTACCCCATTACTTGTAATGGCTGTCTTTAAAGCGGCTATAAAACTTCATTTTTTCCTGTGGACAATAATAAAAGATCGCTCAAGGTATTTACAACAGAAAGTTACTAAGCCTTAGGGTTTAAATTCCGTTTTAATTCTTAATTTTAAAATGGAACGATTTTAAATAATATCTGTTTAAAAATGTAACTTTAACTACCACAATAAATCGTTGGGTTTTTTTTATATATTCTGATTGTGTATAGGGTTCCGAGCCAAAATGGCAAAAACGGAACCCTTATGTTTTCGTCATGTTCGTTCATCCGTCCGTCTGTCCGTCCGTTCGTATATCACAAGCATTTTATCGAAAAATTATAGGATGTACATTGATGAAATTTGGAATGTAGGTGCCTTGTATAAGCCGCTACTTAGCGTACTTGTCAAATAATAAAAATAAATACGTCAAGGGAGGGCACTACATATATGTAACAGAAGCTGAAAAAAAATTTTAGCGAATTATCCATGTGTGGCATATTTGGTTTTTAAACGTTTTTTTATTAAATAAATATTTTCGGAAATAATCGCTTCGAAAGTAGCATAAATTGTCTCCCTTCTCTTTATTTTTTACACTATATGTCCAAAAAATATAAAAAAAAAACTACAAAGATAACGCTTAATAAATACTTTCAATGAAAATTAATTTTATTACAATCAGATAGACCGTTTTGGAGTTATTGCAGAAAAATTGCGGTTCTCAACAAAATGCCGTAAATGCTATGAAGATACGCTCTTTCGCTGGTGTACTTAAGTATACACCAGCTTAAGAGTAATTGTCGACATACCTACTTGTTTCTCTAGTTATAGGCGACTAAAGTGCTTATAGCTACTTTGTGCGAGAAACATGAAAAAAGTGTAATACCGTAGTTTTATTTCCCATCTATATTGCATTTCTTTATAGTAAGACGGCTAAGGAACTCTAAAATGAGCTTGGTCCGACATGCTCTTGGTCGGTTTTTTTATCTATTTATTTAATAGCAGACAGTGTTAAAATCGGATATCTTTTGTGATATGTTTTAAGAAAGTAAATCATATGCCGATGTGGATTAGCGTATAGAGTAGTTTCTTAATATTGTATCAGGTTGATAGAAATACAAAATTTATTGAATATAAAAGCTAATGCCTTTATAGAAATCCCATTTGATAAGTACACTAGAATTTAAATCCTGAATATAATGGCAAGAATCATTAATTCTTTTACATTCTTATACACAAAGTAGAAACTTGTGGTAAGTGGCGATGGAACATGAATGCCTATTTTTAAGCGATTTCAAGTTTTTAAAAAAAGTGGCTCAATTGTTTTTGCGTTTGTATCTTTTCATGGATATTCATCGATTTCTCGGAGTTGATTCAACCGAATTGGACTTGAAGTATTTTCCATTAAGGTTGATCCTGAAGTTGTTACGTATATTATTCTATAACAACTGACAATGATAAATCGGAAACAACAATTGCTATAAAATTGTCATCAATGTATACTTTTAATAGATTTCACGATATTTCTCGAAAAGTTGACAGTTTAATTATGTTATTTATATTGCATTGAATTTCAGAGCTTTGGAGATTTTTAAATACGTACGTTTTTTTTGTAAAATTTTATTCAGTAGTCTCTTTGTCACAAGCGCTGCAGTTTATATTACCGCTTATGTACTCGCGTTTACCTCTGTCTTTCCCGGTGGATTATGGAAAAATCTCAAAAGTTAAGGGTTTTGGAAAGGGATCCACTTAAACGATGGCCTTGTGAAAGTACGAGTCCGTGAGTGAATGGTGGATGTACCAGAATTAAAAATTTAGTCCTTTTAGAACGATTATCAGCTCTACCGGAAAATTCGGAATCTAACCTAATTTTTGCATTTTCTCTCTATAAGAAAGTTAAGAGATGGCTTGTCTGATGTCAACAATTGCCTTAAGCCATGCGCATAAGCTAGATTAACTATAAAGTTTAATTTTTTAATCCGTAAAATATGACAAAAATATATTTTTGCAAGAAAAAAGGAAATAAAATCACCTTTATAAAACAAATAAAAGATAATAAGATGTAGTAAGACAAAAAGCTGATATTGCAGGGCAGCCCCAAAATTCCCTATGTTGTACTGAATAATGTTTTTAAGGTCGGAAGCGCGAAAACATCTTGGAGCTCAAAATTGTCTACGTTCTCTTTCAAATTAGATGTCTAAAAAATAACTCCATTGTTATTTTTCAATTTATGCTTTCGTCATAAATTATTTAAAATATATTATTCAGTATATGTATATGTATCAATATGAATAATATGGATACATCAAAGACGTAACAAAGGTTACGTGGTCGTATTTTTTTGACTAGATATAGCATTTAAAACTAATTAAGCAACCGATATCAGGCCACATAATTTATTTTTCAAGTATTGTTAAACTACATAAAAAACATCTTTTAAAGGACTCGACCATTTTGAACGAGGCTTGTGACGTTTAATATAATTTTCGAGTTAAAAAATTAGTACTATTTTTAAAAGCGATCTGTCAAAAAATCTAAGAGTTATTTTGAAAGATTATTATTTTTGAAAATATCTCGATAACGATATTTATTGATGAATTTTATGGATTCAAATGATACTTACGACGTTCGACGCAGTTTTCTACATGCAAAAAACTGATTTTACTTTCATAATTAATTTATAAAAAAATAGTTATATGTATTAATAAATATTTTTTCAAATTTTTAGTTCACGATATTTCTCGAAGAAATGAACTGAAATCGATTGTTTTTGTGACATTTAAAGTAATTTTATTAGAAATAGAACAAATTAGAAGTTAGAATCGATATGTTCAAGAGTTTCATAATTAATTGAAAAAAAAAAAGAAATTAAAAAAACATCATTTTTGTTTGCGATTTCTCATATAAACACAAAATATTAATACCACATTTTTAGGCAATTTCAGTTCAGCCAAGTTCTTTTGAATGCCATTATCCCGATTCTAATCGGGATAATTACACACCTTTTGATGTTCGGGGTTAAGATTTTTTTTTTAATTTATTGGTGAAAAGGATGTGAAATATGACCGCGTCTGACATATCTTTTCTTTTTCTCCAAGTTATTTTATCGCTTAAAACATTACTTATATTCAAATTAAACGGGAGTTCGTAACATACTCATTTTTGGAAGTTTGTTTTTTATTTCGCTAATTCGTACGTTTTCTCTGTGCAAATATTAGTCTATATTAGATTAGAAGTCACGTCACATGTCAAAGATTACTAAGCAAAGAAAAACTTTTCTTTGCTTAGTAATTCTTTGCTTTCTCCGATTCATACCGGTTTTCGTACGTGTTTTTTTTAACATTTAAGCTTAATTAGGAACATGATAGGGTACGGAGGTAAATGAAAGTAGATGACAACAGTTAAAGAAGACATAGAAGAAAGTCAAAGGGAAAAAAGACAGTCATAGCAAAGAATAAAGTGATGAATAATCACAAAAAATCCAGCGATAGTGACACCGAAAATACTTGTTGTTTACGCTGTAATCGCCTCTAATTTGGGTTCGTGGTTGTCACTAAAACGCTTCAGTAATAATCATCTTTAAAATTGCATAAAATTAAATTTATGAAAAACATGCAACATTTAGATTTACGAAGTCACTTCAATAATCATTTTCAAATACCGCGAGCATGTTGCGATTACAACCGTTATACAAATAATTTCATAAAACACGAGTTAATATTGGTGTACAGTTTTTTGATGTTACTCTAAACCAAAATCAAAATAACACTTAAAAATTCGTTTCATTTGTATAATCCAAGAAAATAGGTTTTTAATTAAATCGAAATATGAGATAAAAACTTGAATTTTTAATATAATATATGAATATTTGAAAGATGAAAAATGAACTGTGTATTTTAAAATCACCCGAGAAACGAGAAAAAAAAAAGAAAACTTTTTTTAATTCTGGGAAAAAGGTAAGGATTAGAGAAAAAAAAACTTGAAATAAAAGTTGTAGAGCACCAAATTTTATAAAAAATGATTTCTTTACTTTTTTCCTTTTTCGCTATTATCAAAACTGACCGAAATAGAAGGCGAGACGCTAGGGGATGACAATATATATACATATATACATACCAATTCGATCGTGTGTCGACAGCTGCAGTTTCCTTGTACATCTTCGCGATAATCCGTCCTGGGCGTCTTCAGCCACCAACCAAACAAAGGTGTCCTGCAATCGTAACCAGGTCATTAGTTTACCCAGTGGGGTCGTACGAGTATTAAGTAAGCATCGAATAGGTCTTTACTTTCTTAATTGATGATTCAGGGGCCGGGGGACGAAAGAATGCAATAGTAAGCAGACATATAACACTAAACAGTAAACATCAAACGTCATCGATGCATTGGCGTCATGGATTCAAGTGTTCCAGATTGAGGATAGTTAAATTATTACTTGAGATGATTTAAAATAAAACATATTAACTAGATTCCTCTTACAAATTGCTTGATTCAATGAAGGTCGATAAGAATTAACGAACGGAACAGAATATTGAGCGAGATTGTGAACGAAAACGGTCACATGATCAGAAATGGGTGCGATATTCCGTGGTCGAATAAGAAAGAGCAAAATTTCAAAATGAGATTTTAGCACTATAGAATTAACGTAAACGTTTCGTTGTTATACATATTATTCAATTAGCCACTTTATTCATATTGGGTATTCGCAATTATTTTAAACAATAGAAATTTGTATAAGGCCAAAAAATGTATCGTCATGCTATATTTTAATATATTTCTCAATAAAAACGGGATTACAAGTAACAATTTATTGTATGCGCACATGTGGGAGAAGCAGTGAGTGACCGATGGTTCGCTTAATAAACGGATAAGCTTCAACTTCAATATTAAACACGGACAGCTTTAAATAGGGATTCACTTATTAAACATTTATTGAAAAACTTTTGCATGGTTGCTTTCGCCATAAACTATTTAAAATATATTACTCAGTATATGCATATGTATCAATATTAATAATATGGATACATCAAAGACGTAACAAACGTTACGTGGTCGCATTTTGTTGACTAGATATAGCATTTAAAACTAATTAAGCAAACGATATCAGGCCACATAATTTATTTTGAAAAAATAACAATTTTTGATAAAGAGACATCGGTTGTATTTTGGTGAGTTATAAAATCTGATTATATAAGAGACAAAATGTCGATATTCCAAATTTACCTCTCCACATTTTTTCATGGCATGAGCATAATTAAAGTATACTATTCCACAGAAAAATGGATTCTGCAATGAGAACATTTTCACGGGACCATTTTGTACGATTTGAAATATCAGCTAAAACTAGAAGAATTGTTCAAAATATTTCGAAAGGAGTTCAAAGACAAACGCTCTACAACCACTATTCACTTCTACTCTAAGGGATTTCAGTGCGGCCGTTTGACAGGCGGGCGGAGAAAGAACTAAGAAGAGAAATCACTCTGGCGGCTGTTACAGAAGATAACGTGCTGCTGTGTAAAACTTAATTAGAGAGAATGGATGAATTAAATATAAAGAGATTCAGCATATAATGTAAATTGTAACGACGAGTGTACATAGAATTCTACAATCTTCGCGTAAGAAAGGTAGGTTCCTGCTGGGTACCGCGCAAACTAAGGCAGGTCCAGAAACAGGTTCGAGTAGTAGTTAGTCATTATGTCAACGCACCATCGTAGGTGTTGGCGTGCTTACGACATTGTTATGGATGTAGAGTCGTAAATTATCAGAATGATCAGAGGCGAATTGTTATTCGGTCGATTGTGTGGCTATTCCAAAACGAACCAATACCTACCGAAGTGAATCCAGTGAAAAGTGCGAGTAAAACTTTAATAGCAAGTTTTGCCTTTGACGCGTTTCGAGAATAAAGTAGCATCAACGTTTAATGGTATTCATCAAATGGTTGTTAGAATTTTTTCTTGCGGTGAGCAACAAACGATGGAACACCGATAATCGTGGGTTACTGTGTCAGCACAGCTCTGCGTCGGCGCACACGGCGCTCAAATCAAGGGACTTTCTGGTCAGCATGCCGGTTAAAGCATGCGCCGAACGACTTGAGGTATAGTCAGTTTGTGCGCGAAGTCACCCTTCCGATGCTCGTCCCAAATGTCCAAGCGTTTGAGACGCGATTATCTAGTGGCATTGTTCTTTTAATTATTCACTCCCGTAAATTGTATTCAAATGTAAAAGTATATTAATCACACCGGTCCGAGTTTTATTTTATTTTCACACGTCCGCACGTGAATAAAGTACATCCAATTAGTCGGCAAGCAAGTCTATATGACGTCTCCCCCGCATTTGGCCTTTTGCCCGTCCGTCTATTGTCTATTGTCTATGGTATAGGGTAGACAGACTACAATTTTAACAAAGGGAAAATGGCGTAAAAACATAGGCCGACCTTTCCGCAATCCCTTATTGGTGTCGTGTCACTTTTTTGTTCGCTATTCATTTGAGAGGTAACAGTTTTAATCATCAGAAAATGCAGTAGTTGAGAAGGCGGCCGAACTATGGTCTGATGCGGGCTGGATGATGTGTTTTGAAAACCGTTTCAATCGTACGGTACTTGTACAGAATATAATAAGATAAAAAAACAAAGTGTAGTATATTTTCTTTTGTAGTATGCAAAACTTTTTGCGTTCCTCACGTACATTGACCCTCATAAATATATCGTAATGATATTTATCGGCCCTTTAAATTTTTTATTCCTTCGCACGATTGCATAATTCGTAAACTTAAACTGCCGATCATTGATTTTTATTTGTTAAAATTCCTCAATATTCGAAATAATATACGACCGGAGCATAAAAAATTCATAGCGGCATTCAGTGAGGGGGAAAAAATTTAAATATAAAATAAATCTATTTTACGACCTTTTGCAGGTGACTGAAAAAAGGTTTCGCAATTTATGCCGGCGCCCTTTTGTGGATGACGGCGCGGGCCCGTGGGCCGATGACTTGAATGTCTCGAGTATCCGATGCAGAATGGGCAGCCCTACGCCATGCAATTTTACGTCACCTTTTTTATCTATAATATTTTTTATTGTTGTAGTTGAAATTAAAGTTATTATTCCTATCAAAATAATAGGGTGTCCGGAAAATTTTTTTATAATTAAATATGCATATTTGGCGGTTTTTTTTCGGAGTTCTATTGCAGATTGAAATTCGAAAGACACGGATTATTGTTTATAACTTGATACAATAGTATCCGTATTCAGAGATATACATAAAAAAATTAAATGATCAATTAGAATATTTCTTATAATAGACTTAAGTCAATAATGTTCACATTTTATGTGAAAATGATTGATATAATTGATAATAGATATTAAGTAAACAGATTGTAATATTAGGAGATATTTATAGATATTTAGAAAAAAAGTACTTTAAAAAAATTACTTAGCGCGAGGAGAGCCAAGGATGCTTGCAGTTCAAAAAGAGTATGAAGAATTCAACACCTTGTTCCAAGACCGATTCTGAAAACAAAGTACTTATTGACAACTTCTTCAATCTTCTCTTGTTTCGTATGTACAGCGAAACCCTTTTTGTTGTACTGAGTTTGTTTATAACTGACACAGTATTGCCGATTGTATTATTAAACGTATGTACTACCTAGTCTATTGTAATGTTCACATAGTAGACTGATCTAAAAAAAATTGGAAGACGTCAATTATTATAATTATGTGTAAATGTATATATGCAGTTAAGATCATTAATATATGAGTATGTTCAAACGATTACACCTAAGTTAAATGTTCTCAATGGAACAATTTGACTATTTCGTGTTACAAGATGACCCTAGTAATAGTGTCGTAAGTTTATAAATGTTAATTTACTTTTTATTTCAGACATGTCTTTATTCTGTTTGCATGTGCATATCTTTTCTCGTACAATATCCAAAAGCAGGATAACGTGTGGCACGCAAGTAAGGGTGATATCGGTTGTATAGAAACTGTGTCGTTTTCAAAATGCGACGGGATTCCAAAAAGTAAAGTCCAGCCGAACCGTAGCGAGAGCTTGTGAGTTAACAAAAACATTCATTTAGAAAATCGTCGCTCAACGTAGCGTGCGCAGAAGCGGGCGGGCGGGCGTAGCGGCTCGCACGATACAAACGACCGGACAAATGACTCGGACACGGCCTATTGCGAACGGCCAGTGTGGACAGCTCCGGCCGCTCGTTTTTCTACTTCATTATCCCCCTTCGACCGAAAACATTGCCTGGATTTCGGCGAATTTCGTGTATACTACGGGGATGGCGGATCAGAAAAAATGGGGTACGCTGTTGGCTGATGTGCACCAATGACACGGTCATTGGTCTCTGTTTGAAGGAAAATTAGTATATAGAAATTTTATTGAATTGAAGTGTCTCCATAGTTCAGAAATAAAAGTAGCGAGGAGAACTTTTGGAATATGGAGGTAAATTTATGTTCCAAATGTACATTTGGAATATTCTTATTATAGAAGTACTTTAATAAAGAAACGCCAAAATAATAGTAACACGAACAAATGTCAGTTTGTATATAGTTATGTATCAACAATTAAGATAACGCGTGGAGAACTTTGTCAGAAGTTTTTACGTTTTTACTTCACTGTTATTATTTGTCACTATCGGTTGGAGGACTGATACAGAATATTAAAATTTTATTTTAATGTACCATTTTTAAGGAGAACGTGTAAGATTATTTCAGACTATGTAACACGTCCAAATAGTACAACATTCCTGTATAACATTGTTACGTATAACAAGTCTAGGAATAAATTGTTGTAGTTCGATTGACAAAGTCGACACGAGAGAACGTATATACGTAGAACATTGATACACTTTTTAATAACAATGTTACATGACATAAAGTGTCCACATTGATAAAAATAAAACATGGTTATTGAATAATGTTATATAACAAGTTATATTATATGATCTAGTTGCACGTTTAAGTAAATCTTCTTTAGGTGCGACTCAAGAGTAACAGAATTTTTTTAGATGCAATTAATTTTCAGTGTGATCTGTAAACTGTTTATGCAATTTCTGCATTTAAAAATTGAATTTAGAAATTCTGGCCTAATCAGAAATGTTTAAATTAAAAGTGGCCAGTATTCGTAAAAGACGCCTTCATAATTTGATCCCTGTTGTAAAGCTAGTACGTTGATATTATCAATGTACGTATGTAGCTAGTACATACGTATTTGTATTTTTTTTCCTAATCCCATGTAAATTTATAATGTCATACAGCTTGTTCTAATAATTGTGATTAAAATTTTATGCATCTATGAAATGACTTGCTATAAAAAACAGGGGTTAGCATCAATGGCAAAATTTATGCCGATAAGACAAACAAACAATATAAAACACAATTTGTAGAAAAAAAAAATTAAAGCGATTTGGCGATCTGAAAAGGATGAATGGGAGTGGTTAGACTAAAGAAATCAGTAGATAATAGGAGTGTCAGCAAAGAGCACATTAAAAATTATATTCAAATTAAATTAGTGACATATTAAGAAAAGGAGTTCTGTGATCTCTGCTTCGCTTTCTGAGCAATAGGCATCAGCTTATGTTGTGTTTTGTGTTTATTATTTATGTTTACTAAAGCAAGATGATTGCAAAGTTATTCAAATATTTTTTTCGGTCAGCTTTAGTTAATGTGTTGGGGCATCCACTCTTAGATCCATGCCAGGAAATAATGTTATCTACGTCTTAATGCATTTGTAGTCACACGCGGGGAGCACTTCAGGGATGTTGATGTGGGTCACGTAAGTGAGGCGTGTGTAAAGATGTTTTGTGATTTTTGAAGCATGGTTAAGTAACTCTGACATATGATTTTTAAAATATTTCCTGCAGTGACGGGAAGTAAGTACAACGCACCAATTCTGCCGCCGTGAAGTTAGTTACGGAAGCGTCACATTGGCGTAGAATAGGAACGGGCGGCGAAGAAGGAAGGGTCGGGGAGCGTTGTATCTGCGTATCGCATCATTCGTAGGAAATTCAGAGCGGCAGAGTTTCGTGCGTTATACTCAGTCGTATTTATGATGTCCCCGGTGCTCGCAGCGCTAAGTCGCTTGTACTTCTATAATGAACTGATTGCTGAGTATTGATATATAATCTGTTTCTGTCTCAGTTCAGGACATTCAGTAATCCCTTCAAATTTGCTTGAAGGCTGTCATAAGAAATAGACCATTTTTTGAATAATAAATTCTTCGTATCAGTTTTTTTTATAACTTCACTGCAGAAGCATACCTTTTGAGAAACCTCTTAATTTAGATTGAGGAGGTTGAACTTCAAGTATTCCATTGATCTTCTCACAAATGTCACCAGGCCAGCTTCAGTTCTGGTGAAGCTTGGTCAGCTTGTCCGTAGTCAGTTTATAGTATATCCAGTAGCATCGATTAGAAGGAAACGTATTAAATTGACTTTAATCAGATAAGTTTGATCTCAGTCATTTATGAAAATAATTAATCTACTTTTCTATAAGAAAAGAAATTACACAAAATTACAAAGTCAAAATCATTTTCAAGCAACTTCTCGTTTATATTCAATATATTACTTTAATATCCTCATTCCATAAGGAAAAACGCAGTAACTTGCGCCGTTCCAGAAAGTTAGGTGTTAATGAGCATCGAAACAGGCGCTCGAGAAGTTTCCACAGAATTTACTGTTTAACGGTGGACGTACTTACAAGTCGATCGAGCCCAAGGAGTCTGTATTCATTTTCCATGCGGGTTTTACTTCATCGCTTCCAAGTCACGGTTACGTCATTTGTACGATTGTCGCTGTACGGTGGCGTCGTGTGTGATACAATATTGTTAATCTTAAATTTTTATCTTTTTCGTAATGCGGTCTCATAAAGTCACGATAAAATTCATATTACTTACCAACGAAAGACACATGTTATATGGAAGAATTTTTTTGTTTGGTTTTTTGTAATGCTAACTTTTATTGAAAGTATGATCTGTGGATAAACGTAATTCTCTCATGTACTTTAACGAAAATAATGGACCGCTGTTACAGTTATGTTGGTTTTAAGATGTAAAGTGACTGGCTGTGATGCAACGAGAATTGAAATGAACATTAAAATTTCTCAAAAACTACCAGATTATAAACACCTAATAAAAAATGTTTACTATTTCTTTTTTGTTAACCATGGAAGACATGGTTTTGCATATGTTCTATATTAGTTTTTATCAACGCTTCTTCCGGATGGACTTACAGGATAGATTTTGTCAAATACTCTTTCTGTTTGGTTCCGATGGTTTGTTAAAATTTCTTACTTTTATAGAACAACTTTGTTAAAATAACTGCAATAAAAATATACTTACATATAATATAAAATAATATAGACATAACCCTAATAAATAATCGGCCAGACTATAACCGCAGGATGATCGAGTGGCCGGTCGCGCGGTGCTGCGATGCGGTACTGCGCCGCAGCAACTACGCGTCACTGTTCTAAGGTTGTCAGTAGGAAATTTCCATGTAGATATTCTAAGATATTTTTCTTAGAAACGGCCACTTCAATGACTAACTTTTCCTGGCATTATAGCTATATAAGGAAAGGACATTATTAATATTTGCGAAAAGATGCAGGATAAAATCCATTCTGTAAAGTTAACTTCTATATTTTTCTCTCGATTTTTTGCCGATTTATGCCAGTCCTGCTCTCTATTCAGACACTGTTTTCGATTCCGTATTCACTTTTTATTTCGGTTGTGCTTTCGATCTAGATTCTGATTTAGATTACGCTCTTAATTTAGGTCTTGATATTCCACGTTCGATTCAATTTTGACCAAAATAACCCATCTTTAAAAGCTTTTCAATTTTCAGGCAGGTACCCTAAATATTTTCAGGATCAAAGTATAACAAGATTTTCCACCTTTAAGTGGAAGTCCTATTGAGATCGGTTCAGCCGTTTTGAAAATTACCCCTGTCAAATAGATAGATAGATAGACAGGGAAAACTTTTTCAAAAGTTTTAAAGTATAAACAATTACATGCAATTAAAATAAAATTATTATAAACGACAGATTGACATTTTAATTTTTTTCCATTTTTTTTCGTATAGATGGCATTGATGGATGGATTGATATTATTCATAGGTCAATAGTGCACGTACTATCCTATAAGAAATTAAAAAAAATCGTTAACTGGTTACTTTTATAGTTATTTAAACACAATTTAATCCTATTTCCCCCGAGCTTAAGTTACGACATTAATAAAAGCACGAAACTATTTTGTAAATGCCCAAATGTACGTTCTTTCTTTTTTTGTATTCATTTAAAAAAAAACGATTAAAATTAATCTTACTTTCAAATTAACATTTAATTAGAAGCCATTTTCAAAATTAATTTTGCGTTTTACGTCTTACTTCTAACGGTTGGTCGGGCTGAAACCCATTGGTGGAAGAGGATACATATCTAATGTCATCTATATTCTTTTTATTATACGTACAGTAAACCTTTAATAAAAGAAAATAGATTATATACAATAACAGTCTCGCATTTTTAAAATTTATCAATTCAATATGAACGTTATATAAAATTGCAAACGTAGTTTGTGATAAGCACAGTCGGAAATCGGAGAGCTGCAGTTCAGATGTATTGTATACATATGTGGAAACTGCAGTGAAAATGTATTGTATATGTGGAAAAAAATTCAGATATCACGTACTCTACACGATCCTGGGGTACATTGAAAATGAACAATAACAAAAGAAATAAAATAAAAGGAATAAAATCAAAAATCAATAACAAATTGTCCCCAACTTAAAAAATATATATTTTTTTATATCTTCTCAAAAAAGCCTCTATTGATAGGAAAATAAATCCTCCTGATATTAAGTTAATCTTAGATATAAAAATGATTAGAGACTTAAAAAAAAAATTGTATAAATATGTTTAAAAGTCACTTTTATAGTACCCGTTTTTGATAGTTTTTGACGGTTATTTCAAAAAATTACGATATTTTTTTAAAAAATTTCCACAATCTTGTAATTCTTGTTCAGGTGTATCTTTTGACACTTCAATTATTTATACCGACATTTAGACCATCACACCAATGTGAATTTTCAGTTTCGCTGAAAATAAGGATCCTATTGAAGCGATCGAAAAAATATTTTCAATTATATATAGAATTGTGGTGCGGGCTTATTATGTTACATACATACAACTTATTTTTTTAAAGAATTTATAAGGAGCCAACGAACATGCGGGCTACTGGAAAGTAAATGGTCACCCCCGCCCATAGACACCCGCAACCTTAGAGGAGTCACTTATGTATAGCCGGCCTTTATTTATTCATTATTAATTATTTATGTAATTAATTATATAAGGTCGGAGAAAAAGTTTTTTCGAAATTTATGTACAAATTCAATATAATTTTTCAACACATTTTATTTACATTTAATTATAATATAGATACCATTTTCTTAGATAAGTTGTTGCCATTTTGTAATTTTAGGTAGTGACATAATCCCATTACTAAAGAAATTTTTGGACTTCTGACCAAAATCCTGCGACAAGTAGTTTTTACAGTCCTTTCTTGATGCTAACCTAACGTGGCAAAAATTATGTATGGTCTGGCGTTATCATGATGAAAAACTACAACCCTTTCTGATTGATCAATGCCAGACGTTTTTTCTCTACTTCTTGCTTGAGTCTCATCACCTATTGGCAGTAGAGATCGTAATTAATGCTTTTGACCAGTGGTGAAAGCTCATAATGAATAATGCCATTTAAATTCCGCCATACACATAGCATCAAGGCGAGTTAATCCGGGTTTTGCTATAGTCTGTGAAGTTTCTCACCTTTTGACCATAATCTTTTTCACATGCCTTGTCGTAGGTAATTCATTTTTCGTCACTTTCGTCCTTTCGTCAATCTTTTCAAATACATTTCAGTTTCATTACGTTTCAATAGAGAATAGCAAGTAAGTAAGCGAGCGATTCATTAGATTTCTTTCAGTGAGCTCGTGTGGGATACAAGTATCGAGCATTTTTGTATGTCCAGCTTTTTTCAAATGGGTCAAAACTATTTTGCGGTCAGTTTTAAACTCTTCAGTCTTGTCGTAAAAACTAAGATGCTGATTTTGCTTAACTTCTTCTAAAATGGCATCGACTTTATCCGTAACAGGTCGACCAGAGCGAGGTTCGCCTTTGATATCAAAATTACGAACTGTAAACACTTGAACCAGTTTATTGCTACTCTTACCGATTCTGCATTATGAGTATAAATGGCAAAAAATTTTTTCCGCGGCTTGTGTAACGTTATTCCCTTTTTTGTAAAAAAAATTCAAAATGTATCGAATTTCTACGTTAGATTCATACATTTTGGTGGGTAGAAAAACAATACAAAAATGGCTGGAATCCGTTTTTTATTTTTCTTTCTTTTAAATGTCATCTATTTAATGATATTAAAATCAGCCAGATACAAATCAAAGCAAAATAAAAGGAGATTTTACTACAACTTCCTACTTATGAAGTACAAAAAAAAAAAACCTTTTGCCCGATCTAACATTACTTGGTTCCCGATGTGCCAACGTGTTGTAAATCACAGAACAGTTTTACAACGGTGTGATTGATTATTTGTAATATACGACTGAATAAAGATAAGAAAATTATGTAATAAGACATACATTTGCGGAGTATTAACGAAAAAAGCGCCCAATAAAGTAGGGACTAAAACGAATGCGAATTACGAGTGGATGTAAAATGGCAATTCGTGTCCGTCGGAACGAAATAAGCCAAGAGGGCTGCGAATGACTGATTAAAGTATGGATGCTAAAGTTTTAGAATTTAGGGAGTGCACCCTGGTGATGAAGTGTATTTGAACAAACCTTACGATAACGGAATTAAAAAATAGTAATATATTGAATAAAAACAAAAGTTAAAAGTATAAGTCCGATTAAGGTTGAAACAACAAAAAATAAATTAAAAAACCGGTTACTCCGCAGGCCATTGCTAAGATTTCCCGTTACTATATTCATCAATATTTTGTTGAGCTTCTTGACTTTAAAAATATTGTTGTATATAATTTTTTGAGTTTTTCGACCTTAAAACGTCGAATCCTGAAACTTTTTGTTTATTTCAAACTCAAAGCGTTAAAAAATACAAATAAAGATATTTTTTTGAACTCTTTAAGCTCAAAACATCAACTTTAATATGTACTTACTTGAGCTCTCTGAGCTCAAAAATATAGATTAAATACTTATTGAGGTCAAGTTTAAAATTTAAGTTTATTATAAAAAAAAACATTTTTTTTTAATTTTTTAACTACGATATCTTTCAAACGCTTAGCTTTATAGTAAATTCGCTCGCTTTACGGCATTTGAAGCGGTTTTTGAACAGAGAAACATGACCTAGTATCAAACAAATCTATTAAGAATTTTATGTCATTATGAAGAAAACTCTTTTTCTCAAAATTTTTGTTAATCTTATCTTCTCTCTCTAGTCGAGGGAACCAACCAATTCTAATACACTTTGTAAAAATAGACGTTATTTTTTAAGGAAAAAAACTGGTTAGATTTTGAAATTTCTCCGTAGAGTACTTTAAAAAATATTGTGGAAAAGCCTTTTTGAACGATATGTCTTAATAGCCTTCAGTGTCCAAAAACATTATTTCCAGTAAATTATGGGGTTTGAGCTCAAAAAATTGACTTTTGTATTTTGTCAAGCTCTCGGAATTGAATAATATAATCTTAATACGTGTTCAGCTCTTCGAGTTCAAATATCTAGATTTATTGAAAAACTTATTTAAATTTTTAATTCAATTTTTATATAGAACGCGTTGTTTCATTTTGATCTGCTTTGAAAGATTTGAAACAGTTTTTTAAGCAAAGAAAGTTGACTGATAATAAAAATCAATCCAACAAGAACTTTAGAAGTTGTTTTGAAAAAATATTTTTTTTATCAACTTTTCGTTAACGATATTTCTCGAACGAACCAACAAATTCTGTTATAGTTTGCTTTCTAAGGAAAATTGGAATATTTTAGAATTTATCGGCACAGCAGTTTAAGAAGTATTCTTAAGTAATACCTCCCACACCCCCCTCTCTCACGATCACTCACTCTCTATCTCTCTCTCTCTCACACACATACACACACACACACACACACACAAACAACACACGTACGCATACGCAAACGCACAATCGCACGCGCACACACATTAGCACGCATGCACACAAACACACGAATGTCACTCGGCAAATGGTAACAACAAACTCCTAGGACCTTAAAACGTCAAGATTTGACGAAAACACGTTTTCGAAAGACGCGGACTGAAAATAGAGTATTTCTAATTTACGAAAATTTTTCAATTTTCATAGCGGGCAGTAAAAAATATAAATAAGGTAGACGTTTCATTAAGAGGTTATGGTTAGTGAGGTTAGCTCGAAGTTTAAGATCTAGGAGATATTCAGTTGTAAGGCATTAGACATTTATTTAGTTATTATTCATCAATTTAAATTTCATAGCTGATCACCACCTATCGCTTCACAACTCAATAATTTTTATTTCTAAATAATGATCCAGATTTCTTTTATATTTATTTTTTAACTGCGATTTAATTTTTTAACCTGTTTTTATTTGACACAAATAAAAACAGGTTATACACTTTTTAGTGACCTAGTGATAGAGGTAGAGCTCGTAGTGACTTGGACTGCCATTGTAAGTATGTATCTATATATATAAAGGCAGTCCAGACTAATAGAAATTAAATTAAATAAGAATATTTCTTTTGTTATATACTACTTATGGATTTTTGTAATATGAAAACTAAAACTTTTCATTTTATATCAATAAATTTGTGAAATACATTTTTTTTGTCGCTTTAAGTATTATGCAAGTCATAACCGCCCCTGTTGTATTTAACATGACTTTACAAAGCCCTTGGCAGGCGGAACTAATGACGCCTCACTCGTCACCCTCACTCGCGATAAGTGGCTTAGGAGCTACATCCGGGGACACACACACACACACACACACACATACTATTATATAGATAACATGTTAAAATTATAACCCACTTTAGTCGGTTAACGATGGTTAACAACATCGAACGACAGACGTCTTCATTTTATGATGCTTACTTTGAGATTACTCAATAGACACTAATAGAATCTTGGCGGAATATCAAAAAGAAACAAATATCTGTTATCTAATATGATTTTATTGCTTTTCAAAATATTCGCCATGATGATCAATGCATACGCTGAAACCAATTTTTATAGTACTTTTTCCATTCTGATTGAGATATCTCCATAAGGTGCATTTTGAACGCATCAACGGTCACTTCGCCGCTCGAAAAACGTTTATCACGTAATTTATTCTTTATGCTCAGGAATAAATAGAAACCGTTGGGTACCAAGTCGGGGCTGTGCGGCGAATGACCCGTCAATTCGATCTTTTGACCTTCCAAAACCGAATTGTTTTAGCCTACGTGCGACAGCTAGCATTGTCATGATGAAGAATGATTCTGCATTGTCGGTTGTGTTTTCTTATTTCTTCCAAGTTTTCTGGTAAACTAATGGTCGTGTACCATTCCGAATTAACCATTTTACGATTCTCTAGTGGCGCTATAACCACATGTCCATTTATACCAAACAAACAGGCAAATATTTGCTTCAAAGTGTTTTTGGCACGAATCAGTTTTGCACAGGATCGATATTTTGTGGTACAACAACTGATTTAGGGTAATCTTTAAATTCGTTCGTGAGTATAAGCCACCCACAATTAAACTCACTAAACCAGTGATACACAGTGGTTTTCCATGGTGTTTCATCCCCAAAAGTCGAAGTGAGTTGTTCGATGCATTGCTTATAGGCTAGCCCACGCCGAAAATCGTAATAAATCTTCGCACGAAATTTTCACGAGTTAAATCTATGGTGATAAAGACGCGCGATTTTCAAAATGACGTCACAATGGTAAAGCAATAGACAGTTACATGAAACAAACTGTATTGTTCAGCCAAGGAGTTCCATTTTTAAATGTTGTAATTAATTTCTTAATATTGTTCTGTATGTGGCCAGTTCGGGATACATAAATAGCAGCTCTCGTATTCTTAGTTACAGTTTCGTGAATAGATAATACAGAAAAGCCGTTTCGAGGAATAAATACTTCGAAGAAGTGAAAATTAAATACGAAATATAACTATGGATTTCGTAAATGTCCTGAAAAATACGGGATAGCTAAAAATCGGATCTAATGCCACAGGTTTAATTATTTCGGGAATTCAACGAATATTTTTGAAATGAATCTAGATCAGGTAAACTATCTGCAGCGGTCGGTCCCTTCTTCTTGAAAAGGTCCCTTTTGTCGTCGGCTTTCATTTTAATTTTGGTCCACCCGATTCGAGGTCGTTTTATTTTTTTTAAACAATAGAGAAAATTGTTCACCATCTCTGAACGTACCCGTAGCCGGTCACAAACGGTATTCAATCTTTTTCTTTGGTATGTGTTTAATTTGCTTTTGTAATTTCAGTTTGTAATCGACACATCAAATTTTGTAATACAATCGATTGATTATTTTTATAACGATAAAAATATATATATAATATAAATAGATTATACCCTGTACTTTAACGAAAGTACAGGGTATAATCTATTCTTTAACGTAAATTTCTTTTTGATCCAAACACCAATATATCATTGTCAATGCTCGTTCCACGGCCTACGATCACCGTCGCGACTGCCGGATCGAATTTACCTTTAAATTTAGTTAAAAGGAACGTACTCAACTGTACACAGTTGTTGCACCACTTTTCCTGGACGATCACCGTTTCCTGACGTAGGATTTATCGTGATTAAGTTCTACAAATTTATGTCAGAATGACATTACCAAGCTCGACCTATTTTTACGGATATAATGTTTAGATCGCCTACAATTGAATTTTCAACAGATACGAATAATTGTTATAATTTATTAACGAATTCAAAACGAATTTCTTAGGCATAATTTAATACATATAACATACTTCAATTTTGTGATGAAAAAAAGTTGCATGAAATTAAAATTGAACTTTTGTATTATAAAGAATAAGTATAATTTAAGTAGTTTGTATAAGAATAATTTGGTAGTTGCACTCCAACTAAGAATGTAAAGACCCTGGACTGACTACCAGCGGCCAATAAATTTGGAATCTGAACTGCTTTTCCACTGCTCCGTGCGAAAATAAAGGAGATCCCTGGCCGATTTTATTAACCATGGGTTAATTCACATGTAAAGAAGCTAAATGAATTTACATAGTTGTAATTATTCAGTAAGTAAAAAAATGCGAAAAAAAATACTGACCCGTCTTAAAAACTTACTTAAATAATTTTTTAAACAGACTTCAAAAACAACTAATCAGTGACACAGTTGTGTCTCGACTAAGAAGAAAAAGATCTCTTTTTGACTCAATATCTAACGTTTCATATACATCTTTCTATATCCTACACTGAGAAAAAAGTTATAGCTACGATTACAATAAACCGTTGTCACTAGCGTGCCGTTAATAGCACATAGCCTCTAGCGCTAGGTTTTCATTGTCAATTTTTGTTTTGCCAATGTACCGGTAGTTGTGGACTATGATAGAGTTGACTTGTCACACAGACTAACGATTTTAACTTCGCTTTAGTAACAATGTCACCATATATATCATTTAATAGATTGTATCTTCCATAATGTATTGTATCTTACATAGATTCTATCTACCATAATATTAGATTGTATCTTTGAACCATGATAAAGTTTTTTTTAGTATAATATCAAATGACATCGTCTCTGAATTTACTTTCCTTAGTTCTAATAGCGAACGAACTTTGTGTCTATAGCAATACCTCAAAATACTTACATTGCCGATCTTAACCTTATATTTTCTTGATGGTATACAATGAAGATATTGATAATCCTCGCAGGCTGTGCCTATTGTTTTAGGCCCCCTAGAGAGGTGCAAGTTTATTAGCCTGCGAGAAATATTAGTACCTTAATAATACATCATCAAGAAAATAAAAATTTTTGACACTTATGGCAAACTTTATAAAAATACTCGCCAAAAAAATTAAAACCCGAAGAATTATAGACGGTGGCGTAAGTACATAATTAAGTTACCAGTTCCCAAACTTGTTTACAAGAATTTTTGCGATTTCATAATCGATTTTTTTATTATAAATTAAAGATAAATTTCATAATAAAGACAGACTACTCAAATCACTAGTACAGTGAATGAAAGAAATTCAATTAATGGGCTAAAATCAAATTAAGAAAAGACTATAGATAATTTTTATACGTTTATTGAACTTTGACATAAAAGAGAAAAAGATTGAAACAAACAATAACTAAAGGGTAAAAAGGCTATTTAAAATTTTGCCTGATACATAATGTATATTACCTTACGTCGTAGTTAAAGTAAAGAAAATGTATTAATTGTTTAGAATTTCACTACTGTGTTTGTTTAAAATTCAACTGGTACATGAAAAATTAATAGCTTGCCTGAAATTGAAAAATAATCAACAAATAGTAGCAAATTTTGTACATTTAACATTAAATTTTTTAATGTCTAAGTACTAAATAATTAATTACTAGTACTATATAATATTAATGGTTAATAATGGATATTTAACAAGGATCATATTAAAATGAAAAAAAAAATTATAAAGTATGAAAATTTTTGAGACATATTAAGAAATTAAAAACGATATTAAAAATATGCAATAAGACAATTAGAAAATTTGAAATAAAAAATGAACATAAGATTAATGCATCCAAAAATATATAATGATAGAAAGAAATAATTATAAATACTCGAATTTGGAAATTAAAACACACCTACATCTATAATATTGATACATGAATATATACATATTATTCTAGTAAACTGCTCATAAATTGCATTTTAATAAGTCTATATTTTCACAAGCTCGAAGTATTGACCGAGTTCGCATAATAATTTATTTTTGGACATTCATTCACTAGATGCGCTTAGGCATAATAAATAAATTATATTTATCTCATCAGTGAGAAATACGCAGACAAAAGGTTAATGGCGGTAGCAATGCTTGTAGTGACGCTGCATTTGATGCAGGAAGTGTTAAGTTCACCTGAAAAAACGTGTATAGCCTACATTTATTTTTTATTTAAAGTAAGAAGACCTAGTTAAATTGTGTTTATATTGACTTTTCCCGATATAAAAAACAAACAAAATTTAAAAAATATAACATAGCATATCTTTTAAACATTAGAACTTTAAAACATTCCAATACACCTGGAGTCGTTGCTTTGAAAAAACCAGTAACATGCTCATTTAACAATTAAACACTTTGAATAAGCAATAAAAAGGAACGCGTTCGAGCACAACAAATGTCCGCGGGCAAGTGAGAGCGCGGCCGCGCCTGCGCAGAGCCTGCCACCCTCATACTATAAGTACATTATCATTTTCAGCAAATTATTTTTGTCACGTTGTCAATTTTCATTTTGTTTGTTAAGATATTGCTATAAGAACATATCATACTATGATATGCTGATAAAGTGACGTCGTCTCTTCATCAAATCATTTCAAACATTGTCACAGAAGTTATTTCCTCTGGCTCCTAGGACAGTAAAATATTTGACAATAAAAAGTTTCTTGAAGGCAGAAAACTCGCTCAGGTGCGTAAGCAAAGTACATCGCTATAGTAACAATAAAACGTTGACGAAGCTTTTATTGTCATTTTGTTAATCAAATTTTTTCTCAGTGTACGTTCTTTTGCTTTGCTTTAGCTGGAACCTAGTGTAAAAAACAACCGATTAGTTGTTTTTGAAGGCTGTTCAAAAAATTATTTAAACAGGTTTTGGAAGACGTCATCATTTCTTTTGAAAAAAAAATTATTGACTTTCTAACACATGAACATAGCGCTCGTGAGAGTGTTGTAATAACATAAGTTAAAAACGTTTAAAAATTTCTTCAATATTACATCAGCACAATAACAAGAGGTTGGTAGATTATTATTACTTTCCGTATTCCCTAAGTTTAATTTATAGCTTGAAAGCTTCACAAGGACGCATTTAAGCGTTGTTTGTCCTGTCCGAGGTAAACAAACGAATCGACAGCGATCGATATCCCGAAGCCCTCGCTCTGCCGCCGCCACACGGATGTAGGCTTTTCGCTTCGTTTGCTTATCTCTGTACAACGCGAGGCGGGACAGTCACGCGGATGTACGGCCCGCTCCCCGACAGCTCTCCGGATTTGATGAAAGCCGATGCGAATTCAAAAGCAAATATATGTGAGAAAACGAAAAGAAATATTTCATGAGAGTGCATATCAAAAATCATATACACATATTGTACATCTTGACGTCTTTGATGTTTGTCTGTCCGTTTATGTCCTTTTTGCGCGATAAGTTTAATAACATTTTTGGGCTTTTAAGCCTTTTTTCGTAATCGTAATATATCATAGCGCGAAAATCACGTCGAGTGAGTTCCGTTGTTACAAACAAATTTTCGCCAGATTCTTAAAAAAATAGGTATCGTAAAGAATAAAAAATATTTAAAATAAAATATGTTGCATATACAAATTTATTAGTATTTACGATGGTTTATAACTTGCTCATATCAAATTATTGAATTAAAAGCATTTAATTATTTTGGCACACTCCTCGCAGCATGTGGAAGCCGTCCTAGCGAATCAATTTTAAAGGGTTATTAACAAAAGCTTTCCATAAATGGCTACTTATATATTTATGCCAAAAAAAAGTATACTTTATCATATTTGATTACACAGGCTTCGGATCCGTGCGTCGTTTCTGAGAACGTTTGTCTCGCTATCCGGTTTAAGGGCTTCCCTTTACCCTCCGAACACACACAACGAAACTCAAGGAACCTGGTATTTTTTCATAAAAAAAGTTTACCTTGTGCAGATGTATGGAAAATTAGTTATAGTGTTTTCCATATAATAATAAAATAATACAATATAAAATCACGCCCATTTGCGAGAAGGATAGGCAGAGACTATAAATTTTCATATGAAACAATTTTTCTATAACTCTCGTGCTTCACTGACATCCATCACCAACCTTGTCGGTTCCGTCTGCTTCAAGTTTGACCCTTTTTAATATGCCACCAATTCGGTCTGCATAGAATTTTTTAAGGGCGACCCTTGCCGACCTTTTCATCATACACATTTGCTCTATAATGTATTTTGTCAGTCTACTGTTATTCCTTAATTCGTCTTTATACTGTTTTGTGTATTACTAAATTTCCATTAATTCATATATATATACACATATTTTGTACCATATATGCATTAGCTATCTAATTTTTGACTTTGAGATGATGAAAATCTTTCACAACAACAATTTAGTATCAGATGAAATTATTTCACCCACGGTGCATCAAGTGACAGGAACGAAAAGAATATCCCACAGATGTGTTTGCTACAATTTTTTAATTGTCTTTACAGGTTACTACAAATAACCTGATAATAATTATTTGTTAATCTTTAAATGGACTTATTAATTTCATTTATAGAAATTTATTATTTAGTTACAGAAACTCAACCCAGAATAATATCAGGTGATAGAAATTTATATTATGTGAAGTTCGTTATATGGATTTTGTACTGTAATAGCTTTTGCCCGTGGCTCCGCCCACGTAGACAAAAAATGATTACATTTTTTTTGGATGGGATTTGCCTAAAATACGTTTTTAGTGAGTGAGCGTCTACGTCCCGAAAAGAGTAACTGTGCTAAAGTTCAAGTCAATTGGAGCTACAGTTTCGGAGATTTCTTGATGAGTCAGTCAGTCAGTCAGTCAGTGGTATTTCGATTATATAGATTAATATTATATAAGTTTAGTGTATAAAAGGAAAAAACATTTTGTACTTTTATGTTATTTGCGTTGATTACTATGACTCGCAATACTCCTTTTGATTGGTTTTGTAACTAAGCAAATTTATTTCAATAAAAGCTAACATTATTGTGGATTTATCTTTTAGAGTTTGATGCGACGCAAATTTTGATAGTACAAGAGCCTCGAGGTGCTTGTTTATAATACATACTCCGGTTTCTGTATACGAAACATAATAAAACTCTGCTTTCGGCGAGTCATGTCGTATGATTACTTAATACATCACATTATATACCTAATTTGGGTAAAAAGTAAAGTTTGATTGTCAAATTATCACCCGAAGTTACATTCAGATATGCAAATTAATATAAAAAACGATTAATTTCTTAGATTTTTTTTAAGGTAATACAAGTTAATTGTAGTGATCCGAGGGATGAAATTTACGTTACCACGTCAAGCAATGAAAAGCTAGTTTGAATTGGTACTGTTTTAATCACTCAAATTAGTTGTAATCTTCAGGCAATCAACATCAACTGACAATTTTAAATAAAGGACCTTGTCTTGCCTGCGCGGGCAAAACGTTTAGCAGTTAAGGGCAACGAAAATAATTTCATGTTTTAGTCTTAATAGCACATATAATAAAAATACGATCTATGAGTTGGCGTAACTAAAGCAAAATCTTCACGGACTCAGCTCTCGACATCGACACTATTGTTGTCTTTGTTCCATTATTGTTGCTATTTAAATTGCTTTTATTTTCTAAATAAGTCTTTTATTTTTACTATAAAGGAGTGCTTGTTAGTTCTTGTGCTTTTTTCAGTGCCTTTATAGTGATGTTGTAGGTGCCACTGATCTTATTCCAATACAAAATCTGACATTGTTTTGAATTGGGATTAAATCGTCACTTGTTTTTTGAACGGTGAGTATTCTAAAGTGGATAAAGCTGCGTTTGACGTTACAAATTGCCAAGAAATTGCATCTAAGACCTTAGAAACTAAATATTTGTACATAGTAATCTTTTCGTAAAGATAATTATAGTGAGAAAGACAAATTAACAAAATCAATAATATGAGGATTATGTGCTGTGACAGCTTATATTTAAGTTCAAAAAAATTACAAATCAATTATTATGTTACTGCGTGTAATATTAAATTATTAGAACTCTGCCAGTGTCCATTTTGATGGCGATGCCAGTCCCAAGCCGGAATAAAAGAGCATAGTTATCGATGGGTTGACCACACATCATGGGAAAAAGAAAGTTGTATGAGAAGTCTACGGCGAAGAATACAAGAGCACTTGACTCATGACGATCTCAGCATGGATTAAAGGACTAACTATTACGAATACGAATTTTAATATGAAATGTGCTGACAATGTTACAAACGGGAATAATGAAAAAGTTACATGGGAAAGATCTGGCTGCATGGAGAAACCCGAATTTATTATTTACACCAGCGCCGCCAAGGAAAACGGATTGCATGGAGCAGGCTTCAGCGTCAACAAGATACTCGACAAATGTGTACTGGGATTCCAAGAGATTAATGAACGATTCTGTGAAACAAGCATCTGATAGAATGCCCTGATCGAATAGTTTTACAAAGATCTACAGAAAACATATGATTTCATATTCAGGTGTGACAAGCTTGTTATCCTAAGAGACTTTAACGCGAAATTTAGTAAAGAAAACCCATATGTCGGAATGACTGGCAAACAATATTTTCGCGAAAGTGAAAATGGAAAAAAGCTAGGCTATTTCACAACCGAAATTGATTTTTTTATCACTGGGATAAATTTTTTCTACAAATAAGACGACCTGGCGTGTCCCTTGTGGAGAATTCTATGACCTAATAAATCACATTCTTCTCCGCAGAGAAAGGCTATTATATGTGTTGGACGTCAAAAGTTATAGAAAGGCTGACTGTGACACTGACCATTTTATTGTGATAGTGTCCATAAAACAAAAAAACCGCGGTAGAACAAAAAGGAAAGGGAGAAAAGAGGATGGAAGTGATACACCGACAAACTTAAAAACGACACGGCACGAAATACCTATTTACGTGAAGTAGCTAAGACCTTACATAAAAGCGTGGTAAAAGAGAGAATTCTTCTTTTTATGCTAAGAAAGCACGAAAAGGTATGAAAATAGTATGACAATGAATACATGCAGATCTCGCAAAGAAAGAATGTAGTCAGGCTATAGTGTTTACAAAATGGCACCGATGCAAATAGAACCTTGAACGAAATAGCTCGGAGTTAGGGAAATAGTACCGATGAAAAAGTGCACTCTCGAAAATAACCGGATCCATGAACTGGAAGATATGTGATAGAGAAATCTTCCAAAAGCTTCTTACAAAAAAGTCATTGTCCTCCGTAGAGGTTACCAGCTGCATATAAGTACTTACTATATTCGATAACAATGGTAATTTCCTCTCCAAAAACACGAAATTTTAAAAAGGCGGAAGTATCATTTTCAAAGTATGGTTAACAACGGAGCTATTCTGGAAGCTGAATCGGAGCAAATTGTCCTAGAGGTGAATGCTTCCTAGATTAAATATCTTGCTAGGACCCATGATCCTGCACCAGCATATAATACAATAGAAATGTCTCCTCTTGCACTTTTTCAACATTGTTTAAAAATTGTAATGACTCGGACACAAGTCAAAAGAATAATATTGTATCAATATCTGAGAGTCAATCCATAATGATCTAATGATAAAAAATGTATAATTAATCTGGTGTATCAAAATATACAGGGAATAATAAGTAAATAACTGGACAATGAGTTATTCTTAAATTATAATGAAATTGATATATTATGTATTACAAAACATTGGCTTAGAAGTCACTAGTCCATGTTTAACTTCAGTATGCACCAGGTAGCAAGTTCGTTCAGCAGAGAAAAAGCTATCTATGGAGGTTCCCTAATACTAATTAAAAATAATATAAAATATGAAGAACGTTCAGATATTGTGAGCTTGTCTGTTGAGCGAACTATTGAAGTGGCTTGCATAGAAATAGAGCAGCTTGTTGTATTAAGCGTATACAGAACCCTTAAGTCATCGTATGATGTGTTCGAAAAAGCAATGGATGATATTTTGTATAAAATGAGTAAAAAATGTAAATATATTTCTCTTTGTGGAAACAAAATTTTCCATGCGTGCAAGGCTATGCTCAACAGCAAGTTCAGAACGAACAAATCTGTACGTACGATATACAAAACTGTCATTTGGTCGATCGTGATCTATGCATACAAAGCCTGGATACTGATGCAAAAAACGAACTTAAACTGGCATTGTTAAAAAGGAAGTTCTAAGAAAAACTTTGGAGAAAGACGAGACGACGACGGCATCTACTGCGAAAGGATGAATCACGAACTGATACACTGAACGAGGCATTGATAACGAAGCGATGTTAAGTTTTTTGCAAGTCGCACAGACTCCGATGGGCAGGTTACTCGGAAATAATGGTTAATACTAGACCTATTGAAACCATTTCCAACTGATACCCAAAACATAAATACCCAAAGAAAGACCTAGAAAGCGTGTAAGGTAATCGTTGAGAGCAATACGTGATAAAGAATTTAATTTATCTGCATCAGTTTATTTCTTTATTACATTGATTTAGAGCGCTCGGTACAATCTGTATAATTTAGAGTTGAAACGCCGCAAATCAATAAAGTTATGATAGTTTTTTGATAAGAAAATTTCCGAGTTCTTCAAAACCGACCTAATTTATTAATTCAGGACGTTTCGATGGAAATTAATATTGCAAGCCAATATCAATCAGCAATGCTAGCTTTAAGGATAAGGTATTTGATTTGTGTAAAGATAATTATCGTATACTTAGGTTTTGAACTCTTTGCACTTTAGGATGTAAAGTGAATCTATGTGAAATCGGCAATCCAAACGTTTTCACTACTGGTAAAAAATTTTCGAATTTGCTTTTTCAAATTTCGTTTAACGTATCGTTGAACAATCGAAAAAGAGATATATAATACGTTTTTGCAGGTGCGGTAACAGAATTACTTTTGCATTCTCATATCGCTAATTCTATTGTTGTTTCATCCTATGAATTACGATTTGTCTTTCTTGTATTATCTATTCAGCAAATTATGACAAAAGTGTTTAAAAGGAAACAGGAAATCTATTAAAGCCTGTATGGAGATAAAGGGAACAGGAATATAATCATTACCCGCTTATGCTTGGATTTTTTTTCATGATAACGCCTGATAAATTAGCGGCATACAAATATTTACGTGGTTAAGAACATTCAGCGCGTATCTCGGACACCATGGATAGCATAAGCCGTTGGTCCCTTATGTTGTGTGAGATTGGAGATGACGGATGTTAGCAGTCTCCCAACACGCACCGAACCAGCGCGGAGGGCTTAAGGTCCAAGTCCTCAAAGAGCTTGTGGGAGGGTATGTTTCAATAGTGGGGTAAATAAAAACTGATATGTAATAAACAAACTAACAAACGAATGAATAATTTATTACATTATGTGAATCTTGAACGAGGTATTTTCTTAAAAACTCCAAAAACGAAGTTTACTTGGCAGCTTTATGCTGATCAGCACGAAATCAAGTCGCATCCTTTGTGCTAATCCACGTTATCACAGCTGTTAATTACTTAATTGACTCTTTATAATCATAAACGTTGAAGAAATTTTATGGAAATTAAAACATGAACTAAGTTATCAATATGTTACAGGCTAGGGTGACGTCTAGGGTTTGAAACTTTCTTCTATGGAGATCTCTGTTCAGTAAAGGGTTGTTATGGTAATATGTTTGTATTGGTTGTTATGGTAATAAGTAACATGAATGACCAGATAGCTGAGAGTTCAAAATATATTCCTCAGTCAGAGTTTTTTCCACGAATAAAATATAGACTGAGAGTAGGATCGCGTCTATAGAACAAAAGTAGTGAATTTTAGACCAAAACGCGTGAAAACGCTATGGTTGTTTTTATTGTATTATTTTTGTTCCATTTGAACTTGGAATAAACATTATTTGTATTCGTCTACACAGATGACGAGCTGAATACCGTCTAAAATAATAGTCGCCATTGTGAAACTTCAGGGATTATCTAAACTTGTGAACTCTCAACTGTTATATAATAACTGTTCATTTCGGGGTTTCAATTTATCAGATCGCATGATGCGAGTTCTTGAAAATCGGCTCACGGGAATTAATTGCCAGAGAGCTGCGCGCGCGGGCGCCAGAAACGGACAGACACCCTATTAAGATCGCCGGCTGGATAAGGAGAGTTTTTCAATTTTCATTCCGTTTCGCGTAAATGGTTTACACAGCACTTTCCCGTCTGATGGCTTTCTGTCGCTGTGTGTTACCCTAGCGGAATAACCCTACGAAGGTAGACAGTTGTTTTTGTAGGTATTTCCTTTAGATATTATTAGACGGAAACATAAATACATAATTTCCTACTAGAAACCGCTTTTAGACTGATAGGGTTACACAGTTTCTTGCAACACATTCTATGTTTTAATTTGCAAAGGTTTTTAGTACTTTTAAATGTAAATTACGACTTTTTAAAATAAAAATCTGTGAAACGGTTGACCTTGCAAGGCCATCCCTGAAACATTCCTCTGTGATATTTATAGATGAATTTTTGAGCTTTTTGAATTATAAATATTGTCTATGAGTTTTTGAGTCCAAAAATTTGAAACAAAGTTGACCCGTCAGTCCATCCCAGAACATTGTGCTACTTTCGAGCTCAGTGTTACAAATAAAGAATTGTAAATTATTCACCTTCTTATGCTCAAAATATCAATTTTATTGCTTTTTCAAGCTGTCCGAGCTCAAAAATATAGTTCTAATACGTATTGAGCTCTTACAATTAAAAAAACCTATATGTATTTAAAAAGCACTTTTTCAACTACTTTATCTTTCGTAACATGTTCTTTGATTGTGAGCTGCATATGGCATTCGACGAAGTTTTATAAATAGAAAAACATGGCCGAGAAGCAAACATCTTTGAAAAATAAATATTTTTCAAAAACCTTTTGTTCGAATTTTTCGTTTACCTAATCTCTCGAATGAACCAAACAATTTTGAAGCAAATTGCGACGATCAATACTCTATTTTAAAAAGAACAACTAATTAAATTTTAGACTTTATCTGTGGAGTACATTTCTAAGTTGAGTGGACTCCTTTCAAATGTCGACAAATACGTTTCGATCGGGACACGCAGCAAACATGCGCGCAAGCATTAACGCTTTTTATTTCAACATATTATATTTGACATTTATTTCAACTTAATCTGTTGTGTATTAGTAGGCTAACGACAACTGGAAATGGCCTAGGAAACCTAAACATAATATTCAAATACCTATTTAATTACAACCCGCTTAATACATTCCATTATCTAATTATTGACGGCGTTCTGTGGGTATGAGTTTGTAATAAACTCGCAAACTCAAGAAAACTCGATTTATTCCAGAACCATTGAAATAGATCTACTTGTTTCGACTTAGGAGCGAAAGAAATAAAACTTATATGCGTTTATAGATTATTAAACATATTAACTTCTTTTGCCCGGCTCCATCGGGAAAATACAAACTAGATATCAAAATAAAAAAAAAATAACCAATTTAACCAATTGTTTACGATGTTGCATGGGTCGTTTCTATGAGAAGTAAGAGTTTACATAACATAAATATACAAAAAAAAATCTTTTACTTCGCGAGCGCAGGATTCGAGGGCATTCGCTTGTAGTGAGCCAGACAAATAGCCGCTGTTTTCGGTACGAATGAGTTTGTATGGGTCGTGCTTCATTTCCTTTCGCTTTTTATTCCTTGACAAATATGTGTCTGAGTTATAAAGGAAAATGTATTCATTTATGCTTGATGCATTGTGCATAAAATTGAATAACTTTATATAGAAATCTATCCATGCGTATAATAAAATCACAAGTTTTGTGCATTTGTGCATGTTGATCTCCATAGTGGGTGAACTCATTAAAATGTCGTGTCCACTGCAGTATTGAGATAAGCTTAAGCTAGAGTTTTAACTGTTTATTTTACTAGCATTTGTCTCTAAATTTTATTGCAACTTAGTTAGGTTTTACATATATATCTGATTTGAATATTAGTTTTATAAATATTTTTTAGTTTGGTCTAATACTTAGTGTTAGTACTGGCTTTTGTTTCAAATTTCGTCTACGATTGGTAAGTTTGTGATATCCAACCGATTTCAATAGATTTTTAATAGATAATTTTTTTAGATATGTTTTTTATGATATTCTAAAAACCATGATGGCCTTCTGGCTGAATGACCGAATGGTTGGATGAAGGGTTGGTCAGATGAATGGATCTCTAGATGGCCGGTAGCTAAATGGAGTACTGGATGGGTGGAAAGATGGATGGCCAACTAGGGAGGTGGATAGAATGATGGTAGAATGGGCGGATGGTTGAATGAAAAGACGAACGGGGAGCCACAAGAACCACCGGGATCATAAACAGTACGGAATTGGATCGAAAGCTGGACCGGTGATGAAATCAAAATTTAGAGCGGATTCGGGAGTGGAATCGAGAGTGAAACCGGAAACAAAATCGCAAGCGGGACTGTCATTGATATTGAGAACGAGACCGGGATCAGAACAGATAGTACCACCAGTTAACTCGAAAACAGGACGGGATTGCGATGACAAATGAAAGAAATTGATACAAAAATAAAATATTATATTTGATATCCATGTGAACGATCGAATAATGAAGTGTAATAACAATTCAAAGGATTTCGTTCAAGGAGTTATAAAAACGTATCGGATAAAAAAAGATATTTCATCCTTTTAGGTAATTTAAATAGTAAAAAGTTAATTCTTACGAGAAATGGTGGTGTGGAAATGGGCGAAAGCGAAAATTCAAATTACGGTATGTGCAAAACAATTTGATTGTGTAGCCAAATTGTTTTTTCGTCATCGTTTCAACTAATGGACATCCACGTAGCTCTACTCTCTAGATTTCCACGACGTACGACCTTGGGCCTCCTGCAAACAGCGGTGGCCCGCGACTTCTACCAGGTCATCGGACCATCTAGTGGGAGGTCGTCCCACGCTGCGACGTCAAGTTCGCGATCGCCACTCGAGGACATTTCTTCCCCAGCAGTTATCGGTTCTGCAAGTGCTACGGTCTGCCCGTTGTCACTTCAAATCACTGATTCTGTATGCTATGTCGGCCACTCTCGTTCTTATGCAGATTTTCACATCAATAACAAAGGGCATTTTTCAAAGATTGTCGTCTTAAGCACTGAGGTATATTGTATTTGAAGTAGCCTCGTAATTTTCCTAACGCTGTCTTGACGAGTTGAACTCTTGATGAAACCTCTATATTGAAGGTGGAATCTATTTAAAAGTCTGAGAACGTGTTCGTCTACGACTTCGATTGTAGAGTTCTCAAGCGTCATTGGATTGACTAAATCAAATATAAATTCTTATTTACTGCTTTGTAAAATTCATAACATACTTTACAATTATCAAGAGCGACCATGCTAGTTTTTAACTTTACCTAAGAAAAGTATTTACTAACCTATAAAATTAACTTTAAGTATCCTTTTTTACATTTTATCTTTTACTCCGTAAAAAAATATACCAATTTGAGAATTTAACATATTTACATGACGTATGTTTTTTGATAAATAGGTACTATGAAATACTGACATTATTATTTTATTATATAATAATCTTTTAAAGTTTTACGGGTCTAATATGGGGCGAAGTGTAATATGATCAGGGTCGACAAAATTTATTAATCATATCTTACCAACGGGTGCGTGTAAAAGTGATTATGGTCGCCTGGTTAGCGGACTGCAAAGAGCTATATAGCGGGTTTCAATCTCATCGTCGACACGGATGACTCGTAAGGCACATTGGAAAAACTTGCGGCTGACATTGTTGCTTTAATGTCTGTTGATATAGTGTAATTGAAATACGCCCTGCAGTCTGTGACAGACTTTAATATAGCTTATGGCCACAGCACAAAACGAGACAATTTACACCAAAGATAATTACAAAGGTTTGGATTATATGTTTTAATAGTAGATGGAATCCCTTTCACTGAAAACAGTATAAGATAGAAACTTGTAATTATTTTTACTTTCAAATGCTTACTAGAAAACTAACTCCGATATGCAGTACTATTAAGGGTAAAATCAGCGTCTAGGCCCTAGGCTAGTTAAATTCATGTTTTGTAACTTAAAGAATACCTGTAGGCTTTTAAAGTGGAAAATAATAATACTTTGGTGACATGAGCGCACTAGCTGTCGTCTTAATGATATTTTATAAGGTTTAAAGAGTATTGCCTTTTCAGTGATATAACGATCCACAAATTTCTGTGTACAAGATCTCTTAAAAACCAAGGGTTGTATAACTAACAATGAAACAATATCTATTTTAAAAAGAAATCGTTTATCATTCGTTGATAAAGCTACAATTTCGTGTTTAATAGTAACTTCACTAATAATTTTCATAGAATTTTATTAAGTTATTGAATATTAAATGATTAAATTCTCAATGAAATTAAAATGGTAAAACTGCTTACTTAAATTCATCGCGCAGTTACTTTTTGCCAAAGGTGTAGTTGACATTCAATATATTCAATATAAATAAAAATGCGGGTTGCACTCGCGCGATAGAAAGAGAGGGGTTACTACTTCCTCTCCTACGCCGCGCCGGCGGTCTACATCCTTCCGTCTTACGAATTTTCGATCAGGTCACTTGTCCTGACGCGAGTTTAACATTTTTTACTCATTCCAAAAATGCACAACGCCGCTAAAGAAGTTTTCACTTTAAAAACTAAGCACAGTTACATGAACTTAAATATGTTAGGAGTGAGCATTTGACAGTTATCGTTGACATTTCCTGCTATTAATGGTATAATTTTGATTTTCAAATATTTAAGAGCTCTAACATATTATTATGGCACAAATCTGTAAGATCATATTACATGAATTTTCGAAAAAATATGTCTTTGTAAGTGACCCTCTAAAATATTATTTGAAGTCGATTTCTTAAAACCGCATTTAACTTAAAAAATGGCCTTTGAGTAATTTAAAAAAGGCCAATTGACAATGAACATAATTTTTTTTTGAGAAGTAATTTTTATTGTAAGCCTTTTTGAAATTTTATAAGAAAATTCATAAAATTTTATTTTCGACAATATAAGTATTTAATCAACGTAACGATAATTAGGGTTTTATAAAATTAATTGTATGAATAAACACAGAAATATCTCTTTAACATCTAGATATATTGCAATTTCATGTATTGTATATTTTGATGGCGTGACAATATGTTTCTTAGTGCGGTTGACAGCCCTAGGTTTTGTGTGCGTGCTCACAATTATAAAAGGGTTAAGGATATTACAATTAGTAAAGGATTGTCTATAGATTGTTCAAGGACGTACAGAGTATTTAAACAAGTAATTTGGAGCTTCCAGTTTATAATTGTATTATTTTGTAGAATATGTGGTCATAACATCTTCTGAATAAATGAAAACCATCATCAAGCCATGTTTGAAAACCTGAAATATTCAGATAAATGCGGTGATAATTTCGGTGTGTATTTTAGAAAATTTTACACCTGATTTCTTGTTACGAATCGAGTGCTTCTTTCTCTTTTAACATTCGATTCCTCAGACTGGGCTTTCAATTTCTCCAAATTACTTACCTTCTTTTTTTTTGGTTAAAATAAAGATAAATGTCGGAAAGAAAAGAAGCACTATTTACTCGTATAAAAAAACTCCATTTTCCTTTCGGCAAGGCCGCGGCGGCCGTGACTTTTAAGATTATACTGACGTTAAATTAACGAGTTGGGGTCGCCCGCGGCGTCGCTCTGCCCCGCTCGCGCCGCACTAATTGCCCTTCAGTTCTGACAAATCATGCGAGGATCACAAATTTTAGGTAACCGGGTCGAAGGTGAATCAAAAAATGTTAATTTTTGATCATACTTTATAAATAAGGAAAATTTTCATAGAGTGTAGATCAATTTTATGAGACGTACACATAAAGTAAGTATTTCTTTGGAAGGCAAGTAAAAAATGGTAATAATAAGTTGGAGATAGAATTTTATGGAGATTCTGTTATACAAAACAGGCGAGTAACCTCAGCAGCGGTTCAACGGTTAACCTCAGCTCGCTTTGATTGCACGCGAGTTGTGCTGGCCTACGTGTGTACGTAGACCTGGAACGGATTGGTTAAGGGGCTTTTGTGTGTTCACAAGTGACCGATCTCAGCGTAATATTTGCTTAAGTCGTCCTAAGCATGGTATATAACTTGGGCGCTAAGAGCTATGATGATACCTAGTGACCTATTGATGATATGTCAGGTGGAGCCTGGAGGCGGGGCTTAACGAGCTTTATAAAGTAAGAAAGCGCTTTAAACAGATGTAAATAAGCGAAGTAGAGTAGGGAAGATTTTCTTATCGGGAGACTAAGCAATTGTTATTATCTCTTTAATAGTTTTACATAGATTAGATATTTTTTCCTAAGCAATCGTACAATTAATAATAAAAATGATATCACGTACGCACATTAATTGTTAAAATAACTTTCACTAAAATCTACAAAAAGAAATTGAATTATATGAAACCACTGTTAATTAAGTATTTACAATACCTACTTCCTCGATTACTTTTTTTTTGGAATCGGTGGCAGCTAAGTTTAATATAACGTTCAACATTTGCCGTATAATTTATTTAAGCTAATTGCATAATATATCCATTATATACGTATCTATCTTCTTAAATGTTGAATGTAAGTCAATCGAAGACGACAGCGCGATAGGGGAATGGCGCACAAAAGAACTTGAATTAGCTGGCACCGACTCAAAAAATGATATACTAAATATTGTGAATATTTAATTAATAGTAATTTCATGTGTTTTAATTTCTTTTGTAGGCTTTATAAATTATTATTACTAACTTTTGAAGTGGGTTTTTATGGCTTTTTTTTGTAAAATTCAGTTTATTTCTTGACAAAAGGGAAACTGGTCACTTGCAACACAAGTCTCTCTCTTCATCTTTCACATCAAATTTTTATTAATAATTAAAAAAATATTTACTTATTTAAATCTTTTTTCCTTACCTATAACGTGAATCCAACTACTAAATACGGCTGTGATTGTGAACAATTTAATTTTGGGGCTTGATTATGAAGTTTCATAATTAAATATTTAGTTGCTGAAAATCTAAGTGTTGATAGCTGTGTTACCTAAGCTAGTACGGTTAGGATGTCCATCTGTGACGCCATAAATGCAAGTTTGGATTCACGCGTGCGTTGATAAGTATTTTTCTGATTGTAAGCAGATCACCATCAGACTTGGCTTGCTTTATCGATATGAAGGAAAACACTGTGAAGAAGTTGCCATAAATCCGGAGGACACGTTAAGAGTATCCAACAAGTATTGAGCGAGCACGGATACTACTCACAGACCGACACTCAGGATAGTCGGTATATTGGGAATGTTGTAAAATGTAAGCGTGTTGTAGGATCGCTTTATAAACACACGGCTCGAATACGTGACACAATCACGAAACTTATTTGAAGTGAAACTTCTAATGCGACTTCCAACAAGGTTGCGTTAAACGTTTAACGCTACCATGGAGGTGGTATGAAAGCACTGTTGCGTTAAAAGTTCAACGCTCCTGGGGAGGGGGAATAGAAAGAGACAGAGCGAGAGTGAATGCGTGACACTCTAACGCATGCGCGTAGTATACCTGTTACAGGCCAGTGCGAGCGTTAGCAACGAGTACCGTCCAATATTCCAATAGATTTCGATATTTCTCCACTCAAAAATGATAATTAAAAGATGCGTCAGTTGTGAATTGTAATCAATGTTAATAAAGTTTGTCTTAAAGAAACAATATGAGTTCACTAAAAATCAATTTCTACCCCTTCCTATTTTCATTTCCACATTAAGAAGTTTCACGTCTTCCGGGCGGAGGGATTCCACGCGCTATTTATTTTCTCAGCTATACAAGCATGGATTTATTAACTGATGTGACGTCATATAGCGTTCTAATTGCCGATCGCGTGCACAGTCGGTCGGCCATTGTGACGCGGCGATATCTCGCCGGAGCGACTTCCATCGGACGCTAGCCAGAGGGCGTTACGCCGTTATCGGGCCTCATCTTAATGGCCTGCCGCATTTCTCGCCGCCGCCGCCCCTTCCCGCTTCAGCCCTTCTGTCACTCAAGGTTATAGTGTTCTAGAATGTGAGCGAATTGGTTATGGTCGTATAAAATTATGCGCTATCACCAGAGTTGTGAGGAAATTGTAAATCTTATTTATATTAATATTATATCCCATTTGAGAATATAGTCTGCCTATACGCCGAATTTGTTTACGCGTACAATCCATATAGCTGTCAGTGTCAAATATCAATTCAAACATACTTTTATATTCTTGATAACGGACATAATTATTGACAATGCGTATTTTAGCAAACCCAAAAAAGAGTATACAATAATAAGAGAACTGACAACCACCGGAATATCATACAGCGATTTGAATGGCTATGGTTGCTCGGTTTCTTATTATTATAAATTTTTGCTACTTTGGGTAACGAAACATTACCAACTTAACCATGTTGTTGTTTTAACTTCCTGTTAGAATTGCCAAAGTAAAATAAGTTTCTATCATGTCATCAAATTTTCTTCATATTCCTTTTTGGGAATTTTCATATTTTCAATTAGTCATTCTATTATTCGGTGCATAGACAAATCCATTAAATTAAAGATCATAAAAATCTGTGCAGCCGTTCTTGCGTTATAAATGGTGTAACTAATACGACTTTGTTATACACACACACACACACACACACACACACACACACACACACACACACACACATATAACAAAGCCGTGTTAGTATGTGTATATATATAAGTCTATAAATATAGATGTCGTTGGCACTAGGATTGAAACAATGGATTATACAGTTTTCTATATATAGCCTTAATTTGTTTAGTACACGTAATGGCTATTTAAAATTGAAAAAAATATCCTGAACAAATTAAACTTGTGCTGCATTGTAGTTTATAGCTACCGGAGAACTCTCTGGAATAATTATTACGACTAAGGAAGATTTGGACATAACATGTAGAACAATATGGTACCCAAAATGCGGTTTTGTTGTTAATCCTTAAAGGAAATGAAACGGCTTAAACGTATTTGTTCAAATTGAACACAGCAAATTCAATTTGTACAGGTGTGTGTATTAGAACATTAAGGTTTAAAATTATTATTATAGGAATTAAATTACTATTCGATGTTATCACTTGTTATCTATGTTTGCTAGGGACATTACATTATTACTTGTATAATATATACGAACATTTATTTAATAAAATACAATCATAAATTTTACTTCTATTAGTTTTGTATAGTTGATTTATTGTAGAACTGCATTGAAAAAAAATTGCACATTATAACTAAAAGTTTGAATACCCTAACGAATTTGCATCGTTACGTTATTCAAACTTGTTAAAAATCAAACTCAAAACAAACACCAAATCGTTGACTTTAAGCTAACCAATATTTTGGTTGCCTTAACCAAGCTAAATATTAATTTGATTAATCCCGTTGGTTAAGTTATACCGATTGTTTGTTAATATAACGAATCACTCAGGCATCTCAATGAAATACATTTAACGAAGCTAAATTCGTATTTGGATAGAAATGTTTTTTATTGTGTTTGTGTGTAAGAGAAAAAGGTCTGTATATCTTTTTATAGTCTATAACGTCTTCCTGCATAGTTGTTCGATATGAAAGAGTTTTATATAAAAAAATAAAGTATGTCGCATATTTGAGTAAAGATAAATAAAAAGAATTAAAAAAAAATCATAAAATATTCACGACAGATATTAATATTGAAGCGTAGAAATAACTAATAATTAAAATAAAGTAATTAATAATTGTCTTAGTTCCGGTAGACGCTTATTTTATTCCGAGAAAAGATCAATGTTCATTACATTTCATTCAAAAGGTATTCCAAGAAAAAAAAGATACTTTTTTTTAAAGTTAATTTGTTGCTTAGTATATTTGTACATTTAAATGCAACAATATTTATATTTACAACTATACAAACAGATTTAAATAATTATATAGAAAGTGAGGTGTAATTAAATATAAGATAATAATAATAACTACATAAAACATTCCAATAACTACTATATAGAAATATCTTCTAATTCACAATAAATAAGGGTTTTATTAATAACAATCAAAAAGATATCTATTGACGTACGTAATAGAGAGTAAACAGGCAAATTGAAAACTTTTAAGTATTAAAAATACTTTGTTTTACATTGATGTAAATGAAAGCTGTTCTGTGGGCATTTTATCTATGGCTACGAGTATCTATCGAATGTCTACTTATCTATAGCTGACCGTTAATGGCAAAACACTATAAAGTTGTAATACGAATTTTTGTGTAGTTTTCGCATTTAAGAAAATGTTGTCTGTCAGCGTCGTTTTAAGGATTATACGATCTTTTGCCCTGGGTAGCGTGAAATTGAAAATTTTGCTCAATTATGACCCACTGATTATAAAGTTACATATAAGGAACAAATTCGAAACCGGAGTTAGATAAAGAATTTACACTAAAGTCAAATCCTGCCTTAAGGCAAACACGCAGTCCATGAAATTGAAGTGGGTTATAGTAGGAATTTATTTTGTGAGAAAAAATTTAATATTGCGTGGTAGAAATAGGCCTGAAAAAGTTGCTGCGAATCGTGTTTATTTACTTATAGGTAGGCTGGTAGTAAAAATTGAGATATATGGACTCTTTTGTCAATGCAGCTTTTTAATTCCACATCAGCTTTATGCCGTCTTCATGGTTATATACTTTTTAGATTAGGGATCATTAATAGTATATTTACCATGTGAACCGCAGTGCGTCTGCCACACGAGAGCCATTTATAATGGACGTCTATCGAGTCGAAAATGTGAACTAAATCTACGGACACGAGGACGAAATCGTGTGCGGCCACTAGTCTCGCATGAACAATATTTTTATACGACGAGAGAGCTGCAGCCATACCGTAACGTCACCGAACTGAACGGATTTTCGCTTAATAAAATGAATTCCTGATAAACTTTCGGATATTTTCATTTCAAGGAAATTCATAAGTCCGTCGGAGTTTTCGGCATTATTTTCCCTTCAGTTCAAAAGTCGGGCTGCGGGGCGCAGGGGGGCGGCGGGGCTGGCGGGCGGCGGGGGCAGCGGGGCCGCCGAAATATTCTTAATTAAGCCGGACCGGCGCGTGTCCTCGATCGGCGGAAGGTTGGACATTATTAAAAAGTTGATTTTGATTACCTACTACCTTTCTATCTTCGCTTTTCGAGTAGAAGAAGTGGAGGCATTTAAATATTGGGAAGTCAAATTAGAGTAAAAGAAACTGAGAAAACTTACAAGAGCATATTTAAGATCGGGGTGATACTGTTTGCGGGCAACATACTTACATTTTGTTTTTTGAATGTAAGAGTAAGTACTGTATAAAATGAAAATAGTCACTATTCGGCTGAATTTTATTAAAGTTGTTTATTCTTAATGTACTTAAAATCGATCTGTTAAGCATGATGAGCTCAATAATTTACTAATCTTTATTTTTAACACTTTGATTTTGAAAGTAGTAAGAAGTTTGAGGGATGACCTGAAGGGTTAACCATGCTTTAAGGTTTTGAGCTCCAAACTTCATAGATAATATTTAAAAGTCAAGGAGCTTAAAAATATATTAGTAAATATCATGGCGGAAAGTTTTAGGGATAGCCTGGAAGGTCAACCGTTTTGCATATTTGTTTTATAGCGTTATCGAGGGGTAAGCGAGTATGGAAGCTACTAGAGTATAGGTGGTCACTGCTGCCCATTGATACTTGGAGGAGTCACCAATGCGTTGCCGGCCTCTTGGGTAGGAATAGGATATATTATGGATAGGAAGACGGAACTGACGAAGGGAGGTTGTGAGGTAATGAAGGAGGAGTGGATCATCGAAATTTTTTCTCACTGGACGAAACGCAATAACAGAAAATGTTACTTTACGCCTATGTTTTGTGAGAGTATGGTATTGCATCGGTCAAACTGACTCATTTAAGTGGTGCAGCGATGTTGACGATAGCATGACTACCAAAAGAAATACATTATATTAATTAACAACGCCATTTATGCTATAATGGATACAAATATTTGAAATTATTGTAAATATTTGAACTTACTCCATAGTATATATAGCTATCGATCATAAAATTTCATATTGAATTGATACTCCACCTTGATTATGGAAGTATTTAATTTAAATGATCCGGTGAAGTCATCTACTCTTAATAGGTTGAGGTACTACAGTTAACTCGAAGCGGATATTGTCACAAATTAAGTTTGAAACAAGTTACGTTCAACATTAAACTTAAGCAAACGTCATTTGTTCGTGACCCCCATAAAACCTTCACTACCCTAGTAGAGTTGTCTCGATTAGAGGGAATCAAATTTTAATTTAGAACGTCGCTCAATTCCACTACCTTATCCGAGGTGGGTCGCTTAGGTGAGTGAATTTTCAAGGAATGAACTGGGTTACGGCTCCCCATAATTTCAGACTCTGTTTTACGCCCTCGGTGACGTATTCAGAGCGTAGACAGACTGTAGTGCGGGCATGCGCTATTCTTCTGGAGTGATAAGAGCGAACTAGCGAGCGACTCGAATTGGGGGAAACTATTTTATATCTACCATTTTAGTTACGATTCTGCTATGGTTGTTGTACTTCGATAATGATAATAACACATATTGAGAGAGCCATTGGAAGTCTTCAATTTTCCTATTTTTAAATCATCGTTAATTATGAATGGGTGTCGAAGACTCATTACCGTGTTTCTAATGCCTGTTGGTAGTATTCCAATTTTGTAATCGCAGGTGAGTTTAGCGCATGTTGTCGTCGTAACAGTTCATAATAACTTTCTCGCTTCTGTTGTAACATTTTAGTTTACTTTTTCGTTATCGTTATTTTTATTTTATCTTTTTTGCTTATAGTTTTCTCAAAACACAATAAAATAAAAGGCAAATTCCCAAAAATACTTTTTTATTTGCGCAAAAATAACTCTCATCGATATTTATTTGTAAAAAAATGTACATCTACAAGATAGTTTCTTGAGTATCCACGAGATAAAATTTTCAACATTAGCACCAATTGAACTAAGTAAATACTCATACATGAATACAGTTGAAAAATTCTTAATATTTTTTGTATGTATTTGAATAGAGTTACGTTACACTGATGGTACCGCAAATGTTGCATGGAAATAACCACTGGCTTTCTGCCTGCGGCTTTATGGGCATGGAATTCGGTATTTGTAAGTTTTTATTACAAACTCACCCCCTCCCTCATTCACCAGTCCACTTTTCCTTAAATTCCTCCCCAACCCTTGTATATTTTTCAATAAATCGAGCGCATCTTGATCACAGAGTAGAGTGTAGTTTTTTTTCTTTAGGATGTTTATTTGTTCTTAATATGACGTCTTCAGAGCCCTATGACGCCAGTAATTATTGTTACGGACAACCGCGCTCTCGGTCTTTTAATTAGAAAATAACGTATATGAAATAAATATTTAGTAATAGTATATGGACTTAGTTAAGGATTCTTTTTTGTATTTTGTGTGTATTAAATTATTTGTTATTTTGTTTCATTACCGGGTAATGTGTTTTATTGCCCAGGTAGGGATTAATTGTTAAAAATTGTTTGTTAGGATTATTTATTAGAATTATTTTGGAATATTTTGTGTGTGCATATTTCATTTTGTTTATATGAATTGTGATACAAAACTATTGTAATGCATATATTAATTTCATACTAAACACAATTCGTACGTGCAACCAAAAATATGGGGGACCAATAGGAGGCCGAGAACCGGGGTGGTCTGTACGGTACGGCCGCAAATCGGTATACCAAGCACATGTGACGCTCCTACAGCTCCTACGCCGCACACGGCGAATGATAGGAGATGCCCGGTTTTTCGCCGAGAGGCATGGGTAAGAGGACTAAAAGTCCCCCCTCAGGAAAGACCTTGGGCGACCAGAGGCCAGAAAGGCACTGCAAGGTCCGTCGCAACCCCCCCGAGACGAAATACCATAGTGGTCGACAACACCATGACGGAGGGAAAATCTGTCCCCGCCACACCGTAAAGCCGAAACTGACTCCAGCTCCGGAACAAGGGGAAACCACGGAACCGGCACAACGGGTAGAGGCCACCGACCCTACAGAACAGCCGCCCACCGACTCAGCCCCCCAGGGCCCGACTCGGCATACACAGCCGAAACCGAAAAAGGGCAAGAAGGCGAGAAGGAGGGGAAGAAAGATGCTACAACAGCAACAACAACGGCAGCAGCAACCAACAGAACCGAGAGCGACAGGTCACCCCCGAGAGGGAAGAGTGAGAAGAGCAGATCAACTCCGGAATATGCCGCTCTCCCAAACCATGCAACAGAGACAGCAACTCCCACCACTCCCACAACAGCGGAGGCCGATCGGGAGACCACTACCCACCCTCACCATATCAGACCTGGCCCAGGAGGTGGCCAGTCTAAAAGCAGCCATGTCCGAGATGACAAAGATACTCATCACAATACTCCGCTCAATCAAGACTGGCCAGGATCCGACACAGGACATTGTGGAAGGCCTGACACTCGCGGGGATGTTCTGAATCTCAGGATCATATTCTGGAACCCGGGAGGCATCATAGGGAAAACTCGTGAGCTTCGAGATCTTGCTCAACTCGAAGACGCCCACATCATACTGCTGGGCGAAACGAAACTGCCACCAGAACAGGAACTCAGAATCCCCAACTTCTTTGCCTATCAACGCGACGGGATCTCCGCGCGAGGGCCGGCTTACAGAGGCACAGCGATTCTGATCCGCCGCGACATAATGCACGAAGCCGAGCAGCTCACGGACTTCGAAAGCATGTGCTCGATAGGCATAAGAGTACGCTCGTCGGAGCAAGAAATACGGCTATTCGCGGCCTACCGGCCCCCGGGTACCAAGATGTGCGTTCAGGACATCCACGCTATCTTCCAAGAACAAACTCCCACACTCATTATAGGCGACCTCAATGCCAAGCACAAGGCGTGGGGGTTGCACTCTATCTCCAGGGCCGGCAGACTACTCATGGAGGATGCTGAGCGCCAGGGATACGAGGTGCTGGGCCCTGATACACCCACGCACGTGCCTACTGACATCCGACACCGACCTGACGTGTTAGACATAGTGATAGGCCACAAAATGAGGAGGCCGATGCACGTAGAAGTCATGTACGGAATGGACACGTAACATCTGCCCATCCTCGTGACGGTTGGGTCCGGCACCTCCAATTCGCCACCGGTATCAATGAGACAACGAGTGGATTGGAAATCCTTCGAAACGTCCCTAGAGACACAATACCTCGGATCCTCCTTCGAGACCGCTGCCGACGTCGAGGCGTCTGCCAACTTAGTGGTGGAAAAGATAAAAGAGGCGCAGATCAGGGCCATGACTCTTTTGCCATCTTCGACGTCCCGCCGCGGCGACCTGCCCCGAGCATCAAGAGGAAGCTGCGGCTCAAGGGCAGGCTGCATAAACTATGGACGCGCTGCTCGAAGCTGAAAAAAGAGCTGAACGGCCTTTCGAGAAGTATATCGGAAGCAGTCAGGGACTTCCGTGACGCGACCTGGGAAGCGACCATCGACTGCGCCGGTGAGAGCGCGAAAAATCTCAATCAACTCTGCCGCCAACACCTTAATGTCCAAAGCAGCTCCTAAATGTCCAATCACCGATCGCTCGGAGGTCCGGCGCTATGACGCCAAAGCCAGAGCGGAGGTGATAGCCGAACATCTGGCTGAGCAATTTACCCCGAATCCCCCGCCACCTCCCCAAACCTGCAAAACATCATGCACAGGTGAGGAACCGTGTGGAGGGTTCATGGCCACCACCCTCCCCTCTCTCCAGGAGATCTGTTCATCACCCCAGCTGCACTCCACAAGATTGTCATACGCCTCCCCAAAAAGCCCCAGGACCGGACGGCATGTCTACGGCCGCGCTGAGGCATCTCCCAGGGGCGATAGTGGCCATGAACAGAGTGTTCAACGGAATACTCCGCACTGGTCACTTCCGGAGGAGTGGAAAGGGGAAAATCATAACGATACCCAAAGCGGGAAAAGACCCGCGTAAGCCAGAGAACATTCGGCCTATCACCCTGCTATCGCACGTGGCAAAGACCTTAGGCGGGCCCTGCTCACCAAACTGCGCCTCTTCCTGACTCCGCGCCAGGAGCAGTACGGGTTTCGCGAAGGACACTCCACCACATTGCAGCTCATAAGGTGCTGCACTACCTCGCTTCCGAAAGGAACTGCGAAAGTATACGGTAGCAGTATTCTTAGATATGGAAAAGGCTTTCGACAGGGTGTGGCACGACGGCCTCATATATAAGCTCATGGACACCTCGTTGCCACCTGCTCTCATAAGAGTCGTCGCCAACTTCCTACAACGTCGTAGTTTCTGCGTCGCTGTCGACGACGTACTATCCGCCCACGCCCGATAGAGCAGGAGTACCAGGGGCAGCTGCCTCTCTCCGAACTGTACGCGGTATACACAGACGACATACCCGCTGCATGGTCATCTCGGGGACTGGGAGGACGACGTGATGCTGGCGCTGTACGCCGATGACAGCGCGTATTTTGCATCGTCGCGAAGGGCCGACCTAGCCGCGAAGATCCAGCGCGTACTTGATCTGCTACCCGAATGGCTGGACAAATGGCAGGCTGGAGGATGGCCGTGAATGTCAGTAAGACGGCTGCTCTATTAACCGGCAGCCAAAGAAACATGCCCGATAAACTGCGCCTGAGAGGTCAAGCGGTTGAGTGGAACACACGAGTGCGATATCTGGGCGTGCATATCGACCGCTCGCTGCGAATGACTCCACAAATAAATCATGTCATCCAGACGAGTCGGGCTGCGTGCGCCAAATTGCGGCCGATACTCGCCTCCAGACTGCCCATTAGAACCAATGTAGCAATATACAAATGCTACGTACGCTCCCGCCTGACCTACGCTGCGCGGCTTGGTATGCCCTTTGCTCAGGATTGCAGCGCCAGCTTCTCCAGGCCCAGCAAAACATAGTGCTCCGCTTTATTGCGGGGGCCGGGTGGTACGTCAAAAACGACGTCATCGCCAGAAACCTGGAAGTCGAAACTGTCGAAGAGTTCGTAAGAAAGTTGACGCGACGCGCCTTTAATCGCGCAGACGCAGGTCCCCACCCATCTCTGCACAACCTGGCACCACATCTTGACCGACCGACGAGAGGATACCAGCTCCCACGGGACCTGGTAACCGAATCGTCCGATGACTAGAAAGTGTGACTGACGGACATTGAACGGACGACGGAAGTCGCCAACTAATAGACAAAAGACCCGAGGGGGCAGTGTCCCCCCTGAGATGAAGCCAGGGTCCAAGCCATGGGCTCATACCCGCACTTGCACCCGTAGCAAGGTGCAGAGGACTCGCGACACGCTCCTACAGAAAGTATGTGGAGTGCATGGCCACAGCACCTCTTGTGTAATGTATGCAGTTCATATGTGCAGTCAGATGTGCCATCTATAAATTGTAGACATTTTGTTGCATCAGTCGCAGTTGTACTACGGCCGCCACATGTGCAGTTCGTGCTGAATATAGAAGTTGAGAATCCACGCTGTCTTTCATTTTTGCCGACACCGTAACAACTCCGTTTTCTGAGGCGATTAAAGAAGAATTCCAAAGTGCGGACTTACGCGGCGGTGGAGAAATCGCCGTAACAATTATTATTTGCCTAGTAACATTTCAGGCTATCTCTTTAAATGAGGACAATTTTTTTCGTAAAGGCCAAATTAAATGAAAAAAAAGCCTATTTTCTGTGCTGCAAGTCCAGCTCTATCTACTCTTGAAAATTGCATTAAAATTCGTCCAGTAATTATAAAGATATGCGCGAATAAATGGACAGATAGAAAGATAATTTTAAAAATCCTTTTCTCTTACATTACCTTCTCTTGTCGTCCTCTTTCTATTTTTTATACATACAGACACAATGGATTGTGCTGTTTCATTGTATATTATGTTTTATTGTATATATAGATTTAAAAATAATTTATATCGTTTTTTTCTACTGTTTTTATTTGTTTCAAAACCATTCGATTTATAGATTTTCGACTATGAGCAGTTCTAGAATTCTTAAATTTTCTTCGACTAGTTACAGTAAAATTGATAAAGCAAGTTGATTTTTCTCATATTTTCAAAAGGATTTCAATGGATAAAATGCACAATCTGATTATTTGTAGAATTTCATGACTACAGGCCAAATTCGTTCGTTAAAGAATGTAATCGGCTAAAGATACAGCAAAAATGTTTTTTTAAAAGAATTTACTCAATCGAAATCAAAATCTAATTAGCTTTAGAGTTTGCTAAATAGAATCGAATTCCGTAAGAGCGGCACGAGGGCGTTTCTTGAAAAATATCTTCGGAAAAAGAAAAGAACAGCTACAGGATGTTTTTTTTCTTTTAATGTTCTTCAATCGATTGAACCTAACAATTTCAGGATTTAATCAGCGCTAGAGCTTATATAAAAGACTACAGGGAAAGTCTAACTTTAAAAAAATTGTTCTTGATTTTTAGATTTATACGTTTAAATCCCAAAGTTTGAATATCGAACGGAAATGCGTTTGTGGTTATGAACCTCGAAAATAAAAGCCTGGGAAGTGTTTGAACTTGTAATCCAACCCGAAACTCGTCACTATTTTCGAGCTCGCTAGGAACTATTCATACATACACATTTTCGAACTGAAAGGTATAAAGGTGAGTAAAGTTCTTGCGATTGTCGTAAACACAACTTTAATCAGACGATTCGTCTGTAAGTTTCTTGAAATTATTCATTGTGGTTAAATTATTCTCTAAGGATATAAGACTAATTTGACCGAAGTCAATGGGTCTTGCTATTTTAACTAAAGTTTTTTTGCGATGCTTAAATATTTGAAATGATCGGATAAATATTTTTACTACTCCGAAATTCGTTTTGGATAATTTTAATTTTGCGATTTTTAAAAATTCTTTTAATCGATTAAATATATTTTGTACAATCGCAAAACTCTAATTATGAGGAATTCCAAGTTGAATGAAAGGTTTTTGAAGGCATCGAATATGATAGTATTTGTATATAAATTTCATTCATATACAAACTACAGAATGAATATGGAAATTTGGAGTATAGCTGTCTTCTATAAGCCGCTTCTTAAGTTTTTAGTCAAATAACAAAACAAATATTTGGGGGGCAGTCCATAAATTCAATAGAAGCTAAAAAATTTTTTTTCAGCAAACAACAACGGGTGGCATATACTTGAATAGTTCTTTTAAAAAAACTTTAAGGTTTCAAAGAATTTTTTATTAATTGATTATTTACGAAAACGATCGTTCAGAAATTAGCAGAAATTGTATCTCCCCTTTATTTTAAACCGTACATTTAAAAAATAAAAAAAAAAAGTATGATATTAACACTTTATAAATATTTGCAACGAATATAATTTTGAACATGATCGGATACACTGTTTTTGAGTTATTACGAAAAACTGCACTTTTCAACAAAAGGACGTAAGTACCATAAATATACGCTCTTTTGCTGGTGCACTTTAATATACACTAATTTCAGAGTAACAGTCGACATGCCTACTTGTTTCTCTAGTTATAGGCGACAATAGTGCTTATACCTATTCTGTGCGGAAAAGTGTAACAATGTAGTTTTTTTATTATGGCTTAATACCTTTGAAGATAATGGAAGAATGCTGAAATTTCATATATTTTCTTTAATAAAGTAAGCATTTTAAAAAACCAAAAATATGTGTATGTATTTCACATAATCAACCTGACCATTAAATATGTTAAATGATGAACGCGTCCAAAGTTTTTTTTTTTTTTAAATAGATCATTGATTTGAATTCGTTTACTTAAGTATTTCTTCGCGATTGGTTTAATTTTTGTATCTACTAAATCAATTTTTTTTCTGTCTAGTAGATATAAATGAAGGTGTAAAAAACTGACAGACAGATAAGAGACTAATCCAATAAGGGCTCCGTTTTTTCCACTGAGTGTAGTACGAAACATTAAGAAAAGCTCAGAAGTATTTTATTTATAAGATTATCTTTAAGGTTACGACTATTTAAAAATCTGAGAATCGATAAAGATAGAAAAAATACTGAATGTTAGTAATTAGACGGAATTTTAATAGTGTGATTAGACCATCTACCTAACGCTTCGCGCCATGATCAGTGCGATATTAACGCACAACTGTATAGGTAGTTTTTGATTTGCACGTACATTTTCCATGTCCCCTAGTTCTACAGCAGGAAATTATGGGGCTGACCTATCGGGTAAACCGTTCTCAAGACTTTTTAGTGTGGTTATCGGGCCCCGATATAGCTCATGACTAAAACATCCATGTACTCAATAGTCACGTCGAATGCGCTTTCCTGTCGTGAGCAAACCGATATGGTTCTGGCGTGTTTTTAATTATTATAAGAGCAAATTCATCAATAAAATGGTTTTAATCAAAAATTGAATAATACCCATTAAATATTTTATTTTATTTATTATATTTTTATTATTATACCCACTTATTTTAACCACTTTCTGCATTTCATGTACACGTCTTTGAAATTGTATTTTTATTAATAAAAAATATTTTACGCATGCTGAAAATATACGTAAGTAGAGAAAATTACGACAATAGTTAGGGTTCTTTAATGAGAAGACGTTCAGTGGACTTTCTGTAGCCGCTCAGCGCAATCAAGACATAAATTTTTCTTTGATGATTAACTTCATACTGTCTTTGATGATTAACTTGATACCGAGCCACGAGCACAGTGTAACTTAGGTTGAACGTATTTTTTGAAATTGAAATAAAAAATGAATATTTATGTAGAACTTGTACTGATCGTTATTTTTGTTTTAATAAATTTAATCTATATTCATAATCCAGGAAACCTTTAAATTTTTCAACGATCATAATTTTATTTTAAGAGAATGCCTATTTTAAGAAAGAGATAGATTAATAGCATTGATCTCCCAGCGGACGAAACTCGATCATAAGTTAAGCTTTTAAGTTCGAACGTTATCGAGGTTCTTATGTTAAAGAGTTTTTTTTTCTAATTTTCCGCCATGACTATTGAAAAATTTTCACAAAATTGGAAAGTTACTGTTTTCACCACATTTTCTAAAATCGAGTTTTCCCCTGATCTTGACATTTTATTGTCCTAGGAATTTATTTCGACCATTTTTCGAGGGTGGGCGTGCTTGCGCGTGTGTATGGGAGCGTGTATGTGTGTAAACCTCTTATAACTTTTGAACGGATTAACCGATCGAAACAAAGTTGGCGACATTAAAAGGATCTACTCAACTTACATGAAAAGAGATTATATCATATGGTATTGTAACACATGTTCGTATTTCTAGAGGGTATTAAAATAACGCTGTCAGAGCTAATTAATATATTTTATGTAGTTAGATTAATTTACAGATATGGGTTGATGGAAAAATTCTTAGAAATTTCTATTTTGCATTTTAAATTACTAAATATTCCTAATATGAAAAAATAAAAAAAATATATCTCTAAAATGGGGAAACTTTTATAAGTTTCATAAATGAGAAGTATCATGTTATTCTGTTTAATTTCAGTCTAATAGAACAGATCTTAGTCGGAAATATTACATTTTGTCATCTCTCGGATCTGCTTTATAGCAAATCAGTCACTGTTTACATACCACTTTTATTTACCAGTATTTCAAAAATTCAATTGGGATTAATTTAAATAATAAATGTACTTGATTTATTTACTGATTCAAGTAAAACGGAATAGCGATATTTTATGTAATATCAATAGATGTGCTGAGCGCACGCGCGGATGGGCAATTATTTATAATTTGAATTAAAACATATAAAAATGAATAATATGACAACAAAAATGATGGAGCAATGCGGACTTAACTATAAAAATTGCAAATATGATAAAGTTTCCTAGTTTCTTATTGAATGAGATGCTAAAATGCGAAATTTTGAGTGCATCTCCAAATTCCATTGATGGAAAAACTTGCATAGGTCAGCTTAGCAGGTGGATAAAACGACAGATATATATATAAAGTTTGTTTATAAGCTTTGAAAATTACCGATATTGATGTGAATCAAAAATCATTAGAGTCCTTTCCCTATAATCCGAAAGCAAATTATAATTTTGTAAAAGATATCAGATTTTTTTAATGAACTGTCCACACGCAATTGCGATATTAAAAACTGACAATATCTCGATGTTTTTATAGATGTTTTTATATTTTCGAAACTCATCTATTCGATAACATTTGGCATCTGTCCTGAATGAAAGTTACACCCTGACAGGTAACAAAAAAATTTTGAATTTCTTGGGTACCTGATAGTTTACTGCATATTTTTAATATCATGGAAGATACGGGAAATTGATAAAAGTCAAAACCGCCACTGTGGAGAAAATACACTTTTGATTGCCGTACTTTCGTATACGACTAAATTAAATATAACAGCAGCAGAAATTGTGAATACTACTACTTAATCCAACCGCATACTAAACAGTTCAAGAGGTCCACTTGACGTTTCAAGTGTGTGCGCTGTTTTTCGAGGAAAAATATTAGTTCTATTTTTTTCAAATATGTTTGTGCAAATAATGTGTATAGATTATATGGATGTATGAAACTGTCGAGTTTTGAAAATTTTACGCGGTCTGTATTATATCTTTACTTTAAGGTACTTCTTAATTTTTTATTTCGTAATTCTAAAGAAAATAAAAAAAAAAGGAAATCGGTTGGTAAATAGAGTAGAAAAAGGTACTTAACTGTTTCGTTTTCACCTATTTATATATAGATTATAAGTTTCGAGAAATGCAGTCACGTCAAGGTATCCTAGATCAATATGTATAAAGGTCAATGTCTAGGTCGTGCAGAAGTTTTCCTAAGTGTTTAAAGACCCAGCACAGTTTTACAGCTGAACTATACCGGAACGTTACAGCGAAACGCCACGTGTAAGGTAAGTTGCGTGGGGCGTCATTGAAGATTAAGTAGTGTTTACTTCCCGTTCTGGTGATACATCCTTCCGCAAACGTCGTCCTAAGCACACGGGCGGCGCGGGCGCTGCTTCCTTCAAAACTCCCCTTGGAATCTGTACAAACGAAAGTTGCGCAAAGTTCGTCATTCGCTAGCAGGTAACGCCGAAAACGAGAGAGAAGAAATTCCACCAAAGAGACATTCGAAGTTTTCAAGTTTTCTCTTTGAAAATTTAATGTCTTCCCGCTATAGAAGCAAACTTTCTGTTTTATAGATACGCGTACCGACATGAATTTGAGCGCCACAGGACTCACAAAAAATGTTTTGGTAATATAAGTGATCCGTTTTATTACTTAACGATCTGAAAGTTTGTTGATTAGTTCTTTGAAAGGAAATTAATATTCTGGATACTTTAATCTTAAGTTACATTATTAACATAAATGCTAAAATAAGTTTAATTGTTTAATTGTTTGCATAGTTTTCGCATTTTCAATCGGTATTCTAATTGGAGTATAAATTTAACACAGAAACAGTTTACGCCACAAAGAAAAATTTGTATTATAATTAATTTAATGATAGTATTATATATGAAAATAATTCCAGATGAGACCCGTTTAAAAATATAGAGAAGAATTAGTATAGGGATTGATGAAATCGAGAGTATAGTTAAGATCTGAACCAAGAGCTGGACCAAAGTCGGAATTGAAAGCGAGGAAATCTAGTAGGTCTTAGAGAGAGGCCTGATTGAGAACCAAAAGCAGACCTGAGTCAGGTCGAAAGAGGAACTGAGTACAAAACCAAAAGCGGTCGCAGGCAGCGGCGGGTGTGTTTTGTCGGTGGCGAGATTTGAACGATGGTTAGCAAACATTTTGCCGAACTCATGAGGAAACAGATCTATATAAAAAAAGGAAAACAGTGTCACTCCGGAGTGCTGACAGAAGTGAAAACTTGAACAATTACGTGTGTATTTTTTGAATCATCAGGAAATATTTTTGAATCGTCAGGAAATATTTTATTGTGCAGGAAATACTTTTTTATTCATTATTATAAATTGCTACTACAAGCATTATATTACTATTTTCATTTAATGCGTTTATTGTACATGAAAAATAATGCATATTATTTTACATACATAAATTGCAATCTATTGCTTAAGACGTAAATTTACAAATGCAATACGAAAAGTTGCAACATGAATGTATATCTATGTAGTGCGTATATACACAATATGTGTTTACATCATATATAGTTATATTGTCAATGTATTTCAACCCAAACTTAACTCTCGTGTAAACGACGTGTAAGCGGGGCCAATATATGTACAGAGCTGTCGGTTACGGTAACGGTAACAGTGTCGCGAGTTCAAAGTTTATTCACATTTCCAAAAATGTCAACTTGCAAGTGTATCCTATGTAAGTACATACACAATATACGTAGATACTTATGTACAGAGCTGTCGGTTACGGTAACGGTAACAGTGTCGTGAGTTCAATGGGTAATTCCCATTTCCAAAAATGTCAATTTGCATATGTAACCTATGTAGTACATACACAATATACGTGATACTTATGTACAGAGCTGTCGGTTACGGTAACGGTAACAGTGTCGTGAGTTCAATGGGTAATTCCCATTTCCAAAATGTCAATTTGCATATGTAACCTATGTAAATACATACACAATATACGTAGAAACTTATGTACAGAGCTGTCGGTTACGGTAACGGTAACAGTGTCGTGAGTTCAATGGGTAATTCCCATTTCAAAATGTCAATTTGCATATGTAACCTATGTAAATACATACACAATATACGTAGAAACTTATGTACAGAGCTGTCGGTTACGGTAACGGTAACAGTGTCGTGAGTTCAATGGGTAATTCCCATTTCCAAATGTCAATTTGCATATGTAACCTATGTAGTACATACACAATATACGTAGATACTTATGTACAGAGCTGTCGGTTACGGTAACGGTAACAGTGTCGTGAGTTCAATGGGTAATTCCCATTTCCAAAAATGTCAATTTGCATATGTAACCTATGTAAATACATACACAATATACGTAGAAACTTATGTACAGAGCTGTCGGTTACGGTAACGGTAACAGTGTCGCGAGTTCAGAGTTTATTCACATTTCCAAAAATGTCCACTTGCATGTGTATCCTATGTAAGTACATACACAATATACGTAGATACTTATGTACAGAGCTGTCGGTTACGGTAACGGTAACAGTGTCGCGAGTTCAAAGTTTATTCACATTTCCAAAAATGTCAACTTGCAAGTGTATCCTATGTAAGTACATACACAATATACGTAGATACTTATGTACAGAGCTGTCGGTTACGGTAACGGTAACAGTGTCGTGAGTTCAATGGGTAATTCCCATTTCCAAAAATGTCAATTTGCATATGTAACCTATGTAAGTACATACACAATATACGTAGATACTTATGTACAGAGCTGTCGGTTACGGTAACGGTAACAGTGTCGTGAGTTCAATGGGTAATTCCCATTTCCAAAAATGTCAATTTGCATATGTAACCTATGTAAATACATACACAATATACGTAGAAACTTATGTACAGAGCTGTCGGTTACGGTAACGGTAACAGTGTCGTGAGTTCAATGGGTAATTCCCATTTCCAAAAATGTCAATTTGCATATGTAACCTATGTAAATACATACACAATATACGTAGAAACTTATGTACAGAGCTGTCGGTTACGGTAACGGTAACAGTGTCGTGAGTTCAATGGGTAATTCCCATTTCCAAAAATGTCAATTTGCATATGTAACCTATGTAAGTACATACACAATATACGTAGATACTTATGTACAGAGCTGTCGGTTACGGTAACGGTAACAGTGTCGTGAGTTCAATGGGTAATTCCCATTTCCAAAAATGTCAATTTGCATATGTAACCTATGTAAATACATACACAATATACGTAGAAACTTATGTACAGAGCTGTCGGTTACGGTAACGGTAACAGTGTCGTGAGTTCAATGGGTAATTCCCATTTCCAAAAATGTCAATTTGCATATGTAACCTATGTAAATACATACACAATATACGTAGAAACTTATGTACAGAGGCATCGGTTACGGTAACAGTAACAGTGTCTCGAGTTCAATGTTAGGGTTTGGGTTCGAGTTCAATAGGGTTCGCTGCCGGGGCCGCCCAGAGTCTTTCAGTTAGAAGATAGCGCGCTTCTAATGTCTAATGAGTCGTAAACGACTTACCCATATCTGTTCAGCTGAGATAGCACGTACCGCAGGCTGATTGTGTTAGAGGCGTTGACCAAAGCTCGTTCAGAAGATATATACCCAAGAAAGATAAAAGTACCAAAGTCGATGAGGCTGCAGGAAACGATTGACAAGTGTTGAACAATCAATATAGCTGCGCAGGGATTGCACTAAGACAGGTCCCTGCCTATACCAATCTGAGAAATAAACGTGTACTTATATGTGTATGTATTAGGCTATTAGTTATATGAAGTTTAAATGTTTATCGATTGCTGTTACAGTTTGCTGGTAACAAGGTAGGGTTATTGGTTCGTCGTGTTTATTGTTTATGAAACAACTACTCTATGGTCATATAACATAGCCGATGCCGCTCTCAAATCACTGGCGCGATTATAACTTTTCCTGTTTTTGACCCAAACTCCCATTACTAATATATTTTTTTGTTATGTCGTTTGTTATGTCGCTTTAAATCTATGTTGAAAAATCTCTCCCTCATGAGAAAAAATATATTTCCGTGAATATAGCAGCTACAAGTGTTGTATTATTATTGAAAAAAATGACTTGCTTAAACTGTCAGCTAAGGTTTGATTGTTACAGAAAATTTATGAAATAATGATTTTTATGAAAGGAAACCACAAATCACACTGTCAAGATTTTATTAATTAAACATTAATTAAGTACTTATATTTACATAAACGTGTTTTTAGTTTAGACAGTACAGAAGAAAGATTTTAATTGACATGTTTACAATTTTCTGTTTTACGTTTTCGTTACTTTGTCTTGAGTAGGTATCGCTCAGGTGAAACTATTTTTGTCTCATTCACATACAAAACCTTTGGATCCATAATAGGATAAGCCAATCATTAACTAAACTCACTTTTAATTTATATCTTTCAATAAAATAAAATGTAAAACTGAGTTATTTCGAATCAGTTTTATATTTTCGTACAACAAAGTCGGACAACTACAAGCCATGCTCCTGCAACTCATAGTACAAATGCAGTAAGATAAAAAAATGAGATTTTTCACTGTCCGCTATGACAATTGAAAAATTTTCATAAAACTTGAAAGTTCCTGTTTTCACCCCGATTTTCGAAAATCTTCTTGACGTTTTAAGGTTCTAGAAATTTAATTTGACCATTTCACGAGTGATGTCTATATGCATGTGTGTGTGTTTGTGTTTGTATATATAAACCTCCCATAATTTTACAACTAGTTTTGTCTAGTAGGTTTTAAGAAACCTCAAAAATAAAGTTTAAAAAAAAATGTTTTTTGAAATCATTTTCAGTTTTCTCCACCGATTGATATCAAAATCCACTTAGTTCCTTTCCCCAAACAGGTGCATAGCTTGCCGTAATCTGAACAAAAATCGTTTTATTAGTTCAAGAGATATCGTTGGACATAATATTTTAAAAAGTGGTCTGTTATAGTGCTTTGTAAATCGCTTTACACATACATTCCAAAATCGATCCAATTGTTATCCTTCAAACAACGACGTTCCTTGCTCAATTCATCAGAATCGGTTCATATTCCAAAGATATTTATGGAGAAAAATTTTAGGAAAAATGTTTTTATCAAGAATATTTTTTAAGCTACTGTACCGATAAATTCTTAAATCTAATCAGGTCTTCTCGTTAAAAAATAGCATCGTTCGGCGCACATTGCATCAAAATCTATTGTTTCATTTGAGAGATGCAGTTAACGGAAAATTCGAAAAAAAAAAACGCATTTCCCATAAATGATTGTTTTACGAAGATGTTTTGTACTCGGTCATCTTTTTCTGTTTAAAATTTGCATTGGATGCCGTGAAGAAGATCACATTCAAACTACGTGCTCCAAAGATATTGTACTTGAAAAATAAAATAAAGACATTTAAAGTTCAAAAAATCACTCGTTTTTCGTAAGGCGAGAGTAGAGTACTACTTCATGCGCTCCGCTTATAAGGCGTGCAAAAGCGGTTTTTAATACACATAAACTTTTGAATTATAAGAGCTCAAAACTTATTAGAACTATATTTCTGAGATCGGAAAGTTTGAAAAAACAATGAAATCGATTTTTTGAGCACGATGAACTGAATAATTTGTTGCTCCTTTATTTTTAACACTGTGAGATAGTAATCTAAAGAAGTTAGAACTTATCAAGAATGGTCAGAAGGTCAACCGTTTTTCAAATTTTTGAGCCAAAAACTCATAGACAATATTAGCTCAAAAACACATCGATAATCATCATAGCGGAAAGTTTCATGGCCTGCAGTATCAAAACGTATTACAGATTTTTTGTTATTTTAGCTTGCAACGCTCACTTGTGAAGTGTTGGGAGAGAAATATCATATTGATTTCTATCTGCTTTTATTCCAAATTCAAGTGTACGCAAAGTCCTAGGATTACGGGGAGTTCATTAAAGGCTTTCATGAACAAACGTGAGCAAGCGAGTGAATGTAAGAATAAAGTAATCGTAGGACCGACTGTTAGCAAATTCTAAAGTAGTAGAGTTAAAAAACTGAAAGCAGGTACGTTGCTTGATGAGTATATTTTAACCTGAAAATTACGTATCTGAAGTTATGTTCAAATAGAAAACAAATGGCGTATTAAACCTAAGTTAAAGGGCTTGGAGAAAAGGTAGAGTAGTGTCTGCCTTTGGTGTTCGACTTGGTGAAAGAACTACTGTGGCCCGAAATAGTAATATAATGAAATTCTAAATTACACAATAAAGTTACAAACATTTATAAAGTTATTGATATCTTTTATTTATGTTTATTTATTATGTATGCGAATGCGTGTGCGTCTATGTGTCTGGAAGCATATTTCTCTCTTTCTATCTGTCTCTCTCTGAGTGTATGTTTGAGTGTGCGTGTGAATGGGTGCGTGCGTTTGTGGGTGTTGTGTGTGTCTAACTATAAGTATATTAAGATTTTTTGTGGGACACAAAATGTATGCGCCGGCATTGGAAATACCAATGTATTTCCAATGCCTTCCAATTTTGGTAAATTTAACAAAATATTTGTTAAATTTACCATTTAACAAATATTTTGTGCAACTTATATTACGTATTAATTTTATATTACATGCACTTTTTGATACCTACTAAGTTTGCTAAGATGATAAAAAAATGTAAACAAAACAAAATTTATTCTTACAAATTAAAAATTTTTAACGCTAAAATATTGAATAGTTTCCTTTTTGTAATGGTAAAGCACAATTTTTACTTACGTAATAAAATTGTAAAAGAACGGAATGGATTTCTCAGGGGGTTTTCTAAAACCCCCTGAGAAATCTATATATATAATACTATGCTCACTGTAGACAGTGAGCATAGTATTATATACAGGCCCATATATCGGACTGAACTCTTAAATTTTTTATTTCAAAAGTTAGATTTAAAAAAGTCCAAAAGCTTTTAGTAAAAATGAAAAACAATTTTGATGCCTAGACTTTGGACCTTCGACGACAAAAGAATGAAACAACACCGCTGTGTGTGTTCAGGCCGAAAGGCTTAGGGCTTTGCGTTTTCCACGCCGACCCGATGCAACAGACAGTCCGGAATAAGTCGGCATAAGCCGACCGCTCATCCTGCTTATCGAGGCACCAGCTCTTTTAGTTTCGCTTTAATTAAAAAATAATCACTCGATACCACGTTCGCTGTCAGAATTTCATCTAGGTACCGTTCAATTTCAAAGAAACGCCCCGGTCACCGGGCCGCCGCGGCCCGACCGCTGCCCTTTCCTTATCATCATCGTCTCTTCTCTGAATGATCAAAAACCTTGATAAAAACATTAAATTTCTTATATTGTGAGGAAAAAGAAAACTTTATTAGACACTGCCTCTTTTGAAGAAACCTTATTCTTTTCCCGAAGCAATGAATAAAGGTCGCGCAAAGATTGCGAGCGTAATTAAAATAAGCCCATGTTATCTTGTAAATATAAACTTTAATACTTAATAACCGACGGAAGTACTTCGATGAAATGCCCAAAAACGATGTCCTAGTCTATATTTTTAGTTTAAGGATCAATCGATGCATTGAAAAATCAGAAGTGCTAGGAATTAGCACGGATTGGCACTGCTATATATTTTTACCATATCGTCTATTTTAAAAATAAAAGGATCTGGCAGAGGAAACATGAAAATAGAGTCAATGGAGTGGATATGCAATCGTTGAGATGGTACGTGTAGAGTGTTTTTGTTCGTGTTTCAGTGTGTAAAATAAATACATGGATAGTGATTTTAGAGAACGGTGTGATTTGAAAGATGTAGTGTCTAGAGAAAAAAAATGGTATGTTGAAGTGGTTTGGTGATCTGGAAAGGATGAATGAAAGTAGACTAGCAAAACAAATGTGTGTGGTGACAAGGGTATGATGTCGGCAAGGACCGCTCTAGACACTCTTATGTAAATGAAATTGTTGAGATACTAAAGAAGGGTTAAATTTTAAACAGTAAAAATTAATGATGTTGCATGAAACGATTGATTAATGTCAGTGAAGCAAGAGAGACGTGCATAGATCGTACCATGTGGAGATCTCTAAACCGTGAAGAGGCATATAATATTTACATATTACAAGTGGTTGATTAATACCTTGCAATATTACACTTAAATGAAACATTAGACATATGTATTAGATTGCCAAACATATACTAAGATGTTGTTTTAAAATACAGTTAATATTATAGACGATTACTTGTAAAATGTAAATAGATCGCGTAAAGTAAGCAAAATAAACAATTTTTTCAGTTAGTTAAGACATTTTTTTTTTCCATTTTCTATATCTTTTGCTTTTATTTTTATTTATCTATTTTGTACTTAATTACTATTAACAATGCTATATTCTTAGTGGTTACTAAATACGTTCTCTTATTCTACAATCCTTATGACGGTTTCGATACCGTCATCAGTACTATCAACCCAGCCTCCATTGAAATCAGGTCAAGGTGTAAAGACTTTTATTTTAACTCCTACAAGAAGTGCGCAGGTCTCACATTGTTCCTCAATTCCATTCCCGTCTTTTAGTTCATAACTACTTTTAAACAGCTTAGCGTGATGGGGACTTGGCAACTGATAATGAAATATAAATATATTTTGAAAAATACATTAATTTTTAAACACATTTTTTTTATTTGTAATGGGATGCAAAATTCATCTGTACCTTAAAAATACTGTGATAAATTTGATATTTATAGCGTGAGTGGTTTTTAATAAAAGATGAGAGAACATGAAAACGATTGCTACCTGATATTAGAACTCGTATCCCTCGTTCAAATTAAAAGTGAATTTACTTACAGCAGGTTTTTTTTTTTTAAAAGTTCTACACATTGCAACAGTAAGGACTGGTAGGAGTCCACAAGGATTCTTTAGGTTTTAAAATCGGCAAACGAAAAAAGCTCCCGTTTTAAGAACGGTTGCGGCATCGGCACAGTGGTCATTTTATCGCGATTTGTAATAATTTTACAAATAAATAAATATATGTATAAATAACATATAATAACAATAACAAAATATAAACATGTTATGAATAACAAGAAAGAGGCTTGTCTAGCAAACACAAAGGACGTTGTGTGAAATGGTGCAGTATTACTTAACAAAACTTTTGTCGTAGTAAAATATTTGATCTTTACAAATATTCTTCACGCAAGAACTGCGGAAGGCAGCGTCACAGGTGTGAAGTTCTTGTATTCTAAATGCCAGTTCCTCAACAGTTAACTGCTTTGGACTAGCAAAGAACAATTTAGTACAATATACCATTACAAGAGGGCGAACTGGAGAATTACTATACAATAAGTAGCGGTCAGTTGCAGTATGCGCAGTGGCAGGCAGCCGTCGACGGGCAGCACGCCGAACGCGCTGTAGCGGCCTCCCCAGCGCCATCCGTGCGAGGCGCTCTTGCGCAGAGCATTCTTCACCAGCCGCTTTGTTTGAACTACGGCAATCAATACGAGAGACGAATAAATCTCAATACGTTGTTACATGCTTTTTCCACGGTAATCTGATTTGTACCTGATTCAAATGATCCATCGCATATGACAAAACTTGTAGTCCCTGCAGTATTAAAGGATAACTGGGTCAATGAAATTTGACGTGGGTAGTGTTAACGCGTGACATAACATCTTACTTATATAATGTTGTTAATTTTAATAATTTTTAAAGCTTCCTTCACCATTCCTTTTCTAAATAACACAACGAAAGTTCATTTTTATAATAAAATTTTCTTCTTATGTCTTCCATTTAACAGGTTTTAGCCCGAACAACCATTAAAAGCGGGACGTAGAACGTAAATTTTACGTGAAAAGTGACTTTATGTCAGTTCAAAAGGAAATGGTGGAAGAGGATCTTAAAGTTAATAAATTATTGTTAATTCCCTACATAATATTATAATAAGAACCAAGGAGACAAAACAATTGTTTAGGCCACGTTCAAAACTACTAATTGGTGATTAAAGCAACATCAGTAGGTATTAGACCTTTTGTTATTGATCTTCAAGTGGATAAAAATGATGATGATGACGAGGATGCTTATTTCTCTTTTTTTTTTTAAGTAACATTTTTTTACTTGTTTCTTGTATTCAGGTGTAAAGGAAAATTAGTGGGTTTACATTGTTATTTATCTATGCGAACTGGTTCTACAGTAAGTTCTGTGTATTAATACTCGGAGCTTTAAAACATAAAGGTTACAAGTGTCAAAGAGATACTAATAAATAAATGGCTTATCGCCCCAGTTATCCAGTTTTATATCTTAATATGGGTATAATATGAACTGATTGAAATTATTAAAAAAAATTATGATGTCTTAATTGTTAATAATTATATTATTATTGATAAATTCAATCAATTCGTTGTCAATAAAATTAAAATTTATTTTCTTAAATAATATATTTGTAATAATATATTACAATAGAAAAAATAAAATATAAATGAAAGAATGTGTGTGTGTGTGTGAGAGAGAGAGTGAGTGTGTGTATGGGTGTGTGTGTGTCAATTACGACGCACTGGAGTTTACTCCTTAAGTATGATTCTCTTGAAATATGCAATAGGCAAAGAAGGTAAATAAACGCATGCTCAAAATACTGAAAGCATGTATGTATTTTTTTAAACTCTCATATATTAATGAGTACTATTAATAACAAATAATATTATAATAAAACAATTATAAAATAAGAGAAAGTTTTTGCAAAAAAGTTACGGTAAAATCACTTTGATTGGCTGTTTGTATCTGGCTTGTTTCGATAATTATAATGGTATCGAATTTAATGGTAAATGGACGACATTTTAAATAAAGAAAAACAAAAGGTAAAAACGATGTTCTGCCATTTTTCTATTCTTTTTCTGTCCTCCAAAATGAGTACATCTATCGAAGAAATTCGATAGATTTTGAAGTTTTAATACAGAAAAGGGAAAAATGCGACACAAGCCACAAAAAAAAAATTGACAGTTTATGGACCTAATGCAGTGTCGGTAAGAGTATCACAAAACTGGTTCAAACATTTTTAGTCCGGTAATTTGATGTCAAAGATGAACCTCGCTCTGGTCGACCTGTTACGGATAAAGTCGATACCATTTTGGAAAATGTAGAACGAAATCTGCATATTAGTTTTTACGACAAGATTGAAGAGTTGAAAACTGACCGCAAAATAGTTTTGACCCATTTGAAAAAAGCTGGACATACAAAAAAGCTCAATACTTGGGTCCCACACTTTGAATTCGCTGAAAGAAATCTACTGAATCATGTACTCATTTGCAATTTTCTATTGAAATCTAATGAAATGGAATTGTTTTTGAAAAGACTGATCAATGGTGATGAAAAATAGATTACTTACGACGAGAAAATGCAAGAAAAGATGGTGGTCAAAAGGCAAGTAAACTGCACAGACGATAGCGAAAACGGAATTAACTCGCAATAAGTTGATGAAGTTAATGCTATGTGTATCGTGGAATTGGAAGGAATTGATTATGAGCTTTTGCTGTCGAATAAAACTGTCAATTCAGATTTCTACTGCCAGCTGATGAGATTCAAGTAGCGAAGAAACGGCTGGAATTGATGAACAGTAAGGGTGTGGTGTATCACTATGATAACGTCAGACCGCACACACCTTTAAGCAATCAGTAAATATTGAGATAGTTTGGTTAAGTGGGAAGTGTTAATGCATCCATCGTATAGCCCTGACCTTGCAGCCTCAGATGTTTACCTGTTTCGGTATCTTTAGAATTCTTGAGGTAGGGTATGGTTAACATAAAGAGAGGGCTGTCAAACTTACTTGTCGCAGTTTATTGATCGGAAGTCTTAAAATTTCTACAGCAATGGGATTATGTCACTACCTACATAATAACAACAAGTTGTTTGAGAAAACGGCATATATGTATTCTAATAAATGTAAATAAAACATGGTGAAAAATTGTATTGAATTTGTGTATAAAATACGAAAAAAGGTTTTTCCCCGACTTTCTAAATAAAAAAAAGAAACTTCCCCGGTGAGAAATCAAACCTCGATCTCCTGCGTAATAGGCTGGGATGTAGACCACTGTACTACCGAGAATGTTTAAATACATTTAGAAAACCAATCAGTATTATCAATGTTGACAAAAACAAAAAAACATAACGCTTGTGAGTTAACGATTGTATTAATTTAACTCCTCATAAGATTTCCATACTGGGGTCTTATATGAAAATGGATTCTTAAGGAGTAAATTTCAAAAATTCTACAATAACGGTGTGTTTATATTTACCGCTAATTCCAGGCTCCTCTAGAATGCCAGCACAAATCTTCCTGGCTTTTCCTACAGCCGAATAAAACATTTCACAGACGGCACACAATCCCGTGAGGTAGACGAATTTTAAGAGCAACCACATTGCGTTCGCCGTTACCAAGGTCGTGTTCGTTGAGAGTTTGTCCTGGAATTATAACAACAATAAAAATATTTTTTTGATATTTATATAGGTTCCGATTGATGGCTGTCAGAATATCAACGCCAGCTGTATAGCGTTAAATCAACGTTAAATTATTTGTAATGATTTGTGATTATATTAACTTCAACTATACTAATGACCGATGGCTTAACGTTTTTTCTGATACAAGGAGAAAGTGGTCCAGTTGCTGGTCACTCATTGTTCACTCGTCCGTGGTCAGGATTCGAACCAAGTAACTTTTGGTTCGAAGGTGACGCTTTTGATCACAAAGCCGTCATCGCTCATTATATTAAAGGAATAAATATATGAGTAATTTAAAAAATATATATTATTAAGATATGTACCAACATGTGTATATTTATATTTTTCCTATTATATATAATTTGTATTTTTTAGGTCCAAACATACAACACGGGTAATATAAACGTTAGTAGTATTTGTATAATTTAATATAACAACCATTTCATGAGCGATTGAATTTTCTGTCATTATATTAAGTCGATTGATTTATTTAGATGAGTTCTTCAACCGACAAAGAACATGTGCGCCGGGGGAGCCCCGTCAGGAATTTAGTTCTTTTTTTCTATATAAACAATGAATAAAATTCTGATTTTATTAACTCCAAAAACTCTTTGGAGTTTCATTTAGTATTTTTGGAAAAAAAAAATCATTTATTAAAAATTTGAAACAAAATAATCGATTATAAATTTTATAGGAAAAATATTAAATAATAGTTTTCAAAAAAGAAAAAAAGAGCGAGAGAGGATGAAGGATGCGTGACGCTTTTTCGAGAAGTTACTATTTGAAGTAGGCAACTCCTACCGTATTAAATAACTTCATTACAAAACTGTGGTTGTCTCTTCGCAGGCATTTGAAAACAAGTGAAGCGCCTTCTGCTATGTTTGGTGACCGCTAATTTAAGGTACAATTCGTAAATACCAACTTGAATATCTAATCTGAAATTAGCTCAAACAACAAATTACTACCATTAATATTGAAACTTAAAATGCAAAATATAATCTACGATACATACTTCAACTATATATAAATCATTCAGGTGCTTGAGACATGTAACGGTTTTTAAAGGGCTTTAGAAATTTAACAACAGTCGATAGCTTTTGTGCGAGATGTCACCACAATATAATGTCGAGAATGGGGTAGGAAACGATACGCGGCTATACCGTTTTGAAATTGGTCATAACAAGTAACTTATTAGCATGTAATAGCTATTTTTGACAATTTAAAAGAATAATGTGATATTATTTAGGTATATAAACAAAGATAATTGAATAGGAAATATTTTACCCAAATTATTTAAGAATTTTCGTTTGCATACCAATTTCGGATAGTTGTTAAACAAATATTATTAAAATTATTTTATTTATGGGATAGGATTTCTATAAACAATGTTTTCTTGTTTTATATATTTTATTTATATATAGCGATGCACATTGAAGGTAAGAAAACGAATACTAAAACCACAGTACATACACGGGTGCCACCTTTGGCAAAATGTGAACTAAAAATAGTGTTACCTAATTAATTTAAATTTTCTTATAATTTCAACACTCCCACAAAATTTAACTCTCTTCAAAAACTAAATAAGGAAACTTAACAATTATTAAACAAAATCTGATCCCTCAAATAGGTAAAAGTTTGAGTGGGTAATGCTTTGGTTAAAATATCTGCTAATTGATTTTCACTAGGAACATAATTAATTTTAATCAGACCCAACTCAACTTTTCTCTAATAAAATTATACTTGACATCTATGTGTTTGGTTCTTTTATGATAAACAGGATTGTTAATCAGTTTTATGGCACTCTGATTATCAACATACATAGTTACACATTCACAACTTTCACCTAATTCTAATAATAGTTGCTGTAACCACAGTATTTCTTTGGCAGTTTCGCATGAAGCCACAAACTCTGCTTCAGTTGTGGAGAGCAATGGTCTTTGTTTTTGGCTGGACCAGGTAATTGGACCATCATTCATGATAAAAATATAACCAGTTGTAGACTTACGAGTATCAACATCGCTTGCAAAATCAGAATCAGAATAACCAATTAAACCATTACTTTCTCCATACTTTATACATAAATGTTTAGTATTAATTAAGTATCTAATTATACGCTTCACAGCATTAACATGTTGCTGACTTGGATTGTTTACATATCTACTTAATACATTTACAGCAAATGATATGTCAGGCCTTGAAACAGAACACAAAATAGTAATGAACCAATGGCTTCTCTATATGGAAACTTCACAATATTTTCATCAACATTCTTTGTTATAATGACATTTATATCTGCAGGAGTACTAGTTGGATTTGCATTTGTCATACAAAATTTCTCAATTATATGGTCTATGTAACCCCTTTGGTGAATATAGATACAATCATTTATTTTTTTAATTTCCATACCGACAAAATGTTTCAATTGTAAAACTTTTATTTTAAAAGCTTGTTCCAAATATTCTATTATCTCTTGTATGAGTTGTTTATTTGAAGATATGATAAGAGCATCGTCTACATAAATAATTAAAAATACTTTGATTTCATTAAAATCCCTATAAAAATACAATTATCAGCCTGAGATTGTACAAAACCATATTTCATCAAAACTCGGTGAACCTTTTGTTCCAACAACGAGAAGCCTGTTTTAACCCATACAGAGATTTATTTAACTTTAACACATGACTTTTATTTAAAGATACAGATACACCCTCAGGTACTTCTATAAAATATTTTCTTGAAGATGCCCATTAAGAAAGGCAGTTTTCACATCAAATTGTTGTATTTCTAACTTATGCTTTGCTGCAATAGAAAGAATAATTCTTATAGAGTCATACCTCGTTGTTGGAGAGAATATTTCTTGATAATCCACATCTTTAATCTGAGTGAACCCACGTGCACATAAGCGAGCCTTGTAATGTGCTTCATTATTCTCACCCTTCTTAATTGTGAAAACCCATTTTGTTGTAAGAGTTCGTTGACCAGCTCTTGGTACCGCATTCCAGGTGTTGTTTTCTTTATGTGCAGATAATTCTTCTTTAATGGCTTGAGACCATTCATATTTCTGTGGACTCTGCAAAGCTTCATCATATGTCTGAGGCAATGACAATTCAACTAGATTAGCTTCAAAACGTCTATTATTTCTTGGCCTCAAAGTTATGTTCCGGTGTGACATTATATCTTCTATTTCTTGTGATGGCTCATATGTTGGATCATCATTGTTGCAACTCAACAAGCTGTCATCAGACTCTGACACTGTAGTTTTAATTAATGTTTCATCCATATTTCTTACTTCAGTTTCATTATTTTGTATTGTTGTCTCTTCATTATCATCAATAGTACATATTTGTGTAATATTCTTTCTTACTTCTGGAACTTGATGTTCATCGAAAATCACATTTCTTGAAATTTTAATTGTCTTTTATTCATGTCATACATTCTGTAATTGGTGTTGTCATAACCAATCAGCAGCATTTTCTCACTCTTCTTTTCCAATTTTGTTCTTAATTGATCTGGAACATGGACATATCAATACTGCCGAACACCTTCAAATGACCCAATTCTGGTTTCGTTCCGTTCCATAATTCATATGGTGTCTTACCTGGGGTTTGGCTAGAAGATGTTCTATTCAATATGTAAACTGCACAGTTCACAGCTTCTGCCCACAGGTCCAGTGGCAGATCTCTTGCATATAACATGGAGCGAGCACTCTCCACTATGGTTCTAATCTCTCTTTCTGCACGCCCATTTTGTTCTGGAGTGTATGGGGCAGTGAGCTCATGTACTATACCCTCTTTGTCCAAATATTCTTTAAAAACTTTGTTAACGTATTCTCTTCCATTATCTGTGTGTAAGATTCTGATATTGTGCATGTATTTATTTTTTACAATACAATTATATTTCTTGAAAACTTCCAGAACATCACTTTTATTTTTAATAAAATATACATGCCTGTGACTTGTAGCTGCGTCTTTAAATAACACAAAATATCTCATCCCTTGAACTGATGTGTGACTCATTGGTCCACAGACATCGCTGTAGATTAAGTCACCAGGCTGTAGTCCTTCACCTCTTACAGATTTACGAAATGGAAACCTGCATTGTTTTCCGTATGCACATGCTTCGCAAACAAAACTCTTTTCATCAATTTCATTAATTTTTAATCCTTCAACAACATTATTGGCACACATACTTTTGATTTCTTTTAGGTTAATATGTCCCAGTCGCTCATGCCACGTTTTGATATCACTTTGATTATTTTGAACCAAGTTGCAAGTATCAGGAATTATTGTTTTTATATTCAACTCATATAAATTGTTTTCTGTGATTTTGGCACTCATTACCATTTTTTTGTCTTTATAAATCGAAGCATTTGAATCTTTCTTCATAATAGTGTAACCTTTTCGTATAATAACACCTTCTGAAAATAAGTTTCTTCTCAAATTTGGGACATACAATACCCCATGCAGTTCACTGGTTTCCCACTGTCCATTGACATATCTCTTTATCAACACTTTACCAATGCCAGAGACTTCTACCGATTGCTTGTTTCCCAATGTCAATGATTTCTCGCTGCATTTAAGTAACTCTACAAAGAAATCTTTTCTAAATGTCATGTGGGCAGAGGCGCCACTATCCATGATCCAAGCATTTTCTTCTGTATTATAGGAACTGATTTCGACATTAAATGCCAACATGTCTGAAGATTCTTTCAGATGTTTTCTTGGTTTGTTCTGTTTTGGAAAACGACACTCTTTAGAAAAATGGCCACGCTTTCCACAATTGTAACACTCAAATCTATGTTTAGTAGTTTTGTTTTGACTTGTACCGCTCCCACATGATCTTGGCCCATTCTGCTTTGGCACATTCTTCCAACCTTTATTGACAACAAGAAGGGCTGTTTCTTGTTCTTCTACAGATGCTAAACTCGATTCTTCATCCAAAGACGGGCAGTCAAATTATTGAGAGTTTGTTGTGTGGGGTCTAATGACATCCATGCTTGACGTATTGACCTATACTTCAGGGCAATGTTCCAATTATTTTTGTTATAATGGCCATTTCACTTACACTCTCGCCACTTTCTTTCAGCTGTTTTGCTAGATTTTCCACTTTCGAGATATGTTGTGCTACACTGTCATTTTCAGACATTTTGTATTGATAGAACTTTTCATGAATCAGCATTTTACATAGTTCACTCTTTTGTTCGTAAATAGATTCAAGTTTTCCATTATTTCTTTAGCAGTTTCACAGTTTTCTATCAAGGTAATTTGCTTGAAATCCATCGAAGAGGTTATGATGAACATCGCCATGCCATCATTTTTTAACCACTCGGTGCTATTTATTTCAGGTTTCGGTATAGAAATATCGATTCCCTTTGCCTTTAAGGCACATTTGATTTGAAATTTCCACTGCCTAAAGTTATTTCCATCAAATCTTTCTAGATTCATTGACCGTGCGGGATCCATTTTTGAGGTTATCTATCAGTCAATGACTATCAGAAATTCTAGAACGGAATGTCACTTCACTTTTTCTTTACCTTTTTTTTTTTTTTATTTAGCAGTGTCCTGGGCCCATAACCTATTTTATTTATGGGATAGGATTTCTATAAACAATGTTTTCTTGTTTTATATATTTTATTTATATATAGCGATGCACATTGAAGGTAAGAAAACGAATACTAAAAAACCACAGTACATACACGGGTGCCACCTTTTGGCAAAAATGTGAACTAAAAATAGTGTTACCTAATTAATTTAAATTTTCTTATAATTTCAACAAAAATGAATGCGCTTTGTGGAGACTTTGTAATGATTGTACGTGACGACATAATAATTCAGACATTGTGATTTTTTTGTAATCTGTTAGTAATTGATAATTTAAAGCGAAAACTTAATTAAAAATAAATTTACAAGCTATTTTTAAATATATTTTTTTAAACAGCTCCACCGACAAATTCCAATATCTGACCAGCTCTTCTCCTTAAAATGTAAAGTCGATCGTTGCAAGCGGCGTTGATTTGTTGTAATGATATCGTTGGAGAAAATGTTTCCAACAAGCTATAAGCTACTCTACGGATCAATTCCAAAATATAGTCAGTTCTATTTCTCAAAAAGAAAAAGAAAGTAAATAACAACTATCAATGCAAACTGCATGAAAATAGGTAGTTTCGTTCTAGAGATATTGTTGAAGAAAATTTTCCAAAACGTGTTTTTTTCGGATGTTATTTAAACTGTTCTATCGATCAAATCTAAAATCTAATTGAAATCTCAAAAAAATAGCATTGATCAAGGCAAATCGAATCGATTGGTATATTTTTCAAAATTTATCGACGAAGAATATTTTTCCACTAAGTGTTTTTTTAGGATGCTTTTGAAACTGTTTTGTAATTTTAAAATCATATTAGTTCTTTGCTTCAAAAAACAAAGTAAATTAACGAAAAATGCGTCAAAACCGTTTAGTTTGTGTTGATGTAGAGATACTTTTGAAAAATAATTGACAAAAAGGGGTTTTCCAAAATAACTCGCAAAATTCTTATTTATTGGTGTTTGATTACCTTATTCTGCTCCAAAACTGTCATGTCATGTCAAATATCATAAGACAGATCAAAATCTAAAACAAAGTTCTCAAGATATCGTATTTGAGGATTAAAAAAAATCTGGAAAACGGTTGGCTTGCATATCAACAGTAAAATTTCTCGATACAATATTTATCTATGTGTTTCTGATCTCCTTGAGTTTTATAATAAAGTTGTCTATAAGTTTTTGAGCTTTTCGGGTTCAAAAATTAGAAAGAGGTTGACTCTATAAATCGTCCCAGATATCTCTTGCTACTTTCGAGCTCAAAGTGTCCAAAAATTTAAATATGTAATAGTAAATTTTCGTGTGTTTTCAAGCTCTCTGGTCTGAAATGTATAGTAAATTTTTAGTTTTGAGTGATGTGTTCAATTGAAGTTTTTAATTATGAGTTCATAAATCGAAATTTATAAAAAAAAGTTGTTTAAGCTGAAAAATAGAATGAGTACTTACCATACAGTAATCTACAATAATTTCATGTTATTTCAAAAAACCATTTTCTTCAAATATTTTATTAACGATGTCTCTCGAACAAACCAATCGCTTTTGATGCAGTTTGCAACATTCGATATTGTTCTTTTTAGGGAGAAGAGCTGATTCTATTTTGCAATAAGAGTAGCGTGAAAATTTTGTCAGAAAACCCTTGGTAAAAAAATTTTTCTTACTACTACTACTAACTCTTGAACAAATCGCCTGAATTTTATGAAACTTGCGGCAATCGATGAAAGTGTCGGAAGGTGAAGGTGAGAAAAAGTTCTAATTAAATTTTGGCGTGGATTGAAATAGTAGTTTAAACATTATTAAAAAAAAAACCTTTTTCTGTAAATTTTCTTTTGTGAAATGTCTCGCAATCTACCTGGCAGAATTAGTTCAACTTCTCAGGAATTCTAATTTGAGTCGATCACTTTCAAATGTCGGAAGCTGCGATATGATCAGTTAATTTGTTCAAAATTTTGAGAGGTCTATATGCACACTCGCACGCATACACGCATACACGTACACATAGTCATACGGACATAACTCGGAAAATAGTCTAAATAAATTACTAAGACTCTAAAACAACAAGATTTGACGAAACTCAATTTCCGGAAATCGGATTGAAAACAGTAACTTCCTAATTTTTGAAAATTTTGCAATTTTTGTAGCCGGAAGTATGAACTATAATTTGAGATATAATTTTGTTTAAAATAAATTAACTGTTATCACCGTTTTTCAATTCGAAAGAGGAGTATTACAAATTTCGAAAGTTCTCACGCGTATTTATTTTAACAGTTAGCTCAAAATTAACACGATTTTAAGCTTGTAAACTATACTTGATGTGTGATGAGAATGATGGCGATGATGGTTATGATGATGATGATGTCTGACTTTCAAGACTCGTTACGTTTAATCCCAATTGTCGTTGTGCAAAGACGTGCCCTAGTTCATCACTAGTAATCGGAAATTCTGGATTCGCGGGTGCTATTCGGTGTCGTCGCTTGGTTCAGTTTTGGTATGTCCTCGTCAGCAGCTTTAACCTGTTCTGAGTCATGGGCACTTCATATCATGGATGCTTGTTTTACAGATATGATTTCACTTTCACAGTTTTACAGATAAAGCGAATATACTCCTTCTGTTCCTATGTATTAAATTTTATGATGCTTCTCTTAGTATTAATCTAATTTGTTTATAGTGTACTTACTGATCCCTCACGTAGTACGGAAACACAGTAACGGAAAATTATTAATGAATGTAGAAAGTTGTAAATTATATATATCGTTATCTGGAAGAGAAAAGGGCTCGCATTATAAATAAATCTCAAAACATTTTTTTAACGTTTCGCACATAGCAACTTACCTGCAGCTTAAACATCTCCATGCCCTTATAAAAGGTACGCGATATTATAGCGAATGTGGTCTGTAGATTATTTCCACAGTTCATGTATTCACATTTTGAGCCGATAAGCGCCTTGTCCATATCCGGGGAGGTGAAGGGAAAAGCGGAGACTAATTCAGTCCAACGGTTCAGTCTGATGGTAAGAAAATGCACGATGAAGGCGCAAAACAATATTTCAGCATCATCAGCGCTGTTGATCACCATCAAGGATAGGGAGGTGTAATGCCAAGTTACCGAGGTGGCTGCCTTGAATAGACCATAGATTAGATAAAAAGTAACTTGGAACACGCATATCGAGAAAAACGCTATGAAATATCTTCTGTACATTTTATCTCTCGAAATATTCATTTTCTTCTCTATCTTCTGCAGGGCGGTCACGAGTGTGACGTAGTTTTTTGAGTCGCAGTGGTTTTTCGTCGCGAAAATCGCATATGTGACAACTGGGAGTACTCGCTTCAAGAAATACATTGGAAAGTCGAAGTGATAATTACGTTTAGGGCTGTCGTAGTAATCCCAAAAACTGGCGCCCGCTAGCGCGCAGGTCACGATGAACGTATAAAACAGGCGCCGGTGCGTCGTGGTCGTCACGAATTTGTATTCCAGATGAAATTTCGGCATGCCCAGGATGCTTTGAAATGCGTGAAGGCTGAGGAACGATTTTTGAAAATCTGCGTTTAGTACATTCTCGTACAATATTTCTTTAAAAGGAAACGCCTGCATTCTGTTTAAAAATTGAACTGCCTGTAACAGTCACCTGCAACAACAAAATCTTCGAGGGCAACTGCACTCTGCGGTAACCACTTTCATTACATTTGTAGTAGTTTCTAGTTAACGAGTCACAAAACGACACTTTATCAGTCTTTTACATAAATATGTTATCGTGATAAATGTATTCTTATGACCTTTAGGTTTGACGAAGGTATTAAGTGTATTGGTGAAACCGTAGGTTAAAATAAATTACACGGGACAATTTTATAACACTTAAAGAAATTAAGTAAGAGCTCATGCTTTATTTTTTTTCACTTTGAACGATTATTCTCGTTCTAGTGAATATGAACATTTTTTTTTTCCATATTGATATTATTATTTTGTCCTGCCTTTTTGTATGTTTCGTGGAGAATAGTTTGACTGATAAATAGAAATGATCTCAGACGAATTTTTCTTTGAATAAAAAGCTTTATAACAGCAAAACTGGATGGTGAAAGGTCTCAACACGATCTTTCAAAAAGCCAATACATCATCTGGTTGTCCATTATTCAGTGAATGGAGAACAAAAATATGCTACAAATAAAATATAATGTTCTGGTCACAAACATTACACAAAGTTATTATTATTACAAACGCACGCTTATTTACCAGAAGCGAAGGCAGAGCCCATAGATTTCCAGATGGTACGATCTTTGCGTATCTGCTTGCTTCACTGACTTTCATCAAGCTTTTTATGCAAGTTCGTCGTTTTCAAGTATTTAAAATTTGGTCCTTTTGTAATATGCAAATGGTGTTTGAGAGTGACCCTTGCCGGCCTTTCCATCACACATATTCACTCCATAGATTTGTTTTGTGAGTATACTTTTATTTAACCTTTGTAGATGTTCAAACCACCGCAACATACTTTTTCTTACTCAAGGAACTATATATAGTTTCAAACCACACCGCTCTTTGATATCACTAATTCAACATCTATCTTTCAAAGACACCGCACATACTACGCAGAGATCGCATCCGCACTGCATTGATTACGCTTCTATTTCTTCTTCTGCCACACCCAACTTACACTACGGTACATAAGCGTAGAGATCACGACAACACTGTGAATAGACAAACGCGCTCGTCGTGAGACTCATCAGACAAATCGCCCTTTTTTAAATATCTCTACTAAGTTTACCTTCGTTTGTAAACATACTCAAACAAGGATTACCCGGTCGTCGGAGCGCAAGGATTGTCTGATCGTTGGCATACAGGAGACATTTAATGGAAAGCAAGTCCATTATGCAAAGATTTAGTAATTTTAATTAATTATATGAACAGTGAGTAATGTTTGAAAGTCATGAAAACGTTACGAAATTCGGAAAAAGTCATAGAAACGTTAGGTATACTACGCACAAAACTTTAAGGGAATTTTCAAATAATTTCTTAATTCTGTAAATAACGCACTCAATACGGGAAAAACTATAAATCGACGCGATGCCTCACGATGATAGGAACGGCCATATGATATTATATGTTTAATATGTCCCGGTCATTATTGCTGTATTGTCGCGTAGGTGCGTGGGGAATGTAATGACCAAATAGTTGCCCGGAATGCCATCATTAGTTGCGTGGACGCGCCCTTAATAGCCTTCAGGTTTAATGCGCGTTTTTTGTGGGGGGTCGGGGGTCGTGCGCCGCTGTAAAACCGCTGTAATGCGGAGGTCGCGTGTCAGAGATTTGTCTGGATGCTTTCGATTTTAGTTGTTTTGAAGCATGTATGATGGGTATACTTTTTTAGTTAAAATTATTTGAAACATAATTTACGTAAGCTGTGAATAAAGATAAGAATTTTCAGATATATAGTGTTTAAATTACACCTTGGGAGGTGTTTATTCAGAAACAGAAAATTCCCGATTTTAAATTTTCATACCTATTGATTCAATGAAATGTATTCATAATTCCCCTTTGCCTTTCATTTTATCATTACATAAAATATGTCAGATTGCTGGCTGAACAGTCTGCGTGTCTTTCATGATCCAAAATCACCATAATAGAATTGGCATGATATTCTATGACATCGTCACTCGTGAAAATATAAAAAAATATTGAAAAAATCAATATTTCAAAAGAACTAAAATAAAAAACGCTTTCATAATGAAGTAAATTCTATACAAAAACAAAATAATAATCGAACTTGTTTTCTGTCTAACCCGAAATAGTATGAGTGGCTGCCTGACGTAGTAGTGTGTGGAGCAAGCTGAAGTAGAGGAGAGGGGGCTGATGAAAAGAAGATGTGGGGCGATGGAGGGGAATTGGCCACTTGGACTCTCACTAACTGGACAAAATGCACTGTTATTTTGCGTTTGTATTCTGTAGGAGCGTGGTATCTTTCCGGTCAAACGGACTCATTTTTATGTTGCTGCTAATTTGACAATAGCATGGCTCTACCATATTTTCTAAAACAATCTCGGTTTCGCTCTCTACTATGATCCCAGTAGTGCTTCTGACTCCGACCTTGGTCTCCCTATTGATTGTGATCCTGGTCCTATATTCAATTTCGACCTCTATTCTGTTGTCGATTTCGATCCCGATTTCGAATCTACATTTTTTCTTTGTTCCATTTTTAATATCGATTCTGCTGTCGATTATGGTTCCGATTTGATATAGGCTGGGGTAAATTCTTGTATCAATATATCAATGATATAGGCTATAAGCTCACTTTCACTCAAAATCCTAAAAGTCTTATATAAGGGGGTCCCTAAAGTATACAAATTAATCGTTAGTATTAAGATATAAAAGTAATTATAGAGAGGACATAACAATAAATATATGTTACCTTCTACATCCATCTCAACAGCAGATGTAAGCGGCGTATCGGAACAGGGCAAGTCCTTAGAGGTGCTTTAGCGACTCGAGAAGGGGTGTGACGAACACAAAGCAACCCTTTCATCTCGTAGCGTTACATACGGTTAACGAAGGGCGGTCGAAGCATTGGAAAGACGAGCTAAGACGAGCCCCGAGATACCCAAACGCGAAAGATCAGAGACCATAGACGGATATGAGGACAGTGAGCGCATGTCATCGTTTGAAATTAAAGGCTGCCAGAAAACGTGCGCTTATGTGCAAATGAACTTAAGAGATAAGCCATGGTATTCAATAATGGCACGGGGATGAAGGCATAGTGCGTGCTAACGGATTAGTTAGCGTGAGTGTTATTATTGTGCCGGATAACACTGTGATGGCCTTCCGTAATGTGTGTAGTGACATTATGAAGTTTGTGAAATTTATGGTTTTGTAGTGTAATATTGCGGGAATTGAATTCGATTTTTTTTTATGTTGTTAGTGATTCAGATTTTATCAATTTAGGTGAATATTTTTACGAATAAATTGACTAACCGAGATGTTAGTTTGCCATTTATACGACATATATGAGATTATTGTCTTACCTCAATTTCCCACCAAACTACGTGCTCTAAACTAAACTACGTACTTTCGTGGAAAATCAAGATGAGGCATTAAGCTCCAGAAACATGAGGCCCGTAATGTGTAAATTAAATATTTTCTTACTGAATGTAAAATGTATGAACTCAAATAAGCTAGAATGGGTCACAAGAGAGGAAAAAAATGATCAAGTAAGACATTTGTGTAAGACAAGTGGTGAGCAATGTAGAGTGAAGGTGCTATGATTTTAATTTGAGCAATGATTTGCAGCGAAATCGGTACAGCTAGGCAGATGCTTAGGTGACATTTAAAATTTTTAGATATGGCTGCTTAAAAACTGTAAAATAAAAAAAACATTGTTGAATTAAAAAAATGGAACTCTGCCAATTTTATTATATATGATTATAGCATCCATCTATCCTTTATTGTTACAAATTGGCGGTAAGAAGAAAATTGTCAACGTGAATGCAATACAAAAAATTTTTCTTGCAATGATTTTTATGCTATCGTTACCATTTAAAGTAATAAGAAAGTTATAACAGACTTCGGTTAGCTTTTTTATGATGAAGCGTCATCCTTTGCCACTATTTATAATTGGTTTAATGAAATCAACTGTGGGCACACTAACTGACTAACGATCTGTGTGAGGGACGTTCTTCTACGGCGGCGATCGAAGTCATCAGTGATGTGCGGAAGATGATATAAACAGACGAGTGGCCTAGAAGAATATTCAGACAAGTTTAGGCATCGGTATGAATTAAGTATAAAAAGTGCTCCATGAGAATTTAGCGGTTAAGAACCTTTGGTCTCGGTGGATATCTCATGATTAGATCGAAGCTAATAAACGCCATCGTGTTAAATCGTATCGCGAAATAATGCAAAGATTTGCCAGCGTTGATTCAAATGCTGTGTGCGATATCGTTACAGGTGACGAAAGCTAGCTTTACTATCACGATCCCGAAATCAAAAGACAGTCTACTCAGTGAGGTTTCCTTTCGAGAAGTTTCTTATTAAAGTAAAATTAGGTCAAAACATCGGAAAAAAGATGGTGGCCTATTTCTTCGGCATGATAGGTCAATATGCGTTTAGAAGATAAAAAACACATCAAATTGATTTAGATGATAAAAAAAACAGTCACTGCATATTGGTACACTAACAACTGCTTGTCTCTTCTTTTTGAAAAAGTTCGGAGAGTAGGAACATCGCTGTAGATTCTTTTTCGTCATGACAACGCCTCACCATGTACCGCCAGACGAACAACTAACTATTTGGGGACAATGGGTATAGACATAATGGCTCATTCACCTTAAAGTCCCGACTTCACACCATGCGATTATCATTTATTTCTTAAAATAAAAGAAATACTTGGAGGAAAGTGGTTTGCGGAAGCCGAGGAAGCATTGGCTGTATGTGAAAAGACCATCGAAGCGACACCTAAGTGCGAGTGAACAAAGTGTCACTCTCAGTGGTTCATATGATATGTTTTCATTATTGATTATATAAAAGAAATGATAAGGTGTACATAAGTTATCTATATAAATAAATGGATCGTTATATGTGTTGCTTGGCACAAAATTTGAGAACGATTTGAATAGTTCCTTTTTTTTTTAAATATTAATTTAATTCCGAGGAAGGTTCATATAAAGGCAAAATTGATAAAAATGCCTTTAATTTGAAAATTCGGGAAAAATTTAAAGTGGTTTTAAAAGGGATCTTTGTGTCAATTCATGACTAACCTACGATTTGAACGATGGATATACTAATTCTTTTTTTTTTGTCTGGAGTTAAAAATTAAATTGATAGCAGTCGATACAAAAGATAAAGAAATTAAAATAAAAAAAATTAAACGTTTGTATATTTGTCCCCTATGCGTGCCTAAACTATTAATTAAATTACGGTGACATTTTTGTAATACGTTGCATAACACGCGCGGGGAATTTCGAAAATAAAATTATCATTTGCCTCCGGTTTCCGTATATCGTACTGAAAATTCTTTCACTAATAGATAGCTACAGTATTCTTTAGTAAACTAGGCTGCCACAATCTGATATTCCTAAGATGATTTCAAAAATTCTTGAACTTACAGAAAGCTGCACTGTCTCCGAGTAATATAGCTTATATTTTATTTCAATAATAGCATTTGCCTCTGATTTCATCCAAATTACTGTTGCTGGTAGAATTGAAAAAGGAACTAACAAGAATCGAAAACGGGAGTTGGACTGAAATTGAGGACAGGGCGAATTGAGAACAATTATAGGGATCAGAATCAAAAGTGGGACCATGAGCGAATCGAAAATGAGACGGGGTTGAGATTGACATCGATCGATACAAAAGATGAAGGAATTCATTCTACATCCGTGCTGGTAGAACCGCGGCCATTAACTATATGGGCAAGCCACCCACAAGGAAGGGCAGAACAACGTCTTCCGGGCCAGCTAGTTATTAATAAAAATCTGTATAGATAAAAGCATACACTAACTGAATGACGCATCAACGCATAAGCCGAATTACTTGAAATTTTGTACAGAGGTTTCTATTATAACATAGGCAAGCATTAAGAAAGGATTTTTAAAAATGCAATGCTTAAAAGGGTGACAAGGGTGAAAAGAGTGAAATACCGTTGTATAGAAAAATTAAATCATTGAGGTTACAGATACCAACATTAAGATTTTAGTTTATTTTAAAAAGAAAAAAAGTAATTGCGCACATTGTTTTTTTAGTAGACTTCTTTAGAAAATTAACTTTTGTATTTAGTCTCATGGTGAAATTTTTAGAGAAATTTTGTCATATGTTCTCTGTGCACAAAAAGGTTCATAAAATAGTATTGGTTCAAAAGTTCATACATGTATATATAGGATATAACACGGTTTGTCATCATGATAGCGCCCGCAATTTGCAAGGGATCTTAATCAAACTTGGCACACTTATTTCATAGGTAATTTCCTTGAATGAATTTGAAGATGAGCTAATTCAGCTGATTAGTTTAGAAATGGTGGCCATTTGAAATTTCGAAAATTTAACGAGAAATCTGCGTCTATTTCGGATGCCGAATGGTTTCTTTTGGGTTTGAGCCAAAATGGCAAAAACGGAACCCTTGTAGTTTCGTTGTGTCCGTCAGTATGTCACAGGCATTTTACTCAAAAAATGCAAAATGTATATTGATGAAATTCAGAGTAGAGGTGTTTTGTACAAGGCGGTACTTAGTTTGATAGTTAAATAAAAATATTAAATATTTTTAGGAGGGGTACTCCATACATGTAACAGAAGGTGCAAATAATATTTTAGCTAATCATTACTAACAAAAGATTGAATGAAAAATAATAAATGAATTGATAATACAATGAAATGTATCAATTTTTAAAGCGACCCTGAAAGGGCAGAAATAAAGGCGGAATTTTCTATACAGTTAAAAGAAACCGCTGAAACATTAAAAACCATTACCATTAAAACTATTAAAACTATTTACTCCAAAATTAAAAAAATGGAAACCGCAGAAGAAATTGATGTCGACATTTTTATTTTAGTTACTCATTAATGTTACCACATAAATCTGTTGGGTCTGTCTACACATAAAATTTATTGTCAAATTTTGTGATAAATATCGTATAACAATCCGATAAATTGAAACTTTGTGAATGTTGTTCTATCTTTAATATCTATTCTTATATAAGACGAACATTCTAAATTAAATAGCGTAAATTTATTTAACCATCACGTCAGATTGTTCTGCAACATGAGAAAACATGTTTGGATTACAAAATAGTATTCATTTAAAAGTTTAATAGTCGTAATATTCAACAAAACAAAAAAATCAAATAAAAACAAAATATAATTAAAAATATCTTTATTTCAAAGGTAAGGGTAATAGATATTAAATACGTCATTAAGGAGTTCTTCTTTTTTAAAATAATCCAGCTGCGCTTTCACCTTTAAGTCGCCAAATTATTTTCACTCCGTATGCTGCAGAACTAGCCTTTTCCCTATTCTTGTAATCTAAAAATTTCAACGTAACCTAACATCTAAAATGAAACCATTATTATAGGTCGTTTTCATAGTATCCAGTACTACGTTCTTGATCATTACGTTTGCGTCGATTAATTTAGAGATAGAAAAGGAATAATTAACTAGTTATGTTTATAATTAATGAAGCAGAAGATTATTAATACTAAACCACTCAATTATTTCAGAGTTAGTACAGCTTACTTCGTCAATAACTGGTTGAAGTCTATTAATCTAAAAAGTAAGGAGGTATCGTAAGCTAACAATACAATCCAATGCTCATCCTAAATAAGACGTGGTAGGTCGTTAATGTACACTATGAATAGAAATGGTCCAAAAACCGAACCCTGTGGTACACTCATATCAAGTGCAGAACCTGACGACCTCTCACAATTAATATCGACTCTTTGAATGTTTTCACATAAATAAGATTCCATAAGTCAACGGGATCGACCTGTGACGCCATAGTAATGTAGCTTTCTTATCAATGTATTATGATGAACGCAGTCCAATACCTTAGATAACACTGAGTTTCAGAAAACATTAATTGTGTCTCGGGAATCCTCGCAGACATAAAAAATCTGCTGAATAAGCTCAAAACCGGTTTTGATTGTTGAATGACCCTTTGTGAATCCAAACTGTTTAGCGTTCATCAAATTGTTGTTATAAAAACACTGAAATAGTTGATTGAATTGCTTCATTAAATCCATCAACATATGATATTTTCCGAAACACTCATTGTGTATTTTAACTTGTGTGTGTTTGTGTGTGTATGTATGAGACTTTGCAAGGTTAAAAAAGGTCTACTCAACTTAGAATTTCTGAAACGGTGAACTAACTCAGCCTGGTAGATTTTGATGAACCTCAAAAATAAATTAATTAGAATAAGGTCTTTCAAAATAATTTTCAAACTACTCTACCGATTAATACTAAAATTTAATTAGCTCTTTTCTCTAATAATATGTATCGACTACACTAAACTGCATAAAAATAGGTTGATTTTTTGGTTAGAGAAAGTTTTTAAAATGTGTTTTTTTGCGAAAACTTGTAAACAGCTGTACCGATAAATTCGAAAATTTATCTATTTGTTTTACTTAAAAACAATGTTGATTTTTGCTAAATGGATCAAAATCGGTTAATTTGATCAAGAGATATTGTTAGAGAAAAATTTTCAAGAAGTATTTTTTTTAGAATATTTTTTAAAACTATTGTACAGGTAAATTAAAAAATATAATTGAAATTGAAAGCGGAAGGAGACTGAGATCGAAATCCAGAATGACACCAAAGTCAAAATCGATTGTGGGACAAAAATTAGAATAGGGGTGGAACGCAAAAACGCGATTGTTAATTAATCACATTTTGTGAATATGGAATTATTAAGATCGTTATGGTGGATTTGATGATAAGACTTTAAATTAATGGACTTACGAAGGATGTTATGCAGCTCGTGTAAATTGAAAGAGTGCACCAGCCGTAATGTTTTGGTGATTTTTAAAATCGTATGCACCGAGTCCATCATACTAGCCCATACGTGGTTTACGTGGTCTATGGTATTTAAATATATGTTTTATAATCATAAATGGGATTTCCAAAACAGCTGAAATTTTTAAATGTGAACATGGAAGTTTTTAAAACTGGATTGGTAACCGTTTCAGATGTGTAAAATTTTATATATATATAACGAGTTATTTATATATAATGAATAAGGCGTAGGTCGTAGTAGCAATCAGAAAAGGAATCTCCAATGCGATTTATTTTTTCTGACAGAAGGAAAAGAGTGTTGCGTTGACATTAAAATTTGTTTTTATAAGTCCGCGTTTAAACGAGTGATTATAGAAAAACAATAAAATTCAAGTTTAAAATTTGTGTTTGTAACTCCACGTTTAAAAGAGTGATGTTATAATAAATATGTAGATTCCACGACAAGAGAATATAGATTTTTCGTGGTTTATATACAGATATATTCAAACTAGCTGTAGTTACAATGCCTAAGAGTGTAGCCTAGTAGAACAGTCCAACACAGAGACGTTTCAATACATATGTTCGTACCATGTATTTTCTAAATTTAGGTATAACATTAGCTTTAGCCCGCGGCTCCGTCTCTATGAACACATAATTAATTATTTTTCACTTGCCATATCGAGTAATCGCTATCATTGATACCAATCCTAATTTGCTTTTAATTTAAGTTTCAATTTTACCGTTCATTTCAGTCTCAATCCTGCGGCACTGATATTTCCAATCTCGCTATCACCCTCTATATCAATTTCAATTTCGCTTTCGATATATGTTTCAGTGTCTTGCAAACTATTGTACAAGAATGCATAAGTAGTGGGTATACAATATCATACATATAATTCAGAAATTATTCTGTCTATGTGCTAAATTTCATCTAAGCCTGTCCAGCTGTTTAAGTGTAATTGAGTTACAAACAACCAAACATCTTTACAAAGTGTAAAATTTTCTAATATTATCATATTAGGATATAGAGCTGACAAAAAGACTCAGTACAAAAACTCTATTGTTTGTTTTGATTTACTACGCACTTCTTAATATTAAATTACTATTATTAATTATATAGTTACAAGTGGGCGGTCGACACTCTTTTACTTTCGCTCTACCTTATCCTCTTACACCTGATTTTCCTCTTCCCTTCCCCTCTTAATCCTCATCGCCCTCTCTAAGACCGTTCTTTCTCTAAACAAAGCAAACGATGAACCTGACCAACAAAATAAAATAAAATCAATGACTTTTAAATGTTTTAGTTTATTACATATAAAAACATACAAAAAAATATATAAGCGGCGGCGATCTCTATTTTCTGTGACAATGATGTTACGGACAGCCGCGTGCTTAACTATTTATTAGATTCAAAGACCTTGTATCACAATGAATAATCTTTTTGTATGTATATGTATTTCCTATATAGGGACTTAGTTTAAGAATTTGTTTTGTGTGTTTTGTTTATTGTTCATGCTGTGTATACTAAATGTTTGGATCACATGTGTTTTACCACCCAGGTAGTTAATTATATTGGAAATATTAATTGTATTTTGTGTATTTTACAATAATTTGTAGGTATGTAAGTATGATTCTTGTAATGCACATATAGATTGCATGCTAAAATTGTGCCTTGACGGGAGAGCCAATGAGAAACCCGGATCCGGGTCTACGGGACTGTCACGACTTTGTGTTCAAAGCGCAAGTGGCGTTCGTGCGGCAGGAATGTGAATTGTGTGGCTACAACGCCTCATGTATAATGCATAGAGTTCGTATATGCAGGCGGATGCATTTGCTATAAAATGCAGTCAAGTTTATACAACCGTCGCAGTCCAATTTGGAAGCTCGTGCTGTTAACAACTGAATAAATAAGTAATATCTCTGCTATGTCCGTCATTTGTGCTCACACCGCAAGAAGAATATTTCTGAAACTTGTGAATTTCTGAAGTTTATGAATCTAGTCATACAGAAAAACAGATGGAAAGGTAGAAAGTTTATGTATTACAAAATGGTGTGATCTATTAAATCAATAAAATCTGCTTAATTGTTATTGACTTATGAAAAAACATACAAACGAATAGACAGATAAACAAATAAACTATCTCTGTGCCAAAATTTGAGTACAACCGGTACAGTGGTTTAGGCGTGTAAATGTAACGACCAGTGGACAGTCCACCATCTCCCATGACTCCATCGACAATCTTGTCATGTGGGCCGAGTCGCAGAAGCGCCATGGGACATTAATAAATTTAGTCCCGCAGCCTCTTCCTGCTCTTAAAGGTTATTGTTTGTTCTTCCTGTCTTGCTACGCTATGGTGTCAAAGTTCTATTAAGGGAGAGTTGTTTTTAAGAATTAAGAAAAGACAGACACACATATAGAGTCACGTGCGCATTTATAATATTATTTTGGATGAAATTGCTTTAATTTGTTAGGGTGATATTTCTACCGCCAGTAAGCCCGTACCTCGGATTTTTTTTCATCACAGCTTCGGAGCACGGTCCTTGCGATGTGAGCAGAAATGGTAAATAGAGCAGACTTTCCACTTATTCAGCATGAGCTTCATAATTCTACTGTTGAAATTCAACTTCCACAGATGCATTTTTTTTTTGTGAGGAGGAGGAGAAAGTTGAAACCTTATCGGAAAGACTAATATATATGAACAGCAGTGTTAGATTTTTACTGACTAAAACATCTCCTCGGAACTTGTTGTTAGCCCCGAAGACTTTCACAGCGTAACCATACGCGTTGTGTACGTCGAGAGTCGTACTCACGCCGCAGAAAGATTTTGAGTGACTGTCTAAGAGCGTCTCGAAGAGATACAGACTTCGGCTGAGGTCGTCACAGGGGATAGAGGAGGCGGTGCGACTCATCCCCGTATTTGGGGTTTAAAAGTGCGATTCTGGTGTGCTAAGCCTATGGGCCTGACAGGGTTTCCAACTGTAGCGCGCGCGGTCTGCGTCTACGCATACGACGGTATAGTATTAAGGAAGGATCCGCGATGTTTGCTAGAGGCGAAGAAAATAAGTTAGCGATTGCGTATGTGTTGGAAGTTTGAGAGAACATGTTTAGGCCCGCTTTTTTTGCTCTGGGGCTTGATATTGTAGGATGTAGGCGCAGCTATTATTGGATTGCCTTATGGCTGATTCAAAGTACGGTTTGGATTGCTCTTATAGGTGTGCCGCGTTGATATGTAGGCCTACGTCCTTGTGTAGAATGAGATTCCTAAGATATCTCGGGGCACCTATGGCTGCGCACATAAATCTGTTCTGAAACTTGTAGTTTGTGTATTTTGTAGGAGGGAGGGTATATGCGTGAAGACTACTCCACCATATGCGAGGATTGGACGTATGCTAGCTGTGAACAGCATGACTTTATTACGAAGAGACAGCTTGCTACGGGCATTTGTCATCGGGTAGAATCAGTCGACATAGAAGACCACAAAAAGAGGTTTTTAATCTACCCTTAGAGAAGTATATTGCTACACTCTTTTCGGGGTTACCTCAACCCTCCACTTCCTAAACCAGTCATCGAGGGGTTTATCGCTGTTTGAGGATGCGTTAGGGCTTTGGGCCGTGCGTCAAGTGTGTACAGTGCCATGTCATCTGTGAATAGAGTGAGTTCGACCTTAGGTGCCGCGGTACATCGTCCGTGTACAGGGAGTACAGGATAAGAGAAAGCACAGAGTTTTGAAGGACTCCAGCTTCGATCGGTCTGTACGATGAGCGCGTTCCCTTAACACAGAAACTAAAGTATCTGTCCTTGAGAAAATATCGTAATATGAATACGAGTCGGTCCGGTAGTCCAAGCTTGTGGAGCTTATAAATAAGTTCATTATGCCAGACTTTGTCGAAAACTTTCATTACATCGAGGAAGTGCGCTGCGGTTGGTTTGAAACCCGTGTGTATATACTCCGTAATGCGGTGGTTTGATGGGTGCCAGAGTGACCTGAGCGGAAGGCGAATTGTTCATTTATGAGAATCGTCTCGGACTCAATGAAATCTTTGAGGCGTTAGTGCATCAGTAGTTTGTATAGTTTACCTAGTGTCTTTAAGAGACTGATGAGCTTACTGTTAGGCGATTTAGATAGCGGCTTTTCAGACTGACTACCGATGACATTAGCCTCTTTCCAGAGGTCTGAAAAGATTACTTTGTTGATACAAGCATTGTAAATAGCCACCAGCAGCAGAAGATCAGAAGGTTCCATTACGTTTTCGCATCAACGATATGGGGAAACTTACAGGAATGAAGAACGAAAAGTAATGTGTCATTTGCCACGATGTAATATGATAAATGGAACCTGAAATATGTACATATTAAAAAATCTTGTGCATTGTGTAGAATTTAGGGCTGGTGGACGTATAGGTACATGTACAAACTGGCTAGAGTAATTAGCGAGACCTCGCATCGGTGAGGGGTGAAAATTTAGAAAAGGTGAATAAAAGGAAAGAGGATAGGAAGACGGTAGACTGATATATAAGGAGGAACAATTATCCCTTAACAGGGCTTGTAGACACCACAGTACGATCGTCATTGCCGAGCAGTTTTTGATTTATTTCTCTTTCGTCTATCGCACAATTTGCGGCCTGAAAGCCTGCAGAAGTTTGTTAACATAGGGAATTTCAGTAAACTTTATTTTTATGATATCAGAGAGTAAAGATTTTATATAAAAAAAATATAAAAGATTTCAGAAATTTCCTTTTCTTGATAAGTTTTAACATATACTGTTATATATAAATCACATTTCATAGTTTATATTTATAGTTTAAGGCCTTGTAAAATATATACATATTTTTTTTTTTTTTTTTTTTTTTATATTTTAATCGTATATCTGCAATCAGTCGCTAGACTATGAGCAGGTGAGTTGAATGGAAGTGATGTTTAGCGATATAGGACCACTGCCCTAGCTCCCTTTATTCAGTTAGCACGTCGGCTCTTTTAAGTCTTTTAAATGGATATGGCTGTAAGAGCAAATTAGATAAGGGGTTTGGATGTGTTGCCAGTCGGTTTTTATAGTTAGTTGAGTACCGTTTCGCCTCTACCAAAACTGTTGGGATTTCCAGATAATCGTGTATTTCTGAGTTGCGTGCATACCAGGGTGCTGACGATAAGGTCCTCAGTATATTGTTCTGAGCTCTCTGAAGGCACACAATGTTGGATTTACTGGCAGATGACCACAGTTGTATCCCATATGTCCATATTGGTTTGATTATGGAACAATATACCCGTAGTTTGTTGGAAAGAGATAGTGCGGACTGTCTTCCGAGGAGCCAGAGGAGGTTTTGAAACGAAAATTAATTTCATTGCGCTTATTTTTATATGATCCTTCCATGTCATTCTTCTGTCCAGGTAGAACCCCAAGTATTTGACACAGGTCGATTGTGGAAGTTTGTCGCGGCCTAAGTTGACTGAGGGGCAAGTTTCAAGTCTAAGCGCAAACGTGATATGATGCGATTTTGGGGCGCTAGCTTTAATGCGCCATTTGGTTAACCAGTCATGGGTGATGTTGAGTTGACTCTGCAGCAAAGTGCTGGCCTGCTTCGGGTCGCGGCTGCATGCGAGAAAGGCCGCATCGTCAGCGAAAGTTGCCACGGCTACTTTGGGAGACTGGGGCAGGTCGCTGGTAAAAATATTATAGAGGACTGGGCCAAGCACAGAACCCTGGGGTACCCCGCTAGACAGGTGTAGAGAGGATCTTGCATCACGCAGCTTGACCTGGAATGTTCTATCGCAGAGATAAGAGCTCATTAAGAGGTAATAGGAGTGAGGAAGGATTTTCTTAATTTTGCACAGCAGTCCCTTATGCCATACACGATCGAACGCTTGTTGGACGTCCAGAAAAGCAGCAGAGCAGTATTCTTTTTGTTCGAGGCATTGCCTTATAGTGCTATAGACACGGTGGACTTGCTCTATGGTAGAGTGATGTTTTCGGAACCCATATTGGTGGTCTGGTATTACGTAGTTTATTTCTAGACACGGTGACAATCGTTCCAAGACAATCCTTTCCCACAACTTTGACAGTACCGGCGTTAGGCTGATGGGACGGTATGATGAGGCTTCATTGGGTGGCTTACCAGGCTTATGAATCATAACAATTTGAGATGTCTTCCAAAGTGTCGGTACGTGAGAGGTTCTAAATGTGGCGTTAAAAGGATAGTTAAGAAAACTAAACACTTCCTAGGAAGCTCTTTCAGTAGTCTTGGTGTAATTAAGTCAAATCCTGGAGATTTATTTGGGTTCATTTTGGATATTATTTTAGTCAGTTCTTTTGGAGTAGTATGGCGCAGTGGTAGACACATCTGCAGGTCTTGTTTCAGTATTGCCTCTATTTCAGGGTCTTCTGGGGTATCTGCGTCATTGGGTTTAAAGACACTAGAAAGATGAATGGCAAAGGCCTCAGATTTTTCTTGATCCGTTCGGGCCCACGTGCTTCCAGATCTAATGGGTGGGGAACACTGTTGAGGCTGCGGTAAGCTTTTGTAGCCTTCAAAGGTTGTAGGCTCCATGTCCATTGGGAGACATCTTCTCCAGCCTTTTCTTGATCATGTCATTGGTAGTTTCTGCAAGGAGATTCTTTAGTTCTTTAATAGCACGGTTTAACTTTGTTTTGTCTGAGGCCCTATGGGATAACTGCCAAACTCTACGAAGACGACGTTTTTCAGCAACTTTTTTCTTGACCACAAGAGGTGTCGGAACACTATAAGATGATGCCTTTAGCTCAGGGTGCTAGTCCAAGCAGCTACCTGGATTAAGTTGGTGATGTATAGGCTTGCATTGTCCACTTCTTCATTAGTCTTAAGAGATAGTTTGAGGTCAATGTTTGATTCCAGGTATTCACGAAAACAATCCCAGTCCGTTTTGGAGTTATGGAGATAGTCGGTGCCAGAATCATGGGGTATAGCTATTGGGCTAAGTATCAGTATAACTGGTGTGTGGTCAGAGGAACCATCTAAGCTTGACTTGATAAGAGTATTCTGTAAGCAGATGTTTTTTGTGATAAAAAAGTCTAGTAGATCAGGAGTTTTATTGCTATCCGTAGGCCAGTATGTGGGCTCTCCGGTTGACATAGATCTGAGGTGATTAGCATCAATACTCTTCTTAAGTTCCTTACCCCTGGTTACCGTTATTCTTGATCCCCAGTGAGAATGCTTCGCGTTCCAGTCACCTCCAGCGATGAATCTGTTGCCCAGAGTCTTGAAGAAGTCAGAAAACATTTCCTCTTTTATGGTATGACGCGGCGGGCAGTATATTGCCGAAAGGTTCAGAAATCCTGATCGATCTTCAACTCTAATGGAGGTAGCTTGGAGATAGGGGGCTGCAAATGGGTCTAGGAGACAGTGCTTTACACTATTCTTGATGATTATTGCAGCTCCAGCATGGGCGCCTCCATCAGGGTGAGGCGTGAGATAAACGGAATATCCCGGCACGTTTATCCGGCTCCTTGATGTAGTATGCGATTCTGAGATGAGGCAAACGTCAATCATGTTAGATTTCATGAAAACTTCGAGTTCGTTTTGTTGGGAGCAAGACCATTTATGTTCCACGTGGCTACGTGCAAGGAAGTCATTATTTAAGTTTGGAGATAAGGGTAGAAATAACGCCCACTAGGGAGCCTATTTGTTGAATTAAGATATCCATTTTCTCACTTTGTTTGAGCAGCATATCTTCCAATTTACTATTGGATTGTTGACTTGGTTGGGGAGTTTTTCCAGAGGTGGCGTCGGCATATGATCTACTATGAGTGTTATTTCCATTACCAGTTGATTCGTTGCCCACAGTCGGATTACTCGGTGGAGTTTGGTTACTTTGGGCAGGTTGTTTTGCCCTAGGCATGGTGGTTTTGTGTCTTCGAGCTAGAATCTCTTTGTATATTTCACAGCCTTTATAGTTTGCTGGATGGTCACACGAGCAGAGAGCACATTTAGCCGGTGTAGTTCTATCTTTCTTTTTGCACTCAGAACTTTTATGACCTTCACCGCATTTAACACACCTATATGGTCTCATGCAGTTGTTCTTTGAGTGACCGTACTGTTGACAACGTTGGCATTGGACAATAGTTTTTTGATTTTCTGGGGTCTTCTATCTTTACCTTTTGGTTAAATATATATTTGATGCTTTTGACCGCAGGATTATTAATACTGGGCTCAATGTTGACAAAAAAGGTGGAAGTGGGTTTCTTGTCTGGTCCATAGCGCGCATTGATTATTTCTCCTTTGACTCTATTGTTGGTGGCTTCAATTGCTTCTATAATGGCATCATGGGGGAGTACTGTGGTGTAGATCTTTTATGACTACTCTGTAGCATTTGGTGTCTTTTGGTGTGAAAGTATGGCCTATGAGGCCTTTTGCTCTTATAGTAGTTATGATCTTCTTGTACTCTTCTGCGGAGCTGACGAGGATGTGGAGTAGGTTTTATTAATGAGCTTGAATTTAAAGTTTACTTTATCACTGGCTGTTTGAAGTAACTTCGATAGTTCATTAACATCCTCTATGCCATTGAGGACGATGGGTGGTGGTTTACTTGGTTTGATGACATTGGAGGAGCACGTTTCATCTGAGGGATCTAGTGGTAGATTACTAAAGCGGTTTGCCGTGGTGGTTTTCGACGTCAGGTGAAGAATCGCAAAATTTTCTTTTCTTATTGTTACGATTTGGCACCCTTTGCCATGGCGGTGGAGCTATATAATGATTATCTTCCTGCGACATTACCTCGCGCGAAATGCTAGTCTCGTTTACCGGCACTGTTATAGCCGTTTGGTGGTTTTGAGTAACCATTCCTAGATCAGTGAGGGATGACGATCGTTGCCTGATAAATAAACTTGGGTGTAGTATTTGTTGTTTTAACTGTTTTGCTGCGGTTGGGGTTATTTGAATTTGAATTTGAACTCATTTTGTTCCCACGAGAAGGGTCGATGTAAAGGTCACTCATAGGGTAACGCCCATTCCTACAAGAAGGCACAATTCAACGATGTGAGCCGGGTCCATCGAGGTTGGCGCTAGCGACTGATTGCCCTCAGCCATACATCCCATCGGCGCGGTCCTCACCTTAGGATTGGGGTTGTTTTGAAGAGGTTGTCTTCCTCTTGACCCAGGCGATTAAGCCAAGGCCACCGTTCTTACGAGACCTGACCGCAAGGTTACGGTGTGTAAAGGTCATTTCCTACCTCTACAGAAGCTGGCTGTTAGGCCTGCCTAGTAGGTTAGTTAACCGCCGCCTACGACTCGGCGTTTGTTGTTCTTTAGCACCACCCAGGGGACACGTGTAGGGTAGTGGTTAGGTAGCTCCTACGGACGCGAACAACATTGTCCCCCAAATATATACATATAACAAAATATTACTCACTGATTCATCACAAAATATAAAAAACTTGTAAAGCTATAAAATTATGAAATTTGGCCGGATAACAGTTTATGTAATGTAGGGATTTACTAAGAAAGGATTTTTGAAAATAATTAATTTAGAGGGTATAAAAATGGTGTTGAATTTAGTATTGAATTTTTTGTAAATCGGAGTGCTACAGTGAAGTTTATTATAAGTATTGTTTATTAAAAATGGTGAGACCCGTTTTTTTTATAATGTAGGGGGTAGGAAGAAAAATGGTATTTTATTTTACACATTCACAAACATATTCCAATCATATACTCGTTTGTCTATTCTATGAAATACGTCATTTCAAACAACAGATTTTGCATATAACTCATAACGTGAAGCACTCGAATTATGCTTTATTTTTGATTTCTTAAGGTCAAGAAATTTTCTGGCCTTAAATTGTCTCTATTATATTCATACTACTTTTATAGAATAAAATTAATGCAAGTATTTTAATGGAAATACTATTATTGTCAAGTGTGATATTTCTAAAAAACGATCATCATGTTTAATGTTCATTTGAGTGATAGGCCATGATGTTGTCAACTTGGTTACAGCACGAAAATGGGTCGGTTAGACCGGTGAGGTACCACACTTTCACAGATGTATTTCGTACGGTGAATGAGAGTTTCGGTGGCCCACTCTCCCCTCTATTATGGTTGAAATAGATTTCTAGGACCCTAAAATATCAAGATCTAGTGAAATTTTGATTTTAGAAAATCGGGGTCAAAACAGTAACTCTGCAATTTTATGAAAATTTTTAAATTTTCGTGAGAAAAGCCTAAGAATAAAAGTCGAGTCGGTCAGCGATGGCTGCTCTAGAAAATCTTGGGCAGACCAAATTGTTGGCATTTTAAAAAAAGGGTTAAATTTTTGGTAGTCGAAACCGACAAATTTGCATGAAAAGATTGATGAGTGTCTGTGAAACAAGCGAGATAGGCAAAGACTGTACCATGTGGATATGTCTCTGTCTTCCTTTCTGAGAAATAAGTGTAAGTTTATAAGATTAATATAATTGACAAAATATAAAACGTATTTTACGTATCTACGAATTTTATAAAATCTACGAATTTTACACAAAAACAGTTAAAAACAAGACGTAAAATTTTAGCCAGACTTCCACAGACGTCAATCGACCTCCTATAAAAACTTTCCTGATGCGTAATAAGCCACTCCATACAATCACCGATCTCCAATATGGAGTTTCGACACGTCCGCAGTGACTATTTCGCATAGCGAATTCGCCCGAAAATCTGAAATTATAGACGGGATCCGAACGTAATAGTTACAAAGTTCCGGAGCTTTCGAGGTGGCGCAGTCGGCGCGAGCATTCCCGTCACGCGCGGGCCGGCCGCCCGCGCCGCCCGCGCCCGCGCCCCGCGGTCACTACGCCGCTGCCGGCCTTGATTTGGAATCGCTGAAATTTCGATTTTATTCTTTTCATTTCTTTTTTTTTTTATCTGAACACGAGCGCTTTTAGTGTAACCGTCCGCTTTTCCGGCCGAGTTGATGTCAATGGGAACCATCAGAGTTGGAGTCTCCTAGAGAAACTCCGATAATCGACGGAATTTTATGTAAAAAAGTGTTTTAATTCGTTCCGTAGTCTGTTTCTTAAAAAGGAATTTTGTTGAAAATCCAAGAAACATTTAATTTAACAAAGGAAAATCTTTCGCATTATTGGAATGACTTAATTGAAATTTATAAAGAAAAATTTGATTCCATCAAACACGAATTATCTTTATTTGAAAGAGGATAGTAATGCGCTGGTTGCTGAGGACAAACCAAGCAAAGCAACCTATCCCATGCATTTGTGAACTTTTGAAATATTAATTTGAAAGGAAGTCAATTCTAAATTAAACGTCGCCCATTATCGCTTTGATAAAACCTTTTTCCGCGACCCAGAAATATCTTCTCCAACTATTGTATTGTACAAATCAGACCGTTGTTTGATTCTGATTCAGAGTAAGGTGCCTTTTGCAGAGGCAATAGTGCTTAAAATACATAAAATTTCAAAAGTCACTTTAAATTAAAAAAAAAAAACTGTTCCGACTGCATTTAGGTACTAATGTCATCTTTGGGCTATGGTGCCCCAATATCAACTCTAGCCTCTGGATTGCATCCAATGCAAAGCGTCGTCAACGGCCCTTTTACATCTGGCCAGCTCGACCCATTGGCCTTGCGAAGAGACGAAGTATTTTTGCGCATACTTTATCGCTTATACTATGGGCAGTGATCTGAAGAGCTGTTCAAAATTATTGCTGCTCCTCGTTTCTGTTATTGTTCTGATCGGCAAAATACCATCATCACTGACTTAATAACTGACGTGTTACTATCGTACGTTTCGTACGCAATTTTCTGCCACTTACAGCAAAACCTTGGAATAATTCACTGTCAGCAATATTCCCAATGAAGTCAGACAAGGGGGGTTTTCAAAAAAGAGCATATTCTTTCTTAAAAGGCCGGTAACACAAACGCGCTCTATTCTCCTGAGGGTGCGGCGTTGGCACTCCCTTGGGGCCCACGTGCTCGTTTGCTCTTATTGTATATTACAAAAAATACCTTTTAGCAAAAATACACCCATCAGCTAGAGTCGTCATATATTTTTTAAGGTACAGCTAATAAGCTTTTAAATGAATGAAACAATAAAAGCATAAAATACTGTTTTGGAAAATATTCAACTATATGACACTCATTAGATTTATGATAAGTTTTTGAAATACCTTTAAAGTTGTTATATAATAGAATCGACGATCCGAAGATTTGCCTGACTGGAGTTATTGCTGTATCAGTTGTATGGATTGAGATAAATCTAACAACCACAGACATTTTGTACTCGATTAAATAGCTTAAGATTCGAGTCTTGACATACTAATATATATTTTTAAATTTATGTACTTGCAAACGATGATTTGTATAATATATGTACATATTCCATAATAATCGTAATCATTATTTCGGCTTTGTCGCAATCGATTGATGATACCCTGCCGGTTATCGCTAAACATGTAAAACCTAAACATACTACAACTATGGTCTGAGTATAGCATCAGGTCAAAATAAAATGACGTTTTAGTATGAAAATCGAAAGTGTATTCAAAATTATTCAGCACCCATGAATTAGCCATTGGAAGGTCTTTAATGATAACCATATCACGTTCGTAGTAAAATTTATGTCATATCATCAAAATTAATTGTAAATACAAAGTTTCATTTTTGTAATAATTGAAGAATTCTTTCATGACTAAGAGTTTCTGTATTTAGAAACGATTAAAAGTTATGCATATTGTGTTGTATTCAAATAATAATTCTCTTAATATTCGAAAAATAATATATGCAGTTAGCAGTGAAAACGAACATACAGAATTAGTGAAAGATTTAAATACAGATTCAAGCTGAATTTATGTTCGGTTAAACTAATTAAAAAAAAAACCCTATCGAATCTGAGTCAAACTGCGTAGAGTCGTCCGTCCAATATTTATTTATATTACAAGAGTATAAGTACGAAATATTCTTTTTTTTAAATATGACTCAAGTTTTCTATGGTAATTAAAAATAAATTACTCACATAATTTAATATGTTTTATTAAAATTTGATCCAAATTATGTGCGGTAAATAAAAAAAAATCTGTAAAACGATTGAACCTGCAGGCCATCCTTAAAACTTTCGGCTATGATATTCGTTTATGTGTTTTTGATCTCCTTGAGTTTTAAATATTGTCTATGAAATTTTGAGCTTAAAATTTGAAAGACGGTTGAGCCTGCAAATCTTCAGTGAAACTTCTTACTACATCTCCCCATACGCGAGTCTCGTGGTGCCTCCGTCGCTCGCGTTGCCTACTTAGGGCGCGCTGTTCAACTGGATACTACCTATTTTAGAAACGGGCGACGTCCCTGACCTATGTATTACGCAATCGGTTAGATAACGCATAGTGCTCCATTACATTGACTGTAAACTCAAAGTGGTCTGTTAATAAACAGATGATTAGTTTAACATACCACTTTGAGGTTAATATTTCTTATTAGTTTGATTCATATAGACACGGATTGTATGTTCGGTACGCAGTTTATGTCGGTCCGGCAAGAACAGTACCCGTGAACCAAACTCGTAACAAGACATGAGAGTAATTTTATAAGGGTTCTGTTTTTCGTTGGTTGTGCGCAACCCTAAATACAGCGGTTTTATACCAAACTGGAAACAGTTTATAGTGTTGTTGTAAGGTAATACGTTGGCACGCCTTTCCCGGGGCCCGCCGCGCCCCCGCCGCCCCGCCCGCCCCGACAGAGACTGATGAGGCGGCTGCGTCACGACCTTCATCTTTTTTGCGTCCCGCTCACGCGCGCCGCCGCTGTAACTGCGGGATAAGGTGGAAATTATGTTGTTTTGACAGTAATTAAATTAGTTTAATTTATGTCGAATTCCTTACATAAATCATTTGAATCTATTCGTAGATTTGATTTTCAAGGTTTAAATTAATTTAAAGCTAATTAAAAAGGATTCTAAAAAGACATAAAAACTTCTAATTTCTTCGTATCTCAATATATAAAAAGCTATTTGCATGTTTGTCTTTCTGTCCGATATAAATGGACTCCAACTCTGTTTGACCGGATACTATGAAAGTCGGTACATATTATATGTATGTTTTCATAGAGAGAAGGTTTTTAGGCAATTTATTTTAGCATTTGTCCCGACTTCGCCCGCGTTCTGTACTACCGAACCGATAACTTCTACATCTATTCTAAAATCTCCGAGTAAAGCCTATATTTTATTTAGACACTAGCCCCAGCCTTTTATAAAATGAAATCGTGGCCGATAGTGGTATCGGATTTGAATGAGAGACGTAGAGCAGGATCGAGGACCGTGGCCGGGACCGAAATTAAGAACAGGGCCGGGGTCGAAACCAAATATGGAACCTGAATCGAATCAAAAGCATAAACAAGATTCATATTGGGAATAATATGGAGACCAGAACTGAAAGTGGAAACGTGATTTTGATTAACAGCAAGATCGATTAATATGAAAAATGAAGGAACACATTCTATGTCCACGCGAGCGAAGTCGCGAGCGGGAACATAGTTTATATATAGTGATCAATGTACAGGATAGAAATGGAGCGTTGGTGATACTATGAAAATGAAATGCATTTTGAAATTTGAAACGATATAAAATGAAATATAAAACGTACTATATTTAGAAAAATAAAATTCAATGGGATTCAGATAAAAAAACATAAAATGATAAATGGCTGAAAAAAGTGAATAAAATCAGTAATTGTGTTTCATCTGGGTAATTTAAAACTCTAACAAACAAAGCGAATAATTCTAATGTACCGATTGCCCAAGTAATATACAGGGAACTGATATATATGTATTATACAATAAAATGAATATAGTCACTTAAAAGAGAAAGTCATCTGTAAAAATGTGAAAGGCAATTTTAGAAAACTGGTCAAGGTGAGACACGGACTCTCGCATCTAGGGTTCTGTACTAAAGGAAGAAGTGACGAAAAATTGAAAAATGAAAGTTAGAATTAAACTCATGTATGTAGTATTGCATGTTATAAATTCGAAGAAATCAGTATATAATGGTATTGGAGCAAACATATGTGTGATAGATAAGTACCCATGTAATTAAAATCCACATGTGTGTTCATATGGACCTGTGATTCATATCTAAAAATTTTAGATGTCCAAAAAATTTGTAAATAGATTTTGTTTAAAATATTATTCATTGACTTTATATACAAAGCGATATGTTGCTGTGACTTTTCTTGGATGGTTATGACGTATCTATGGCATAAAAAATACAGGGGGACACTTAGTTGGCAAACTTTGAAACTGCTAAACCACAAATATACACTTCAGAGCGAAATTCACTTAAAAACCTCTAGTACATTTTTAAATGTCTAGTCACCCAATATAATGAACTACATAACAATAAAAATTGTGTTATGTTTTATCTGTCGAAAGCTATTTATAATTTTTTCATAGTTACATCTTTACATAATAGCATAGTGGTTAAAATAAAGCACTTGTGTGTACAACTTCATCAGATTCGATTGAAAAATGACAGTTGTGAGATACGGATGAGCAGATCGACAGAAGGAAATTATAAGGATTCCATTTCTTGTCTATAGCTACGGAACCCCAACATGTATAACGTTATGCTAAGAGTCAACAAATTATAAGTTGGAAGATCTAGCTACAATACAGGTATCGATTTCATGAATTCTAAGGATCCGAAAGTAAGAAATTTTTCAAGGCATATTTTCAAGACAGGTGAAATACAGACTCAACTTATATAGGATTTTGGCAAGATTTTGACGTCTGATATGAGCGCTTAATTATGGCCCTACAAGAAGTTCAATTAGTTTACGTATGCCTGGGTCGCGTGCCGTCTGCTCTAGATTTGATTTTTTAGGAACATAAGAAGCTGCAATTGTTTTTCTAAAGAGTCGCTATTTTTTTTCAAGAAGATCTCAATCGTTTCTTAAAAAATGCTGTATGTGATTGTCAAGTCGCTGCATTATACGAATCTTCGATTTATACGATTTTCTCGACATAGAAAATCTTTAGTTCAATTCACAAACAAAATCCTGAAAAATGAAGAAAATGAACAGTATCTCATCCATACCGTTGTAGCAAACTATACAAGAAACCGTCTAAGCACACAGAGATCGAAAACCTAAGCACACTTTGTCGGCGGCGGGCGACCGTGTTCCCCTCTCTATGGTCTAAGCAAACAGTAATATGTACTTGAACTGTGTTTATGTAGCTTTGATTTATCGTAAGGAACCCCAAAAAGATGTCTGTTTATATTTGTGCTTGTACGATTTTAATTAATAACAAACATTATTAATTATTGCCTTCTTAGTAAAATAATTTATCGAGAACATTATTATAATAAAATACATATAAACAGTGAAACAAAAACACATATATACGCATTACTATACGATCTCTAAAAAAAAAAAAGCAAGTTTTTTTAGATTCGTTTCCATATTTTTAAATGTAATCATAACTAAGAGAAGAAAGTAATAAACATTGAGAAGTTATAAAAAAACATATTTAAGCATGCTGTATGTGTCATTATCACGTGTTTGCCTAATATAATGTAACCTATCTAAGGGACAAAACTTTAAGAATTTACATTTGTTTATGAAATTTTGTTAATTAAAATGAGATGAAGGCGACGCTTCGGGCGACTGCGTATTCGTACTTATGTACCTAACTGCCGAGTGTGTCGACACGTGGAACGGGCGTTAAACAGCAAGTTTAATACTTTAAGAGCTTTCTGACGTACACCTTTAATGTCTGCGCCGTTCCGCCGAAAACATTGACACGTTGAGCCGACAAACGCGAAAGATCACAGGAAAATCCCTCCTACCGTATCTAGCGAAAGTCGACTTATTATTTGATTTTATATATGACTGACCCCTCTATAAAGAACTATCTAAGCTTTTATAAGGAATATCCAGAAGTCATTACGAACTTTTGGAAAATGTTAAGAAGGAATGTATTATATACTTTAGATAGCTTCTACCTGCGTATATGTACATGTAATGAAAATGTACATATAAATGTACTTATACATATATTTAATATTAAAAAATATCTAGATCCATGTATAACTACGCCCCTAGAACTTATTTAGGTATCTATATGTATGTCTATATGACGAGGAAGGAGCTATGATGAATCTAGATATGCTGATGATTTTTATTAAAATTTAATTTTTATGTTTTAGTTTAGTTTCATAGATAAAATCTTGTTTTTTCATTTTAATTTTATTTGAGAAAAACATAATTAAATTCTAAGTTTTCCTAAACAGTTGACAACAAAAGCGGCCGCCATATTGATTTTCTCCGTGTAGATATAACAAAATCAATATTTACTTAATTGAAGTGAAACTTCTTTATCGGCGTATGGGAGAAATTTTATAGCGATGTAACGTTTTTCTGTTACGCGCCATCTTTATTTCTGGGTAACATTTTTTCGTTACGCGCCATATTTATTCAATTTTATTAATGTCATCGTGGCATAAACATAATTGTTACTAAGGCCACCTGTCACATATACTTTCTGTCAACACCCTAGATCTATTTACAGTTTGTATATATTACATTTTCCTATTATCTAAGTTGAAACCTTTTCAACCGACATACGTGAACTATATCTCACATTCTTTCATTGAGTGACTCGATTTTATATGTAGCGTTCGATAATTTTCCTACAATTCTATATGGCCCTTTATAACATCGCATTAATTGAAAAGTTTTACCTATCACCCTTCTAGGTACATATACCATTACCAAGTCTCCTACATGAAACTCTGAACATTTTTATTTCTGAAACTCAGTAGTGACGTGAAAAATAATATTTCAATTAAGTGATTAGCGAAAAAAATTTTATAAAGTTATTGGCAAAAAGAATAAAAGATATCTATACCATTAAGCCATTAATTAAAAAAATATATAATAACGATAACAATAATAGTAATAATTCTATTATAATTAATGAAATGCTATAATCTTAGTAGCAGAAAGGTGAAATAATTGTATTATTTTTGTATCCATGTCTATGATAATAAAAGCCTTTTGCATAAACTTTATCTAATTTAGCTTTATTCAACCAATTTCTGTGAAGGTGTAAATAGTAAATCATTTTTCGAAAAATGATGTCATAAAGAAGTTTCACTTCTTACGTGTGTACACTAATACATACACACTTTTTTTTTACCAAAAATCTCATATTGTATAACGCTAATATTTACGTGACATTAATTTTTTACCTATGGATGACATCAGTTTTACGTATGAGGTTTTCTGGCAGATGGCTATGGCACATTCTTAAAGGAAATAAACGACCAAAAATATGGAAAATCACAATTATATCCTTCATTTATATCTAAATACGTAACATATTAGTTTAAATACACATAATTTCGATAATCAATTCTATTTTTCACGCGTTACGGCGACGGTCGCTACTTTGAGCTATGATATCTCAACGTCAACAGCTGAAATAGCTATCAGCGACATCTGCAGCGCGAGCATCGACGAAACTGAAACCGCGCGGGGCGCGTGTGTCATCGTTAGCGGCGCCGGCGGCCGCGCAGTGATTTACGCGAGCGACGCTTGCAAATGGCTTCTGGCCCGTTTTTATAGAGACACGTCTCGAATTACGATATCCCAGCGTAGCGTCGGCCGTGTCGCTTACCGAGCTTGTATCCAGGGACTTAATACATAATAATTTCGATATATAGGATATATTTTGTGTTTGCAGTTTTAATAGTAGAATATTCACCCCAAATATCATGCAGCGCTACTATCGGTTGCTATAACAATATATGTTGTATACATCTACGGCGAGTCGCCCTAAAAGATAGAAACGTTTATTCCTAAATTAAATGTAAAATTTGACAGGTTAGGCCAAATATGGAAAATTTGTCAAATCTTACGATTACCCATTGCGTTTTTCTTTTGATGCTTTTCGTCTTTCTTACAACATTTGGGCTAGTAATGATAATATTGTGAGGGTTTTGTATCAGATATTTGTCATCGTGTTCTTGGTCATCCCACTGCAAGTGCATTTATACCATACGATACAGTTTTTTATTTCAAACAAGCCATCAATCACTACATAAACTATTTCATTGAGGCTTATTTTCCCAAACACCATAGTCCAACTAGAATGTTGCAGTGGTAATGAGAATTCAAATTAAAAACTATATTTATTTCATAGATTACTAATAATTTTTGAGTTAATTCACAATATTTTAAGAATTTACATTTTAATTCTCGTTGGGAAGGCAATTTTCCCTTAGGAGAACGAGCGAGAAATGCGTGGGTGGCTATTTTCAAATTTAAACGTGTTATAAAATCCAAATATATATCCATCGAATAAAGTAAACAAACCCGTAAGAATCGAACTAGTTTTGCTCATGATACTTGCCGCCTAAATTTAATAAATCATATATTACCTTACTACGTATTCCTGTAATAGTGATTTTAAACTTGTACCTATTTGCTTTGTGTACGACATTAGCGTCCTCTAGCATCTATAACTTTTCGGGATTTATCTAATATTTGCATATTCACAAAATAACAAAAACATTATTATAGAGTTGTTTCTTTTTATTACTAAGTAAAATAAGAAGACTTTTATTTCCTGTTATTAAACAACTATACATAAAATTGTTAGCTATGTTTACTTTATTCTAAGTATATATTACCTAAATGCTATGTCTTAATCATTATGTTTAAGTACTATTTTTGTAATCACTAAGTTTCAATTTTTTTCATTTTAATTTAAAGTATTCAGTAACTAGTTTACTTTATATAATAAAATGACATCTGTACTCGAGAGGAACCCCTTTCACGTGAAAGCTTCCTCCAAAGGCTTGCATTTTTTACGGTCTTGATCTATCTGTTGTCAGTTTTTTCCTGCTATTTTTTTGATGTCACCTTTCCAGTGTGTGTAAGGTCTTCCATTGCAACCTTTGCCAGATGGGCCTTTACATGTCGTAACTTTTTAATACGTGATTAGTTCTGGAGATGCGCTACCTGTCCAGCCCATTTTCATTGTACCTTTTGAGCGTGGTCGAGAGCTTTGACCGATTTTTCCTTAGTATTATTGTCGAGTGTCCCATCTTTTGTATTTTTTTGATGTTGAGCATGCTGCGTTCCATACCTCTCTGAAATGATCTTATTTTTTTTTTATTTTGTTGATGAATTTCCATATTTGGCTCGCGTACGTCAGACTTGGAGTAAGACATGTACACATAACTTTCCTTTTGGTTTTAATGAGCATGTCACTTTTAAGAGCCCTCGTTAAAAGCTCTTATTAAAAGCCCAAAACTTATTCCATGTTTGCTTAACTCTTCTCTCTACTTAGAATTTATCGTTGTTTTTATTAAATCCTATTTGTTTGCTTAAATATGTATATTAATCTACGTATTACAACAGATTATCTTCAACTGTAATTATTATCTTCGTGTGATTGGATATGGCTACCGTTTTTATAATGTTAATCCTCAATCCAGCTTGTTTGCTAAATATATGAAGTGCCTCGGTCAAGTATTGTAGCTGGGACCTCGTTTCTGAGAGTAGTACTATGTCGACCGTAAAATTCAAACGATTTAAATAATTTCCTTGTATATACATACCTCGTTTTCCCCAGTAAAGTTTACTTATTATGGATTCTAATATCGTAATAAAAATTTATGGCAATAAAGGGTCGTCTTGCTTTATCTCTTTTTCAACTGGAAATTTTGGCCCGTAGTTTCTAAATTTACTCTACTGTAGCAATTGACATAAATGTGCTTGATTACTGCTATGTATTCTGTCTCTACGTTTTGTGCTTTAAGAGTGTCTCATATGTATTCGTGGTGAACCGTGTCGAAAGCTTTTTGGTAATCAGTAAATCTATATAGAGCGGTATTCGATATTCTAGGTATTTTTCTATTAAGAGCTCTAAAGTATGTAGGTATTATATATAGCTATGGTAAAGATTTTTTTCTAAAAACAGTTAGTTCAAAAGGTTATTTTGAGCAAGTCCTTCGCCTCAGCTTTGCTTCATTATTGTAGCGAAAAGTTACTTGGCAGTAGATTATTAGGTCTGTAATTTCCTATATTTTTTTAATTCCCTCCTTCGTACAGCAAGATGATATTAGACTCTAACTATTGTGTCGGTGTTATTGTCGTTCCTAATATGAGATCAAATAGTTTTGCGAACGGTGCAACTAAAAGTGCGTAAGCTGTTTTTTATGACATCCCTAGTATTATTGTTTGGCCCTGGACTTTTGTCGGATTAAATTTTTTTTTTTATTGTGTATATGACCACTGCGCAATCTAAAGGTTCTATATTGCGTTTATTTCAACCGGAATCAAAGTTTGTCTTTAGCATTAGATCAGTATTTCTATATCCAATTGGTGTGTTATATGTTCTTATAAAAGCAGTTGCTATATGTATGATATTTATGTATAATTCCACATGGCTCTCTCAAATCTTGAACCCATCTTTTCTATGTCTGTAATTTTTTTATACCCTTTTTTGAGACTACTTTTATGCTCTAATATTTTTTAATGGTATTGATCCTGTATTTTTGTAATCTCGTTTTTATATTTGTTTATTAATTTGTATAACTATTTTAGTTAATTTCTCATAGATTGGATTTTATTTCGAATTTTATGTTCAACAGGTTCTTATCAAAAGTTTGTGCCTGTATATTGCGTTCTTTTGATGTACTTTTTATTTCAAGTACAATTTGTAGACTGTTTGTAATAAAATTTATTATTTTGTCGTAATAAACTTGTATTGACTCGTCTGGATTTGTAATAATCAGAGTTAGATGGGTTTTTAGGCTCCCTTTCTATATTTGTATTTACTCTTCGCTTTTGAGTGTACTGAATTGCTTATTTGTATATCCGGCCCTACTTTTCACTGGTTTTGTAAGTGATATTTTTGCTCTGTCTGGTCTGTGGTCTAATAGATAATAGTTGCTATGCTGAAAGTTAAAGTCGCTTTGTGGGGAGATAGAGAAAGTCCTTTTTCCTATACTCTGATGTTAGTACCATTTTTTTTATCTTACCATATTATAAGTTTGTCGTACTTAATTGTAGACTTATTTCAGTTACCATTCTCTGTTTTTACTTGTACTTATAGTTCATCCCTTTTTTCAATAGTATATGGGATACAGTATTCTTTTATGTAATAAAAAGTATTTCTTAACGCTGTTTTTGGTTTCCTAATTTCTATTTTTATGATTTGTGCGGAGCGTGAGATTTTTGCAGCACAAAATTTTCCACATTTCGTGCAAGTTTTTCTATTTGTATATCGTTAGAGCTTACTTTTTGACATACTACTAGTATCCGGAACTCATTGAAGTCTGTTACCCAGAGTACTTCTCAAGAATGCAGTAGCAGTAACAAATTCTAATTTTTCATTTCGTAGCAGAATAGTAAGTACCAGATCCGTGTTTTATATTTGGAAATAAATAAGTTGCACATTTGGTTTGCTCTCTATTTAAAAGTTAAATAAAGCTGTTATTTGTAGTTAGCATTTATTATAAACTAGAAATAAAAACGGATCGAGAGCCGATTCCTGTGGTATCTCTATGCTGACTGCAGATCCAGATAACCTTATTCTTATAACGTCGACCTTCCAAACCCTCTTACTCAAATACAGCTTAGGTCAGGCCCGTAACCGCACAATAACGAAATTCTATACAAATCTCAAGCTACGTGAAGGTATCTTTTAAAGTGATTCGACAGATGTTTCGAAGCTAAAAAGTGAAGTTCCTTACAGTAGTGGAAAAGACAATTTAAACGGTATTCCGTAAGCCACGGTTAATTGTGAGTAAAAACAGAAAATACAGAATCAGATTAATCGACGACTAAAGGACAATGAGTGTCCAGTGAAATTTAAATTTTTGGATGACGGTTAGAGTAGTCTAAGTGGTACATTCTCCATCATTTTACCTTTGGTGGTTTATACGTGCTATTTTAAAAGCTCTAACAAAAGAAGCTGATGCGGAAATTGCAATAGTTGAAAAAAGTGTAATTGGTCCTTTTAACTTTCGTTAGCCATTGGATACAATCACGAAGGAGTCTGTTCTAATGCTATAGTTAATGTGAAGTACTTTACCTATAATTCTTCGAAGCGACGTCATACATTTAGAAACTGTATGAAACTTCCACGTGTTGCTGACAGAAGTTTAGAAGAGATGACAATAAATGTACGAAGAAATATATTTTTTTTTGTTCAATAATACGGAGGCAGTGTTTGCTCATAACAAATTTTAAACGAACAATTCCCTAAAAGACGGATTAGTTTAAATGGTCCAATAAAGTGGCCGGCACGTTCGAGAGATTTAGCACCCTTATATTTTTTGCACGGAAATATTTCAATAAAGAAATTTATAAAATATGAAATTGTACCAACCTCGGACCTTACGCTAAATTCCACTGTTTGAAACAAAAAGTTTTCGTGGGTATAAGGGGCCTTATCAAAAACTTTCTAAAAAATTAACTGCGAATGTTGTACTTTGGTACACGACGTACTTTTAGATATTTAAAACGTCATTCCTTATGAATAAGTAATTAAGTGGATCACAAGTGTAATAATGTGAGGAAACATACTATGAAGTTGAAGTAATAAACGTTTCCACAACAGTAAAATCTACCAAGAAAATGCGATTTAGTCTCTGGCTCAAGGGTTACAGTTCACTATTTGAAAATTGTAACAAGTAAAAGATAATAAAAAAAAAACGCCCGTATTATAGAACAAATAATTTTGATTTAAAATGTTTAATTACGATACGCACATTCTATTATTATTGATCTTTATGGCATATTAAACGCTAAAACGTTAATTTTGGTTTAACATGTACTTTTGTTAAATTTGTCTGATCATGGCAAAAAATGTGTGGTCATTTGTCGAAATGAATTAAAAATCAATGTTTCTCAAAGAAACGTAACCAGAAGTGCCTTTTGTCATAGTCACTGAATGTAAGTGAAATGTCGAATATAAATATTTTTCGCTACTATGTTAAATATCCAGTCGATAAGCAAACAGATGGACAGACGGACGTACGAAAAGATAAATATTAATAAAAATTTCACTATAATATTTGGTTTTGGTTTATTACATAAGGAAGTCTAAAAAAGGTAAAGTATATTTTTATTTTGATGTTGATTGTGTTACTACTAATTTAAATATGTTGTTAAAGAAATAACTATATGCTAAAATTAAAGTACAATTAAAACCAAATACAAGAACGGAATTTACAAAGTTCTACTTTGCTTTGTGTTATTTAGATATGATTTCATGAAAAGTATGTTTATTTAACACGAAAAAAAAAAATTCTATAATTTCATGAAAAATATTTTTTCTATATCTGATAATTAGGATTTAAGGAAAAGTATAGTTTAAAATTTTTTGAATTTCTATCATCAATCCACCATCTATCTAATCTAATACTAACTTTCCCATAAATATTTTCATTTTATTTTATAAACTTCCCAGAAGGGTAAGGAGACTGTAGATATCCACAACATACGATCTTTGCATATCTCTCTCGCTTCACTGCCACCCATCTGTAAACCATTAATGTAAGCTCGTCGGTTTTGGGTGCTTAAAATTTGAGTCATCTTAACATGCCACGAATATGATCCTCATAGGATTTTCTAGGGCGATCCTTGCAGAGCCTTTTATTACGAGTGTATTATGAAACACTTGGAGGAACGGATGCACTTATTTTTTCACAAAAAAAAAAGGAATAGTCTTGTGTTTCACACTTTTAGTTATATGTTTACCGTGGCAGAGCTATGCTGTGGTAAACTTGGCCAAAGCACCAAAATGGGCGAGCTCGACCTGTGAAATACTACACTCTCACAGAATACAGACGCGAAGTAACAGCTTCCGCTGTTGTATTTCGTCCAGTGAGTGAGATTTCTGGTAGCATACTCCCCTACGTCACCCCACGTCCCTATCTATCATCCCTTTCCCCCTCTATCGGTCTTTTCCTCGCTCTCCAAATATCATATTTCTATCTAAGAGGTAGGTAACGCACTAGTGACTCCTTTAGGGTTGTGAGTGTCTTTGGGCGGCGGTGACCACCTGCTTTTTGGTGGCTTACATGTTCGTTCGCCCATCATTTTACTATAAAAAAATCTCAGAAATTCCAATTGTAATTTAATTTCGATTGTCATCCATAAAACAGATAATTAAATCATACAAAGAACGGAAGATTTTTTTTCATGGAGTGTCTGGTTTAAAACGGAACAATTCAATTTAGCACTTCTGGTCGTTCTATTGATTAAAATTAATAGGAGGAGTAAAATCTAATTATTATTGAATTATAAAATAGACGGTGTTCCGTTCTGAAACTTTAGAGTATTTTTAGTGTCAATATTTTATACAATAAAAATTAAAAACTGAACACCAGCTATTAGTGAAAAGTAATAGGCTAAGCTCTTGCATCGTTGCTTTTTATTAAATGATTGTGTGGGCTTATTAAGATCACGAATATATTAATTATAGATGTTAAAATAACAAATAAAAATAAAATGTTTTCTTTCTCCGGAATCCGTAACGGATTTTTAATTGTAAGGTGAGTGAAGTGATTAAATCAAACGTCTTGCCAATGATTCTTAAAGAATTTACACTTTAAGAATCATCATAATATTGTATCCTAACTATGTATATACGTGATATAATAATATATTCATATACATATAAACTCATTCGATTTCTTTGTATTCATAAAACTCGGGGTTTATGATATTTTTTATTCATTCCGTTAAATGATGTTTACTACGAATTATTACGCCTTCCTTGCTCCGTTGCTTCTCCCTTATGTTTCTAAATCAAATACCCTTTCTCTCGATCCACATTTTATAGGGTACGTTAAATAACAAAAAAAAAAAAACCAATTTCCGTATCGTTTATTTTGTAAACAGCGATGTTCCCGGTTCCTATGGGCGCTTGCCTTTTTCCTCAGTTTTAATAAAGTGTTGGAATTTTCCCCTTATGAAATGTGTGCTTTCGTATTTCGGATACAGTCGTAAAATGAAGTACGACTCATTTAACGGAATAAAGTAAATATATGTGTACAAGTAAATCGCATTTAGCTGTTGCTGAGATGTGGTGGCTCTGAAATAAGATATGCAATTAAGTGTATGCATAGAATTTGAATTGTGATTTTTTAGGTTTTTGATTCGATCCCGGAACGGTACACACAATAACAGATTTAAAAAATGGGCTTAAAATATGAAAAACTCTTTGAAGATTCCTGTAATTTGCATGATATTTAGAGACAGTTTACAGTTAAAAGCTATAAATTTAACTTTCGATTTAATTTCATTCTCAATCAAATTTCTTGTCTCATAAACGAAGATGGAGTTAAACTGTTCCCAAACCTTAGGCTGTCTACAGTCGTGATGACATTTCCTTTACTAGTCTCCTAGTTTTCGTGACGACAAAGTCTTTACGTACCAGTGTTTTGCCACAATATTCAGGGAAAGAGTTTTTTCTTATTTTGAAGTAAAACCTCTTTGGTTGTGTTGTTTATATCTGGCTAGTTTTGATACCAATAAATAGATGATATTTTAAAAACAGAAGAATAAAAAGTAAAAACGCTGTCTTGGCATTTTTCTATTTTTTTTTTGTTTTTCTGTCCACAAAATCGAGTGAATCTAACGTAGAAGTTCGATAGATTTTAAGGTTTTATTACAAAAAAAGGATAAATGAGATACAAACCGCAAACAAAATTCATGACGTTTATGGACCTAATGTAATGTCCATTCGAGTAGCACAGAACTGGTTCAAGTGTTTTCAGTCCGTAATTTTGAAGTCAAAGATGAACCTCACTCTGGTCGATCTGTTACGGATAAAGTTGATGTCATTTTGGATAAAGGATAGTACGATCGGCAGATTAGTTTTTACGACATAGATGAAGAGCTGAGTATTGACCATAAAATAGTTTGGACCCATTTTAAAAAAGATGGATATAGATATAAAAAAGCTCGATACTTGGGTTCCACACGAGCGCAGTGAAAGAAATCTATTGAATCATGTACTCATTTGCACTTTTCTATTGAAATGCAATGAAATGGAACCGTTTATGAAAAGACCATTTTTCATCAAAAAGATCATGGTTAAAAGCAAGCAAGCTCCACAGACTATAGTAAACCCGTATTAACTCGTAAGGAGTTGATGCTATGGGTGAGATTGGAATGGCATTATTCATTACAAGCTTTTACCCCCGGGAGAAACCATCAATTTGGATCTCTAATAGCAACAGATAATCAGACTCAAGCTAGAAGTACAGAAAAACGGCCAGAATTGATCAACAGAAAGGGTTTTTTTGTTCACTATGATGATGCCAGACCACACACATTTTTAGCCACTTATCAAGTATTGAAAGAGTTTGGTTGGGAAGTGTTAATGCATCCTTCATATAGCCCTGACCTTGCAGCCTCAGATTTTCACCTGTTTCGGTCTCTTCAGAATTCTTACGTAGGTGTCAGTTTAACATTCAGAGAGGACTGTCAAAATAACTTGTTGCAGTTTTGTGATGAGAAGTCTCAAAAATTTGTCGGTATGGATTCCCACAATCCCAGAAATGGGATTGTTTCACTATCTACAAAATGGCAGCAGATCGTTGAACAAAATTGCATATGAATATGATGAAAAACTAACTTGAATTTGTATATAAAAAACGAAAAAAATTTTTCTCGATCCCATATTTATATCTTTAGAATACTTTCGATAATAATCAACATGTAAAACTTTCATTGGAGAAGCTCACACTCCTCCGGTGGCTTTTTCCTCTATATCGATGCCGAAGTAGAGGACAAAGTTCCGACCCGATAACGCAAGGTGAAGGTGACAATTTGAATTCTTTAAACTTGGCTTTTTGTGTCAATTCTTACAACATTTATCTTGCCTCGTATAAATGTAATTTAAGTAACAGCTAAGTAATTCATTTTCTAAATTTTAGGCGAATGTATCTATGAGTTTCTAACTTAAACCAGAGTAACCCGATCGCAGAGAATGTGAAGCCGTCGCTTCAGCGTTGCATTGGTGATGACAATTGTCAATAGCTCTTAACCGGTATTTAGCTAGCGTGGGGGGCTAATGGTCCAAATATTTTGCCTTAAATTAATAGTATTGTATGATACAGTGCCTTAGCAATGGTAACACGATAATCTGATACTAAGAAGGTGAACGAGCGCGTCCAGTTTGGGGCTTAACTGAAAAGTCGCTCAAATTTTGTTACAACTTATGACAGGAGAGCTATTGCTCTGGCACTGTCTATATACTTAGAGCACTGAAATGAAGACCTTGTGAGCAGACAATAGCACGCATAACATAGGTAATATAGATGCAGAACATCTATGGACCGCTTTGACGGACCGTCTGCAATGATATACCAGAGACACTTTCAACGCCCAAAATAGCATTCATTTATTCAAAACAATAAAAAAAGTATGAGAAAGGTTTATACCAAATAGGAAATAAATCAGGCAATATATATTCATTTTCACAACGTCGGAAAGCTAAACAGTACATTGTCCATTTACAATAGCCGGTTTGACGTCGCGTTAATGTTACAAAAGATAAGGGTCGAATTCCGACAGATATTCATTCAATAGACCTCTCAGCTTGTGGCATAATTGGCACTTTCTTCTGGATATTAAATTCCTTGGAACAAGAGAAGCTTCCGTTCAATATTCTGTCGTGTATTACGGGCTTATTTGTTTACTTCTCATAAACTAAAAGAAGTTTGGTTCAAAATATAGTTCTGCTTAAATGTCTTAGTGAGGGTTTTATACTTCGTTCGATGAGTGATGCCGTAAAAGCATAAAAAAAATTTTATGTGAAAATTAAGACAATGATAAGTACAGGCGCTCATTGTTGAGAATCTCCGAGTTGTAAAATAAGGCATAGCAATTTTAGTTATTAAGTGATTGAACTTAAGTGAACCCTTAAACGATTTTCTGAAAAAATGCTCTTCTAAAATTTTTAACAGAGCGGAAAGAATGCGTGACAGTGAAAGATAAATGAGAAGGAAAATAATTGACGTTTCACAGTACGTCGAGTCGGCTGAGATTTTGAAGCCCTTTAAAAGCCGGTCGAGAGTGAAATTTCAATATAAAGCGGTATTGTCGTGGCCTCAGTGCACTAAGCAAACCCTTACATGTCAGCGCAGCTGATGAATTTCATAAGTTGGTTCAGTTCGTTTGCAATACTCGCATCTAGAATAAAAGGCAATTCGCATGTGTGTCCACATGGAATCTAGACAGTTGACGGTAAAGCGCGTGATCTTCATATTTATTGAATAGACACTATGAGGTGGGTCGGATCGTCATCCAATAAACGGACGATGGCCGAGTGGTGGAGAGGGCTAGCTCAAAATTAAAAGGTGTGTGTGACATTTGAATTCTGGTCAAGAATTGAAAACTTGATACGTGACAAAAACCGGGACCGACGGTTTTAATGTGTTCTCTAAGACTAGGAACGAATGATTCGATTCGACTTAAGTTAAAAACTCATCATCTTGTTGAGTTTTATTAGTCAGGATCGGTACCTTATTACAATAGGCGACGTTCTTAGGTTTTAAGTTGTCATCGCACTGTTTAATAATAGTTTGATTTTAGGACCATTCAGACATTTGATTTTAGGACCATTTAGACATTCCAAATATAAAAACCACAAAGTTATTACAGCGTTTTAATACCTTTCATGTCATTAAATAAAAAAATTAATAACGTGAAAGAAAAAAATGAAAATTTTTAGTTCACTTGTTTGGATTGCTTTTTCGTCACGGCAAATATATATGATTTATAAGGTACGTTCATTACACAATACATGAATACTTATTATAATTTATCATGTTTGAAAAGCGAAACTTCAAAAGCGTAAGTAATGAAATTAGAAAATCCTGTAGCTGCTTGGACTTAAATATTCCAATCGCGGAGACTCTTGTCCTAGTAGAAGCGTTTAATTAGATAGGGCGAATACTTATTGGATTAATTCCAGTTAAGTTAGTTTAAATTGAGTTTAATTATATTAAGTGAATTCAAACATCGTAGATAGAATAAATTTCAATTAGTTATATCTGCTTTTTTTGGTGGATATAAATTAGTTCAAACGTCACCTGTGGGTTTTTAGAATAATTTTCTGGAAAACGTCATTATACGAGATACCCAACTTTAAACCAGAATAATGCCGGCAGGTATCTAATCTGGTGGGTATGGCGGGAGAGCTGCGTCTTCGCAAACAAAATCTTAATTAGTGTAAGGGAAGCGAGAGGTGGGCTTAATAGTGCGGGCGCGGGCCGCCTGCCCCGGCGAGATAGCGGCGTGTGCGCCGTAAAATCGCTGAACATCCCGCACCGGTTGGCTAGAGACTCGCTTTTTAATTTGAACCGCTTCGTTGCTTGGATTCAAGTCCCAATGGATGAATTTTGAAATGAACGAATGGTGAAAAATGTACTTTGGTTTATCATGTTTTGATAGTTCTATAAGCATTCACATTCTATGGAAAATGTGCGGTATGTGACTTTTGTGCGTTTGCGCGTTAGATGAAAGCATGAGAGGCTATTGTAACGTCGTGGGAAATGATATTTCAATGTCTTTCAAAACTTCAAGCGAAATTATTTCAACAATTGTGTTGTACCTGAACTGTATAACTACAATGTGGAATATCGATGAATCCATTTCAAAAATTGTTTATAATTTATAAACGGATTAATCGATATTTCATGTACTTCTATCCGTGAGTTTGTACGATGAGAATATATCTAGAAGCTTCTTAATTACCAAAAGATCTTAAGAGCATTTTCATAAATCCATGCCACGTAATCTTGTATTAGTTTAGAGCAACATAATAATGTTTGACAGAGCCAAAAGCGAAGGTGTTTAATTTGTGTTTGACTCGCTAATCCTTTATCAAAGAGCTCATCAGCGAAAGCTGGCGAATGCAATCGTAAAAGGTCATGTACAAAGTTACCCTATACACGTAGACATAATTGCGTTGTAAATATTGTCGCCTACACGGCGTGGTGAATAACGCATAACGATTCTTAGATTTGCATGTTTGAATTCATTAGTGGCTTGATGCAAGCAAGCATTTTAGTATTGACTACATTCAAGTGTCATACGGTAAAACAAAATTCGTCTTGTTCGCACATTTCCTACCACACTTTGGTAGAGGCACTATCTCAAAAAAGGAATTTTAAGATGAATAATTGAAGTCTACATCGAGGTGTCATATACAAGTTTTCTCAAATGTTATACAAAACGTAAGCATGTCATGTGATATTCGCTTCCATCTCGAGGTGAGCGTGGTCCTTATATTTATTATATCATGAGTAATGTTTCACTCAAGTGCCTTCATGTGTTAACATATTATTAAAATTATGAGAAGGGTAGATCATTTTCTTAAGTAATTAGAGTAAAAAAAGGTAAGTCATCGAAATCGAGGTAATTAACGTCAACCATTAAAAGACCAAAAGCTGATTAAAAATTTTGTGTGTATAGAGGCGTCCATCTGATACTGAAAATACTTTAAAAATGCACCAAAATTTTACACTTTTCGCCCTCTTTAAGTGTAGTTTTCTACTTAATCTCGTCTCTGATTGTGTTTTGGAATGTTTTTGATAACTTTTACTATACAAACTGTTTCTAACAGATACGCCAAAATAATTGAACGCTCGTGGTCGACTTTCGGCTAAAGTAAGCCCATTTTGAGAATAGACTTACTTCTATGGGGATACCTTTTTGTTACTTAGGGCCAATTTTACTAATTTCAATGTAAAAAAATAAAACTCTACTCGTAAAAGACAGAGAAAGCCTGATCATAGATCATCCATTTGACTACGGAGTTTGTTACTGACACCATTCACAATGGTATTCAAGAAGTAATATTGCTAATAAAACAGATATTATAAAAGTTAAAATACTAATAGGAGTGTTCATCGGCGTAATATCTTTTTCTAACGAAAAATGATTAAATTACTACTTTTTGAATAAAAAAATAAAGCAATTTAAATATTTTTTTTTTAATTTGAAAATATCACTCCTAGTGTTTTTATTTAATTCATCTATTTATTACATTCGTACATCTTACTATTCAAGGCCGCAAACAAAAGCGGTTCCGATGAATATACCTCAACTACTTTTATACATTGTTAACATTGTGATTAATCATAACAGTTGGCCCAACTGCATCGAGTGGGAGTTGAAGTCGAAATTATAAGTCCGACTCTCAGCAAACAGCGTCGCCTAACATATTCATGGACATTAGACTAAGAACATAGCCTCGTATAACTAATCTAGTTTCCAATTTGGTGGTTCGATTTAAACGACATATCGGTGGGACAATTGTGTTAACTTGTATCGATCAAGTCGGCATCGGTATGACGTCAAAATTGCAACAGGGTGCGCACCTTTGCCGTCGCGCGCTCTCGGCTGATTTGACGTTGCAATGACACGGACTCGATTGTGGTAAATTTATTCGGCCAGTGGCTGGCACGGAGATATGAAGAAGCATTGACTGCGCGAACATGGTGCGATAGTTAGGTAAGTGCTGATATATGCGTCTTGATGCAACAGTGAGGTAAGTACTGCTATGAGCGCCTCGATGTGACAGTGAGGTAAGTACTGCAATGCGCGCTTTGATACGATAGTGAAGTAAGTACTGCTGTGTGCGCCTTGATGTGACAGTGAGGTAAGTAGTACTATGCGCGTCTTGATGCGGCAGTGAAGTAAGTACTGCTATACACACCTTGATGCGACAGTGAGGTAAGTAGTGCTGTGCGCGCCTTGACACGGCAGTGAAGTAAGTACTGCTACGTGCGCCTTGATGTGACAGTGAAGTAAGTACTGCTATGCGCGCCTTGATACGATAGAGAAGCATTGCTTCGCGGTGATCATGTGATTGTTTGGCGCGCATTGCCTCTATACTCTTGAGCCATCGCCGTAAGCGCTGTGTGTATGAAATCTTACAGAAACGTTCCAAACCATAATAATATTTATACAGGGATTTCTTTTTATTGAAAATATCAGTTTTGAAAAATAAGAAATCATAAAAAGGAAAAGGAAACGTTATTTTTAAAGGCCGTATAAGATTATTAATTACTACTTACTTATCACTTACAAAAAAAATATGATTATATATAAGACTCGGATTAGCTTTTATGTTTCATTATTCGTGTTATTGTCAATTCAAAACCAGAGGCAGAGGAGTCACTTTTATAGAAGAATAGTGTCATTTCCAGTCAACAGTAGGCAAAATAGTCGCATAGAGTGGGGAAAACGTTTGCCAATATATTGAAGTCAAGTACATAGGAAAAGCAATAAATACAGTCTGTTACTAAACAAGGGTCAGATGTATACACCTATAAATGTGGAACTAATAGCAATCTCAAACCAGCATTCGAGTACTTAAGAAAGTGACGTAAGCGTTAATATAGTTGTCCACGAGGACGATTTAGTTTGTTTAGGATTTCCTCAGAGGGCTAATGAGAAATGCTTATAATTATTGGTGTCTAGAGCACCACAAAGGATCAAACACATGTTCATATATAGACTGATAAACACATTACCCTCCTTTGCATCGCGCAGCACTATTTAAATTTATATTTTTGAAACTAAAAAAGATTTCATTGCAGTAGAAATTTGTGGAGGAGTTATAAGGGTCATGACATCCCCCATAATTGTGTGCGTCAAATTGAGAAACCTCTTCAAAATAGACGAATTACAAAAATTTTTCATAATGCTTTCTTTGTGTCTGTTACAGGTTGCTTACCAGCTATTTTTTTTCTCATATGTTCATTACTAGTTTGTTAGTGAATTATTTTATATGAAAATAAATGTCTCACTCAAAGAATGGTAAAAAATGTAACTACCTAAAAAGTGAAAATAAGTCACATATTGTTTAATCAAAATGAAGACGATATTTTCTAGATTTTATTACAGCAGTAAAATTTGTTAACAGTAACAACCTAAATGTTTAATTAATAACAATACATCAAAAATAGTGTATTGAGATTATTATAATGAGACGCAACGTTGACACCGCTATCGGGAGGAGAGCAATCCTAGTAGCTATACTGTTAAAACAGAACTGAAAATAAATAAAATAATAAAAAACCCTATTGTGTAAAAGTGAACTAAAAAGATGATGTAAAAAAAATCATCCAATGAAATATAACAAATATTTAGAATCAATTGCACTGCCTGTGAATGATGCAATGCGTAGGTTCAGCACTCCCCGGCCTTCCTTCTTCCCCGCACTCCATTGCGACGCTTTCGTGACTGATTTCACAGCGGCAGAGTTTCGTGCGTTATACTATAAGGAATCTTGAACCTGATGTCTTCAACAGTAATATTTGTCAAATATGATTGGTCGAGTTTTTACGAGTATACGAGTGTGAGTTTATAGATTTAAATTGGTGTGAACATTTATATTTTGTTAAGCATTTTCAAACGCGTCTCAATGTGACAGTGACAGATAGCATGTTCGTCAATATAACAGATGTATGGATTCAGGTTGCCATTACTAATTACGATCGGACAATCTCGTCTATAACACATATGCGATTCTGGAATACAATTTTTAAAATAATATTTCTTCAAAATTATTTAAAATCTTTTAGTCCTTAAAATGTATCAGCCATATTCCTATATACGTAAGTGCGTATTTCAGTAAAATATATAAAATTTGGCACCTCTATTGAAAAATAAATAAATCTATATGGTTATTGATAAAATATACGCGCTTGCTTTTGGATGATTCTTTTTATTTCGTCTTAACTCCAGTCTGTAGCCTATTCGTCTTAATAAAAAATACATGTTACCAATACGATAGCTCAGTAATATAGCAAACCTAAAGTTCACAATCTCTTGCGTGAATTATCCCTTCAATTATTTTTCTTTATGTTCTATGCAATCATTTACCATAATATTTAAACGGACTTGTCACCCAACGAATCGCAATTCTATATCTCGAAATACTAAAATTTGCGTACGATAACTGAAATATAGATGACAGTCCAATTTTGTCTATTGCTATGTTTATTTTGTGGTGTCCTTTGATATTAATGGGTTCATTCTAAGCTATGACGTAAAATATATCTTTATTTATTATTATTTTGGAAACCGTGACTGCTGACCGAACTATTTTGTAAATTATATAAGGATTTTAATACTTCAAAGTATTATTTGTGAGTCATAAATGTTGATTAAATTTTTAATAAAATTGTGATTTACCGACTTTTGGTGGGAATCGCTTGTCAATTGCTTTAATTGCAAATCTAAGATAGTCGCTTTTAGCAAAAATGGAATTAACTCAAAGAGATTGCAAGGTTTTGGTATCTTAACATCTTAAAAATTGTCTATCGTCTTAAGGGTGCTCATTTAAAATACTGGCCATAAAGCGTTGTTACGTTGAATTTATTCATGGTCATAATTCTCTCCAAAATGAGATTCGTGAACGTCGACCCTCAACTGCATCTCTGAGGAGAATATAACTACTCTCAGTTAGTCATTTGAAGAAATACGACTTATCATCTATAAGAAGATTCGAGATCATTTGAGAAATAGTATGAGTTACATCCAAAAAATTTAATCATCATTTAAATGTTAGGGAGCTTTTTCTTGAATTCCTTACGAACTAATTTCTGAAAAGACTTCATTGCTGCAAAAACATGTTAAAGTATCAACACTGACCTTTGATTACACTGTTTAGGTATTTTAATAGGAAACAATATATGAATTTATTGTTGAGTTATAGAGACAATACAACAGTTTTGTGAACGGTCAACAGTCTGTTCGAAAGCGACAACCTTTCAACCGTAATGCTCGACACAAGTCTTTGTACTAGATTTCCACGTCATACGATCCACAATTGGAGGTCTACGCAAAAGGTTTACCCGCGGAACCCTAAACTTAGGGTTATGAAAAAAACGTTTTAACCTCTAAAGACAAATTTTCAAGGGCTATTTATCTTACAACTTTTCCTAATAGTGATACATAAATTAAGTAGCTTCTATACACCCACGCGTATATTGATCAGTATTGGCTATGTGCGCGACGATGGCGACGCGCAGCGTTTACAACATTTGCGGAAGCTGTCAAATAATAACAATGTAAACATTGTTAGTTTTCTTTGCAAATATAAATAAAACCAAAGATTAAAATAGTATTGTTGACATTATTTAAGTGCAATTTATTCAATAGTTTTACTGTAAAATGAATATAATAATAAAAACAGGGTTTAAAACTATTACACATAATATTAGTTTCCAACCACAAACTGAGATAAAAGGCAATAAATTAGTATTAGCCGAGGATGTAAGAAATGTGGAAGAACTGCGACATAACGGCCAGAGCTACTTAATACGAGCCCACGTAATTCGTCAGACATCTGTGACACTAACACCATACAAAACCAGTTTAAACGTAAGTAATGTTTTGCGATGCCAATGCTATTACATGTAAGTCATTTCCAATTTACTAATTGTAAGCTTCTTATCCTTCTTATTATTTTTTACAGATCAATGGTGCTCGTGTCGTCACTGGTGTAAAATGTGACTGTGTCTATAATCAAATATCGTAGGGACGTAGCTTGGACTTAATTGTTCCTCTGATTTTTTTCCTCCAATAAAATGTTCACTACAAATTTTGTCGTGAGGTTTTGGAGATCATTGTGTACCATCAACACTAAAATGATAAAATAAAACATGTTAGTGGTCACTTAAAATATTATAAACACAAACTGTTCCAGTAATATTGTAATTTAAGGTTATGTCATGAGCCGTGAATGACACTTACTTCTTTTCACAGCAGCATTTTTTCGTTGTTCTATTTTGTAGGACGCTCTTGGGAAAATATAAAATTTACATTTGCTATTGAGGCCGTTATTTTGCAGTTAACAACGCAACAACAGTCATGGCCCATTTCTTTGCTTTGATTTTGTACTGCAATCAACACTTTTGACAGCTGATCATCCGCATTTGTTTCCAATTTCTGCCGTGTTGTGCGCTGCGGTCGTTATCTGTCTGCCACTACTCGCTTTGCACATAGCCAATATAGCCAACTTATAAGCAATACATACGAACATATTTTGCACGCTCTACAAGGATAAGAGAGTAATAATTTTATATGTTTGTTGTTTTAGATAACCCTTAATTTTGTTTCCATCAAGAGACTCAATTTATTAGTAGATATTAAATCAACAATTCTATTCATGAAATTCAAAGGGAGCATTCGGATCGTTTCAAACTTTGTGCGTACACCGCCGGATATAAGCCTCGCGCCGAGGGAAAACTTATACTACTTAGTTATTAGGTATTTTATATCGCATACTGAAGAACCAATAAAATAAGCTATCTCATTTTATTAAAATTTATGTGATAATAATGTTTCAAACGATGTTGATAAACAAAATTATAAAATATTAAAATAACCCTCATGTTAAATAAATAACACAGAAAAGACTTCTACTAATTTATCTCCAAATCCATGAACGTGGTTGCTTATTTATTTTTTTATTCTGTAAACTTTAATCGGCCAGCACATTCTAGAAAATAATGAATACTTATTTGTTTACGTCAAAGGTTTACAATCTGCTTTACAATTAAAGATTACATATATATGATTATGTGTCCATTTAAGGAAGTTTTAGACAATCGTTACTGGGTATGTAAAGAAGAATTTGAACGTTGGAAGTTAATCTTTTTTTGGCAATCATTGCGTTAACAAGTAAAGGCAATCAAGAGCATATTTTTAATAGATTCAGTAACAAAATGTTGCAGTGGTTGCGTAGTGTTACCGTGTCACAAAATGTTGAAATTCAATATAATGTGACACGGTAACACCACGAAATACTAAATACTAGAACACTAAAAGTAGTAAATGTATAATTTAATGTTCCTTTATTGTTTTAATGTTTCTTTTATCTTTCTAACTCAACCTTTTAATTCCAATAGTAGTGCATTGTAATAACAATATAATAATTTGATTACAAAGCAGCTAAAGAACGATGTAAGACGTAAGTGGCTCGTCATTAATTTATGCATTAACGACAAAAATTTACTAAAATTAATTACAAACTCAAATTTCACTTACATTAATAACCTACCTGTCCTCATTAAGGATGTTCATGAGACAGTGTTCGTAGATGATACTTCATTGCTATTTAAAGGTAAAAGGCAATGACTCGCCTACGACGATATAAATATTGCTATCTTCAAAGTTGAGGATACACGGTAAATACTCTTCAACAGTAAGAAAACGAAATGTACAATATTTTAATTTCTGAAATTAAAACATGAATCTGATACTATATTATTATGAAACAAGATATTAGTGTCAGTTGATGCAACTGTATTTTTGGGAGTTACTTTGGATAACAGTCTTCAACGGGGTCCGCATATAAGTAGAACGACGAAAAATCTTATTCCTGCCGTCTATGCGGTTGAATAAGTAAGAAATTTGTCCATATCTAAACTGCCAGATTAATTTATGTTGGCCGTTTCTTAGTCTTATCATAGTCTTACGTCGCCTTGTTCTGCATGAAAATGGATATGCCGTGGGTATTGAAAGATTTCGTGTTACAAAAGCTTGCCTTTAGGGCGACTTATAAACTAAGTCTAAGTTTACGTCAAAGAAAACTAGAGCCTTACGGCTCTATGGCTCTATGGCGAGTCGCACCAAAAATAAAAGTGTATGACGTAAAAGTAACCCGTAACATTTATGGTTAGCAGATAATGTGTATGGGCAATCTATCAAATGTTACGGGATTATGTTTACGAATTACGTTTTTACTTCTGATTTTAATTTTTGAAGGTTTGTTTTTTTTATATGACAGTTATTATATTCGATTTTCACTGCGTACAATTTTTGTGCTTTTGAGGGAAAACCGCCTTACGAACGAGCCGTAAACGGATGAAATGGTAAAATGTAAGTTCTTTAAATATTGTGATGTATTTCAAGAGTTATGAGTTGTGAAGTAAAAATATTTTTCAATTTTAATAATAGAATAAACAATAATTTTGAAAATAGATTCAACCTTCGTATTAATGTTAAATATGAGGAATTAAATCCTAAAATTGATAATACAATTTTGGGCTCTCAATCGGTTCAGCAATTATCCCAAATGTCATGTGATAATTGGAATATTAAATTATACAAGGGGACCCTACCGATCCCTTAGGTCCTGCGGGATCTACGTGAAGAGATTACTGATCGCCATATAAACCTATAACTCCCTATGGAAATATCGGAATACGGATTGCCAAAGGACCAGGGGAATTATACAGGCCAGTTATAATGTCAGTTCTTGGAAAAGTTATATTTATATTGTGAAGTTGCGTACTATTGTTGTCAATTTTATATTTCTTAAAAAAAAATTATGAAATGTTTTTTTTTATCATTGTAGTAAACTGTATCGGTATCGATTAAAAAAAAAACTAAGCTTGATAATAAGTTTTGGTTTTATATTAGTGATACAGCAGAGGTATTATGTCTTATGCATGAAACATAAATTTCGCAGTTTATGCCTAACCTAACTTAACCAATTACGAAAAAGGCATGACCTTATCTTAGTTATGTTTTATATGCTGTTAATGAAACCCACTTGTGTATAAAATATTTAAATTTGTGAGTGAAAAGTTATGACAAATAAGGAAGCTTGTGCTATCGTAGATCACAGTAGAGTTTTTCAAAAATTTCAAGGTATGAAAACTATATCGAGTGCCGATGGTATATCCACTCCAGTGATATATGAAAATCCATCAATCGAAGTCGTCAACCAAGACGTTTCTATGCGATTAACTTTCCGATTCGTAGGTATTAGATTGAAGTTGGATGAAGAAGTTACATGAAGGATTCAGTTCGAATGGACAGCGTTAGGGTAGTTACGAAGTATTTTCGATTCTAATATACCTCAGTGCCTAAACAATAGTTAAGAGGGCATGTTTATAGAGAAGCAGCCGTGATTTCTTTATGTTTGTCTCATAAATCAATGTGTAATGGAAGAGCCGTGTTAATCTGAAACTAGAAAAACCGCAGAAGAAGCACAGAATTAGCAACTTGATATGGTAATTGGCAAGTTACGTCGCTGGTAGAACCGATAACCGCTGGGGCAGAAGTATTTAGAGTTTTGACTCTTGTGGTTGGTGTGAGGTTTTTGAAAGTTATATTAGAAAGTTATAAAGTTATTAGACATTACAGTCATATCAAGAAAACAAAAATCTTGTTTGTCAATGACCGAAACCAATTTAGGGAGCGAGAAAAGGCTTCTATGTTTCTTTTTTTGGAAAAGGAACCCAAAAAATGAAAACCAGTCTGAAATAGGTTGATCACAAACATAAGCGTCTACTGAGAAAATTACTGTTGGATTATTATGTGAGATTTATTGGATATACGAAAAAATACAAGTTAAGGTAATAGCCTCGAATTTTATCTACTTTCTCTGACATTTTAAATTTAAATATGTGAGGTGGTTTTTCTTGACACAAGTAACAAATGGACAAGTATAGACAATTTTGATTCTCTACTTTGTAATTTTGAATGAGTTTCCTAAGGTTACGTACGTGACGATATCGGTGTACAGACACCTTTACCATTTAAATACAATAATTTGTAAAAATGACATTTTCTCATTTTGTTCACAAAATATATTTAAGTAGAATATTTATAGTTTCTTGAATATATAGACAATAAATGCACAAGATATGTGGTTGACATTTGTGCAATTAATTTTTTTTCTATTTGTAGATACATATAATTATTTAGATATTTCTTTACTACGGTGTTAGTTTTTCAGAAGAAAAAAAAACGGCTTCGAATTAATCTTCAATAACAACCTTATACCATAAAGCACAGTTTTTTTTTCTTTGCAATTTCCCGTGAGCGTTATAAGCAGCGCGCCTACAAATAACAATATGCGGCCGGTGATTTCCTCTATGATCGATGGGCGCCTATCTGCAACGTTTAGTCGAATCCTGAGCCCCTAATCCATTTTCATGCAAAATATGACTGACTTTTTATTATAAATGCCAACAAGATACTGGGTTTGTTTACACACACATACACACACACACACACACACACACACACACACATACGTATTGTACTCATATACTCAGAACTGTGTTCCTATAAATGTAAAAACGGTATAATATTTATTAAAATTCTTTTGGATAATAAAAGATAAGTTCTTTTAAAGAAAAAACAGTAGCAGTCTAAAATGCTACTGCAATTGAATGCTTAAATTTTAAATGATTATAGAAATGAAGTTAGGTACGAAGTTATAAAAGCATTGAGGACAATGAAAGAAGGGAATACTTTCATAGCCCTGGCGGATATGATGCAGTATCGTCAGAGATGACGCTAGGAAGGGGGTGCAGTAGTAATTTTCTATATAGTATCTAACAAATTAGAATAAACGTTGGAATATGTCTACTGACAGGCGCAAAGCCGTCGTTGTGCTTTTGCTTATAAAAAGAAGTATTGGCGTACCCAGGGGGGAGAAGCTGCCCCCCCCTCCTGGAAATTGTATGTTCTACAATATATTACGCCCCGTTTACATGAACTTACTAGGCCAGAAGCGTGGCACGCCCATGAAAAGAAGGTCAATTGTAAAATTGCAGAAATTATCGCCTCACGTGGTACCTTTATCGCTGTTGGAAATCTATATGTAATATTTGTAATTTAGAGTGTTGTAAAAACTGAAAGTAAGACTTGGGACATGCAGACGAAATTTTTACCTGGAACGAATGTTGGGTTTAAGTTTTTATCTAGGAAATATAACGAAAATGTTTTTGATCGAAGACGAAATGCTGAGACGAAGTGGAGAAGAATGATGCATGGATGATCCTATCAATGTACTATGTGAGTGGGCGATTAATAATGCACAGCAATCTCTGTACAGATACTTCAGTATCTGTTTCAGAACAAAATACGGAATAAGCACTATCTGATTTAACATTCAGCAGGTCTCACAAGCAACGAATTGTTTTGTAGAAACAATCATAAACGTCTCAATGTTGCTGATAATTTATTTACTAAATTTAAATTTCGATTCTCCAAACCTAATCATACATGTGTGGGATTGACTTTAGTATTTACAGATCACGTAACATTTAACATTTACTTCAATCACTTCAAACTACTAGAGAGGCAAAAATTTTAAATTTTGTGAATGACTATTAGACATGTTAAAGCGTTAAGGTTCGAAGAAATAGATGCAATTAGCCAAGTGTCAAGGACTGCAGTGGGATGTTAAAAGGGACATGTAGCGTCACCATCTCTATTGAACCTATCCATAGATGATTGCCCGTCGTGAAGATATATGAATAAAATTAAAAAAAAAAACGTTAACGGCAATTTACAACATATATTTAGGAATTTCGGGTAATTTAAAAGGTGCATAGTATTAATAATTCTTTATTGAGTACAGTATTTGTGTTACCAACGAATTGCCTAATATTCTTTCACGGGAGTACAATATATTTTACTTTCATCCTTTTCATGCCTTTTCAAATAAAGCGTGTTCTATTTTTAAGGAAAAAAAATTATAAATGTACTTAATTTTATTCTATTTAATTAAATCTGTTTATACTATTTCTTAAGTTCCTGTTTCATGTTCATCTTTTAGGGTTCCATACGCAAAAGGCTAAGTTCACAGCCTAAGCTCCAGGCCTGAGCACAGAATCGATGAGTTTACTAACAGCTGTCGAAGGGTTCCATTATTCACCTTCCGGCTTCACCATCAGAGTTAAGTAGGCCTTTGAAATGAATACGGCGCACTAGAAAAATCTAAATGACTCCAAACCAGGTGAACTCGTTAATTACGTTAATTGAACGATTCCCTTAGACGCTACATACTTCGTGTTGATAGTTTTGTACACTCACTCATTGTAAAGTTTGAACACGTTATTATAAGTGGTGGAAGATGGTAATCAAATTTTTAGAATTGCTACACAATCAATTACATCGTGGTTACGTCAATAGATGTAGGTCACTAGTGAAAAATTATTGCATATAGATCTTCTTCTTGTTATGTGGACATTATATCAGTGCCGATAAAAAAAATATTCTCCACGCGTAATTCGTATATTGCAACATTTCTGTCGAGAACCTTATGAGAATTTCAAAGGAACGCAAATGAGCATCACGTTTCGCCATCTTCCGGTGTCGACGCTTCTAAATCCCCGTTCGAAATGTATATCAAAGAATTTCCCTTTACTTTTATGCCGAAGTGTATGTCGTAGGAAGTTGTAGGGCACTTATAAAGGTCGAATGAAAAAGTATCACCACTAAAAGGGAGGCCGCGTGACAAGAATTTGATGAGTCGCTCGGGCCGCGCGCCCATCGACCCGCGCCCGCCGCCGCCGCCCGCCGCGCCCCGCATCCTCGCAAACGACCACTCTAATCAAAATGCCGTGAAACTCTAAAATTTACCTCTTAAACTAAAATACTTTTTGTACATAAATCGACTTTATAGCGGAAGCTCGATACAATCCAACTCATTATTTCCAACTGTCGATGACTTTTCCTAACATTTTTATCAGACTACGGCAAAACCAAAGGAGGTTTACAATTTTAACAATGTGGGTATGCATGTGCGCATGTTCATGTTTCCTTGTAGTTCCTAAGAGACTTTACTTAACTTTACAAATGAGGTATCATTCAACGCATCTTAACACTCCGCATATCTCGAGATATTTAATCGATTTACTCTGTTTATATAATAAATAAATAATTTATCATCAATATTGGTATGTACGAAGTGCGTTGTGGGAAAAGCTTTATTTACAACTACTGACTGTTTTCCAGTTTCTACAATGGACTTAAGGGACTTAAGGGATCGAATTTACATAGACATATTATTTATTTATTTTTAGAAGTCTGGCTTTAGTTTTTTAAAGTATTTCTCTTTCTAAGGTTGGAGAATGGAGAAAGGCAATTGCTCTACGATCATGCACGTGGCTGAAATGGCGAGTGAGTGCAATTTGAAATACGTGAAATGACTTAAATAATTGAGTACTCTTGGCACATTCGTTTTAACATGAATGGGACAGGCAACTTCAATACTACCGCCAGGGCAGCTTGTTTTAAAAAACAGTGTTTTTGGTATGTGAGTAACATGTTTAAAACAAAATTATATCAAAATGACTAAACGCTTCGCTCTAAAATAAAAATATTTTTTTTTCTAAATGAAAAAAAAATCGCATATAATGGACAAACGAAATATGTTGTGGAATATTTAGTTTAACAATAATTTCGTCATAATGTGAGATCATTTATTTGAAATCACCAGCGAGCACAAAAATAAAGATATAATAAAAAATATTCTTTTTTATTATAGCATATCGAGGAGCAAACGATCGTGTTAATCACCAAAAGGAAGGCGGTCACCGGCTCTTTGACAATCGCAATCCTAGGAGTTACCGGTGTGTTGTCAGCTTCTTAGATAGGAATAGGTTATCTGGGAAGGGAGAGTGAATTGATGGAAGAGGAAGGGAGTGATAGAAGGTGGAACGGGTTAATGGATAGGGGAAGAGGTGATGTAATAGGGAATAGGCCACCAAAACCCTCACTCCCTAGACAAAAGGCAACAGTTATTGTAAATGTTATTAGATAAAAAGTGACCGTTACTTCACGTTTCTATTCTGCGAGAGAGTGGTATTCCACTGGTTGAACCGGCCCGAGTTCTGGACAACTTGACCACGGCGTAACTCGACCGTAGTAAAAACTTTTAACTTTTCTTTTAATCCTAACTTTTCCTCGTATTCTCACTCAAAATCAACGAGATTATGCTTTAAACTCAACATAAATAACGTTGGACATAAGTAGTTGAGCCCTATCCTGCGTTTATTTCGCACTGTCTTGCCCCATTTAATATATTAAATATACGAGTACTTAATGAAATAGGATAAAGCACCACTTAGCGTTATCGAGTGCCTGAAAGTGCTTGAATCTGTCACGCGCGAAAGAACATGGCAAGCTAATGACTTGCTAATCCAAGTCAACACATCCTGAAAATCTGCATAAACAATGTGAAATACATTTATAGCTACAGTGAAAATAGCCTAAATTAAAACAAGAGGGGTTTAATTATCGAGACAAGAAATGTCGTGAAAGAGGTAGATCCACTATTATGCAAGATTTTCATATTTGTTTTACAATCTATAGTGTTTTACTTGGTTTACAGTAACGATAAACATTTTGAACAAGCTAAGACTCAGTCGACCTTGTGTTTTTTTGCCAAAACATTAAAAAAAAAATAATGTTTCTTCTCAGATAGCTATTAAATAGAATACAAACCCGTCGAGTTTTAACGACGCATTCATCCGAAATGTATCGATTTAGTCCTGCCGGAAAACAATCACCAGTCGTTTAGCGCATACATGATGATGCGTTTTGGGTGATTGATGATGATATAATTTAGAAAATTAACAAAACTCTTCATTAAATTCAAATGGATCAGGAAGAATTGCTTCTCAAGTGCAATTGGTTGATTACAATACAGCCGCGTAGTAGTAATATTTGTGTCTTATGAAGAATAACATTTAATCTTGAAAATACAAAACTAAATAAAAAAATCAAAGCAAAAATTGAATGAAAAGGGCAAGAATCACAACAAAGTAATTCCTTCTGCTTTTACAGGGCTCAGTTTCAGCAGGGAGATTCCTTTGTTTTACAGATCTTATTGTACACCGGTCTTGTGACGATATTAGACGGCAAAGAAGATTGAAGTACACAAATTCAGCATGAAACACAGCAAACGTTCGAAACAGGTCGAATGAGATACAATATTCAAATAAAGGCGTCGTATAGTACTTTAGAACCGCTAAACATCCAAAAATCAAAACTGAGAACGAAATCTTGAATCTGACAGCGTTTGTTGGTCTATTAATTGATTGAAGTAACTTTTTAAGGACGTATTCGAAAATAAAGCACTTGAATTTGCCAAAATTCCCAGAAATAATCCTACATATTGTTTTGTAAATTTTCAAATAAAAGATAATTTTAAATAAAAGATACTTCGTGGTAGGTAAAAAAAAAAAAACGATTTCGTCGTCGGGCGGCGATGAGGTTTCATAAAGCGGATCGACGGACACATTGCGAATGTAAATGTAATGTAACGAGATTACAAATCTCGGAGGGACATTTCCGTTGACCGCGCCGGGCGGGGAGACACAAAGCCCTTTTTTTTATTTTCTTATGGTAATGAGGCGGGCGGTCTGCCGCGTCGCGCGTTTAATCCGCCTCTATTAGATAAACCGCTGTCGTTTAAGAAAATGTAAAAGGTTCCGACCCCGCGTGCCCCGCCCCGCTCCGCCGCACGATAGCGAACTGCTGTTCATAATAAAACCATCATTTATTTGTTTGTTGTCATGATGTCTTTAATATTTTAATAAGACGGTGAAGGAAAAATTGAAACGAGCCAATGTGGGTTGCCGAACATTTCGGATGGTTTTAAATGACTCCTTTTTCCTCGTTTTCAAAGTAGCTAAAAATTTTGCTAACGAAAATTACTGTGATTTGGTCATACAATTTTCCCTTACAGGTAGTAGTAACCAAAACATTTTATCGAGAGGATATAATACTCATTGCTGTCCACAGTCTCGGTCATCATTGTAGACGTTTTCATGCTGCGTAAATGTCGCCTCGGGTATCAGTGACCCCCCGCTGAGGCGCATCATCGCATAATCTTTTTATTGCATGCCGGCGCAGTGCAGGTCGTCGCCAACTTCCGCCATCAGCAACATGATGGCTGTGTTTGGCGACCTCTACGATACACGGCGCAAATTTTTATTTAGTTTAAGTTAACAACTTAGCGTAGAATTCGTGCGTGTGCGATTGAACCCGGTACTTCCTACGCTCTTAACCAATTTTTTTTATAAAGTTCTTTAGTAGCATTTGACAGTCTCTCTAACGCCAACACCTTTGTGCTTTCCCTCGCTCATGAGCGATCTTTATTTATATTCAAATTACCTATCTTACGCTGCTTCTCTGGAACAGAAATCAGGGCTAAATTGCATATTGATAGATACTGTTCATTCTTATTAATCCATTCTTCGAAGTATATCATCATGACTAACGCTATTTTTTGCTCAGCGCGCGCCAGCGTACGAGACACAAATGGTGCACGTTATCCTTTTTTACTATAAATAAGTTTATCCTTCTAATAACCTAATATAACCGCATTTTGTCTAATAAAACTCGTCCCCAAAGTCAAATTTTAATGTTAAACTTTTACAAAAAAAAGAGTGTACTTAAACTTAATTTCATTTAAGCACAATTCTATTGACGTAAGACCGATAAATTTCAAAACTTTGTCATGCGTCAGTTATTTTCCTTTTATTACCACACGGGGGATTGAAACTTAACAAATTTTATTAATATCTATAAAATTTGCGTTAATACAGCTTATATCGACCCTGGAATCTAATAAAGCGTGATCATTACCTAAATTCAGCGTAATCTTTACGTATGTGCTAACTCTGTTTAATTGAAGGATGGGCTCCTCGGGCAGCCGTTTTCCACCTTGAAGTTGGTTTAGTGCTGCTGCCTGCTCGCATTTCCCTGGTGGCTTCTCGGAGGTCACGCTGTGTCTCCCAGTTCCGTCTGTGCCAATCTTGCTTCGGTGGTGCAGCGTTCTGTCGCACGTCACTATGGTCGCGAAGCTGGTAGGGCTGGGCTTCTAACAGGGCCGGTTGTGGTGACCTCACAATGTCCTTGTCATGCTCGTCGGGCATTCTTTGCGAGTTTTCCTGCTTCACCACACCATAAATATTTTGAAAAGTCTGCCTCTTCCTGTTTGCTGTTGTGAAAAAGCTGTGCGTAATTTATTTCGCACTTGAATTCTTCTTTAATATGCCATTTCAGCGCTGTTATTAGTTTTTAAGTAAAATTTAGCCTTTTCTGCTGTATACAGATTTAAACCCGCTTTTTTCTGTTGTTCGCTCCAATTCTTCAACACAGCTAGCGTGTCACAGTTTCTATAAAATCCGTCGAAAAATACCTGTTATTTTTATGATTTTTTTTTGTAATCCATCTCACGCGTCTGCCTGTGCCTCCGCCAATGTCAGATTAGGGTTCACTCTAGAAGCTGAGCCTTTTCGGCACTTGAGATATTTAATCAAACAGGCAATTTTTTTTCCTTTTTATTACTCTCAGCGACCAAGTGTCTCTCCTTAGATACACCTCATCTATCTCTCTACTTTCGTTTCGCGAAGTGAATAACATTTAATTATTTTAAATTCATAGATAGAAATAAGGTTCGCGCGACCCAACACGGAAGTCGGACGCCTCGCGTACTGTTCATATACTACAATATCTACCTTTTATACATACCTTTTATACTGTTGACAAAAACAAAATGATTACGAAATAGTCGATTTTTTTATGTTGTAGACAAATGTTTAAAGATTGTCTACCAAATGTGTCATTTCTAATCAAATTGTAGTACTAGTAATTATGTAAAAGTACGAACAAGAGTATGGCGTTGAGACAATGGACGACGAATTCTCAATTTTGAGAAATTAATAATTCAATGAAATAATGAATTGTTTTATGACAGCGAATCGAGTGGCACATCCAATTATTTGAGGTGGACGCTTGAATAAATCAACATCCAGTCAGTGAACGATCCACTTCAGTCTTTGATTTGCATCTGTCTCTCTTTTTAATTTTGTTAATTTTCCCGGAGAAGGAAGATTTGCAATTTCTTTTGGAAATTAGAAAATTAATATCAAAAATCGGCGTCTTTTCCATTCATTAAATTGAGAATAAATACGTGACAAAAATATATGTGCCTCATTATTTCCCGTTGCTAAAGCTGTTGAAAAACAAACTGTATATCTGAATAAAAAAAATATATAACGAAGAGGCACAGATCACGCGCAAGCGGCAAAATCCACGGGAACGTGATTTCAAATTCGTGAAAGAAAATCTTCGACATTTCTAAGTATTTACCTTGAGACAGCTCACGGCAAAAACATCGGCTTTGTTCAAGAGCCAAGAAATGTTAGAAAGCCAACTCGAGAATCTCATTGCATTTTTCATCCCATTCATAAGCGTGGAGCGTATGCAACAGATGAATAATCAATACATGCATTAATAGTGCAACTAACAGTTTCATTGCACCTCAAATAACGTGTACTGATAAAAAAATTCTCGCATAAATAGCTACTTTATATAGTTTACATTCATGCATGTTAATTATTAGAAATTTACAATGACTTTTCTAGACAATCTGCAAGAGGATAGTGATAGATATCTTTGTGGTTTCATTGTTCATGAGGCTTAGAGCCTCTTCCGCCATCTCCTTTTAAGCTGACTTTAAACAAAAAACCACTGTTAAATAAAATTTGCGTTCCACGTCCACCTTTTAACGGTTTTTAACCATAGCACCCGTCAAAATGAAGACGTGAAATGCTGAATTAAATTAAAAAGTGACTGAGAATAAAATTTCAGTTAAATATCCTCCTTTTAACGGTTGTTAGCTATATCAACAATATTTTACATTATTTAGTCCACTCTGGAAACGGGATATACTATTATTTGTCGTTATAGTATTTTTATTTTGACTTTACACTATAGTATAGTATCTACTCTATTATGTTAGCACATAAAATAGTTTGATCATTAGCCAGTTACCGTACTATTTCATAATATTGGAACTAATAGCGTATTTTATATAGTGGCGCTCTATCATAAACTTATATATCCCTATATTCGAATATTGACGATACGGTAAGGAACCCTTGCGATATTTACGACGGCCACGCCTCTCCGTCGCTATGCATCGGTTATATAAAGCGACAATATCACTAAATCAGAGACTTTTTCGTGTCTATTTTCAACGCTCCTTTTTTTTTGCGAAGCCTGCGAGCAATTTGTATCAGGATGTGCTTTAAATCGATAAATTATTTGAAAGCTTTTAGTATTTAGGGTTCCGTATCGAAGTACAAATCTCGTTGTTTTCATTTGACGTTCGGTTTGTTGGTCCGTCTTTAGACAATGAGCACTAAATTTTCTTTCTCCTGTATTGATTTCTGAAATTAAGTTAAATATCTACCTATCCAGAAATAGATTTTAACATCTCAAAAAATGTGTATTTCTTTTTAGAAAATTATTTATGTTAACTTTCTTGCGTTGTGGTCGTTGTGTAAGGTTCTATTTATTCCCATTGTTAAGGCGTACCCTCCCATGATTTCCTAATTTCAGATTGAAGAGTTAGAACCTTAAGCTCTTCACGATGGGCCAGTGCGGTTTGGAAAATATTGAATACGATGATTTAACTTAAAACTCATTGGTCAATTGGCCCGATATCAGGATCGAATCCGGTAACTTTAGGTCTGAAAGTGATAATATTAAATAATGTACCGTCACCGCAACGCAAAAAATCACCAATTGAGTGCAAAGTTGTCGTTGTGAATTTATTCGTTGAACTGAAATAGAAAACGTTTGTGTATGAATCAGCTTTAATCATTCTGTTAGGAGATGACCTTTCTGGTTCGTCGGTAGTTTTTGGCTTTATTTCTAATCATGGATGAAACATGGCTTCATCATTATGATCCAAAAACAAAATTACAGTACATGACTTGGAAAAAATGTCACCTCCAACCCCTAGGGAATTTAAGGCGAGTCGTTCTGACGGAAAGATCATGGGCTCTCTTTTCTTGGTTAGTTAAGGTGTAGTTATGATAGAATATCTCGTGTGTGGAGTTACTGTTACTCGCTTTTTATACACAGAACTAATAAATAAATTGCGTAACGAAATTCGAAAGAAAAGGCGAGGCAAACTAGCAAATATTTTGTTCCATCAAGATAATGTCTGATTCACAAGTTCGTCGTTGTTATAGCTGCAATTCATAATACTGGCTTCAAAATACTTGAGAATTCTCCATATTCCATCCTCTTGCCCCTAGTGATTTATATTTGCTTTCAAAGTTGTAGAGATATCTGAACAGGCAAAGATTTGAAGATGATGAAGCAGTTGTCGCTGCAGTACAGGTCCAGAATTCTTAGGTCCTTAGGATGATGAGTTTTTTAAGAAGGGAATTTTAAGTTTAGGAAAAAGAAATGCTTAGTATATCACACTAAAAGGCGATTATGTCGAGATATAAAATAACAATTAATAAATGTTAGAGGAAGCATACTTATACTCATATTTTATTGAATGTTAATTACATAAAATATAAACAATCGTCTATTGGCGAATTCTTTTTTTTCAGATGTGTATGGATGTATGGACCTAGCACATTAACAATGCATGTAACATGTTCAACAACCAAATAAATAAAACAGATATTTTAAAAGCGTTTTAGTGAGTGTAGCTACGGAATCACTTTCGTGTTCACAAAATATGAGGCTGATTTTTACAAATAAAACAGTCGGAAAAATCTGGCGACGAGAAAAATTTGAACTTTTTATAATGTTTCGTATTTAGCAGTTATATTTTCAGCGAAAAAAGTACAACCAAAAAAGTAGATTGTCACCTACAATGTGAACGAAGGAATCCTATATGGCCTACATGTATATCAGGTGTTTGATTATACATGTGTGCTTTAGCGCGCGTGATCGTCTAAACAATTAATTTAGAAAAATTATGTAGCGCAGAACAGTCGGGCTTTGAATCGGGAACAGAAGTTCCACTCTTACAGGGTCCCCGATCTGAACCTAGATTTTATCAGATTGTCGCAAAACTCCCCGGGCTGAGGTTTCGTTTCGCGTGTTTTCGCGCTCTACGAACAATAGAGCTGCTGGCTTTCGTCCCGCTTTTACAGCGTCAGGGTGTTTCCTCACTCGTTCGGCATGTTGTTCTGATTTAATCGGCCGTATCCAGACCGTTAGGGAATTAGAGCGACTGTATTCTAGAGAGCTCTCTGTTCCGTTTTGAGTTTGGAGTCGAGGCGGCACATTTTTCCGTGGCCATGTAAATAGCATTTATCGGCACTGTGGGCTCTGCAATCCGTAAGTCACGAACAGTTAAAATTTATGTGTTAAAATATTTAAATTTTCTGATATTTCTAGAGTTTCGGTCACATTGTAAATGTCTCTATAAAATAAAGTCATATACTTGACACTTCTAAAGCATCGTAAGCTCAGAATAAACGTCTTTTAGCACTAGGGTTATCAATATAGAAGCTCAGTATGAGACTATTTATATTATAATCAAATCAAACATCTAATCATCAAACTATCAGTTAGTATTAACTCAAGTCTCAAATGAGACAAATAATATCAAATGAAATTTCAACCTCAATAAGATCAATCAACCCTACGATCGAATTTCTTAAGTGCGTTAGAACACTCTGATTGGTTCATACACGTATCAAAATATTAATTATATAAATTTTTTCATGTAAATAAACTCCAAGTAATTTACACATTAAAATTAAAATAAAATAGGCAAATAACATATTTTATAAAATACACAGTCAAATAAGATAATATGCAATAAAGTAAAATTAAATGTGAGTAGTAAAATACCTATTATAGTTAAGCATTTAAAATATAACTATCATTATCGTGTTGTGCAAGATTTCCTATGTTTAAACCGTACTTATTATAGCAAATTATTTATTACGCGACTCTATTACAATGTTTTATTTTTGTGTTTAGAATCACCTCTGGGGATAGGAGTTTAATTTGCAATGGAGTTAGAAGCTTGATCTAATCTCCTTGCAGATATAGCCCCGTTTGGGGACCCTTATAACCCTCGATCAACAGTTCTGATGCGTATCAGACCTGCTCATCTAACTCCGGTATTTTAAAGGTGACATCACCGAGATAAATCAAATGCAAAAGGGGAAATTTAATACCTCGGTTAACAAACTTTATTTCAAAATCAGGGACAGTTCCCGAGAGCCAGTGCTTATTTAGACGAATGAACTGCCAGCTTGAAAGATAACTCTTTGTTAAGAAATCTGCACACAAGAAAGACAATAATAAAATATTAAGCACGTAATAAAATAGTATTTCTCTCCTGGCTGTCACGGTCCGTGACGTCTTCGCTGGGCTGCAGAATAATCCTTAACTAGCAGCTCGCTCGTATCGATTCACCCGCGGTCGCGCCGAGGTCAGCGTCGATCGCGGCCTCGGGGGTGCGGCCCGACCTCGCATCTCCTAGTTCCAAACTTGACTGTCCCTGCCCGCGAGCCCGGCTCGGCGTCGGCGCATCCTACAACTGCCCGGCTGTATTGTTTTACTTTCAATTGTTTTTGTAAGGACAAATGCAGCTTCCTCTTCTTTTTTTTGCCTAGGGACTATGATGCAAAAGCGCGCACATTGCCCTTTGTAACATTCATGTAAAGACACATATACAAGAAACTTAATTTAAACTTACAAAATAAATATATAAATAATAGTATGCCAGTTCACGTCATGAATTGAAATAGTCCATTTTAATAAAATAATTAAATAAAATCAAATCACCTACCAATGAATATCAATAAATCAATCAAACAAATCAACCATTAACCCAAAAAGTCAAATAAACCGATAAATCTATTCTCACTTAATTAATTTTAAATAAATCCATCATCAACTCATTCCTAACCAATTAAATCATCGATAATTCACCTAATCATCTAATTAAAGTACATAATTATCACACCTAATTAAATTCGTGAGATCAGTCATAATCATATCCAATAATACAACTCATGGAATCAAGCCTAAATTGCCCTTTATCAAGATGTGAACAAAACATGATAACACAATTCGTGTAGTGAAATGTATATAAATTTATAATAAAAACTAAATTAAATATTTTCGAACAGCCAAATTAAGGCTAATTTCTTATAGCGTAAGATATACTGTGTACGTTCCCTTTATATTTTTTTTACGAATGGTCAAGCGTGCCTTTAAACAACGGACACATGTCCATGACAATTAATGTGAATCGAAACTCGTCTGTCTTACAACGATTTTTTTTTACCTTTTGTTATGTATATTTACAGAGAAACGCGTTAGTCGAACTAAAAACGTCCGAAACAAATTACTGTTTTTATTTTATTATTTCCAAGGGCACAAACTCGTTAAAAGAATGAATTACACTGTATCTCTATGAACTCGAAATACATCTTAGTATTTTTATTTATAGAATTAAGATTCCATTTTACAATAAACATATATAAAAATTTCTTAGCTTAAATATGAAATAACATATTTTGTGAGGCATTTGATATTGTCGAAGATAAATTGTTTTAATCTTATCAATAAAATTATCAAAAAAAGATGAAATGTTAAATCCGGATAAAAATAATATAACGTTTTGATGATAATTCGCAAAAAATCGGATCCTAACTACGCAACGATAAAGCAATTGAAATAGACTGATTTTTTTTAAAAATACGAAAAAAATATTTTTCCAGGTTTTAAATAAGATATTTGACTTAAGAAAGACACAATTTTGCATGTTTACTGTTTAAAAAAAAACACGTGTGGCACTCGGGGACTGCCGCGGTAAAGCTATTGCGTAGTATTTTTTATCAACTTATGCAATTATAATTATTTATTTATTTTATTTATGCAGTATTTTTTTTGAGGAGGTGCCCTAACGCCGAAACTCTAAGCAGGCATGAGTCACCAGATTGCGGGGCGAAGAGGGGGATTACGCATGCGCAGTAACACCGATACAACCAATGCCACCTAGAGGCGAGCTGCTAAACTAAAGGGACAAGCGTGTAATTTCAAAAAAGTCATTAAAAGTTCTGCTATTCATTGATAGATGGCAATACAAAATATCACCGCTGTGCCGGTCGGAGTGGGGGGTGTGAGGTTATTTTCGTTACGGAATTTCTGGATTCGGTCTCCACGCTCAAGGACCGCGATAGAAGCTATGCAATAGCTTAAAAATCCTCTTTGTTTCTTCTCCTCTCTTCAGCAGCACTTCCCTGCGTGCCATACCGGCTGTCGAACTGCTTGATGTCGACATCCCCAAAAAACTATTCAGGTTAGCGGTCACTTGGTGGGTAAAGTAAAACTAGCTTCCAAAAAGCTCGGGATGCTTAATACAACAGCATTTCAATCTGAACCACCACCTATGCTTTAAAAGGCATAGGACCGACTCCAATTTTAGAATTCTTTCTATCTCTTGTCTAGAAAATTTCAATATCAACTCTTGTCAAATTGCCGGCGGCCTTCTAATATTAAGCCGGTTCTTTCTATCGGTTTAGGACAAAAATTACCATTTGTATACATGCTTTATCGCATATATTAAGGAAAGTGATCTGAAAAACCTTGAACCTGAATCCCTGCCGGTGAATTCTGTTATCGTTCCGCTCGCTGGAAGTACCACCATCCCAACATAATGGTTGGTATTTTACTAACGCACACTTCATGCGTAAATTTAGGTTGGGTACTGCACAATTTTGGAATGATCTACATTCAGTGACATTTCTTATCACCTGCGAGAAAGGAATCTTGAAGAATAGAGATTATTATTTTTTGAAATCTGTGACCTCCTTGAAGTTGCGAGTGTCCACGGACGGTGGTGGTCACTTACTACTCTCTGGTCGCTTGCGTGTTCGCTTGCCCCTTAAAAGTTATTCAAAAAACCTAGTCAAAAAATATTATGAGAGAACATGAAACACAAAAGCAACTATGCGGTTAGGTCAAAACATGCGTAAGATGGCATAATTGTTTTTTAAATAACAGTTGCGCCGCTGCGTCACGTGAAAAGGCATTTGATATGAGAAAGCTACAACAAATGACCGACCGTAGGTCGTTCATGTGGGCCTACTTAGTTTATTATGTGCTGTGTGTTTTCTTCTTCGTTAAGATTTTAAATACTTAAAACTTGTATAGGAGTCCTAATGTTTGTTTCCTTCTCAAATTTACGATTCCTATCGGTGCTACATGCTAATTTTTATATAATATCAACACAGGAATATTTTATTACGATAACTAAGTAGTGACTTTACGGAGTTCCATTAAACTCATAGTTCATAAGTTTAGAGTACGACAAGAACTTTCAACGTCATCCGGAAAAGAATTTCAGTCAATGTTTTTTATATATAATTGGCATATTTCAGTTTTCTTGTGTATCAGATTTGTGTCACTTCACTTTTTAAGTACACACATACCCTTCCAAAATCCTTCTATTATGAATGGAAATGCTTGGACCTTGAGCCTTTTACCCTCGTTTATGCCATTTTGGGAGCAGCAACAGCCGTTATCATCATTGCGTAATATTCTTTACACGGCTTAACGTGCTCTTCGAAGTGCGAATGGTTTGATTTGATTTCCCTTAAAAACTCATTGGTAAATTCATTCGTGACCAAGATTAAAATCCGGTTCTGTTACATGCGAAGACAATCTCTTGGTCAATGCTCTGCTCGCCGCTTTTATACTATAGTTGTCTTCTTAATTTTTTCTTACACCCATGACGACCGTATTGCTTTAAAATGTGTTATATCTTATCATTACAGGATGTTAAATCTGCTAATCTTTGGTGCTTACGCTTCCTATTTCATCAATAGATAGTCTGTTGCAAAAAGATGAACTACTGATGTTAAAGATGTTATGTACATCCTCAAATTATTTTCTGGTTTGAATGTACAAGGTATTAGAAAATAGCAAAAATTCAGATTCAAGAAAAAGTATAGAAAAGGTTAAAATATTTTTAGAATATTTTAACTGAGCACTAAAGCCCATTATGGATTGTCCGTGCGTGGCGTCACTCGGGCCGCCGCGACGTCTCATGAATACACCGAATCTGTTTTAGGTAGGTTACACTTAAAATTTCTAGAATCGCTCACTTAGGAACTGTAAAATATCAAAACATTTTTAAATTTAAAAAAATGGGACTCTTTTCCAATCTTACTATGTACATGGTATTCATTTGTCATTTTTTTTACAAATTGGCGGCAAATAGAAATTGTTTGTCTAATGTCAACATGAATTCAACACGAGAAAGTTTTCATGCATTGATTTCCTATGAATTTCGTTGCCATAAATGAACAAAAAAGTTATAACAGACTTCGATTGGCATCGATTGGGATGAAAGTCCATCTCCTGCAACTGGTTTAACTAGTTCAAACGCACTAATCGGACTGAAGATCTGTGTGAGGGGCGTCCTTCTATGGTAAGGACCGAAGACAACATTAGTGCTGTGCGGTTCATAACAAATACTGACAAAAGCGTGACCTAATAGCAGATTCAGACTAGTTTAGACATCATATGAGTCATGTCCACAAAATTTTTCATGAATGTTTAGCGGTCAGGGAGCTTTGTACTCGGTGGAAATCTCATAATTTGACCGAAGCTTAAAAACTCCATCGTGTTAATTGATACCACGAAATGACGTAAAGATTTTCCAGTCCTATGTACGACATGATTACAGGTAACGAAAGCTGGTTATAGTGATACGATTCCAAAACCAAAAGACACTCTACTAAGTAGGTGTTTCCTTTCGAAAATTACCTAACAAAGTAAAACGAGGTCAAAACGTCGGTAGTTCTTTCTTCGAAATGACACGTCAATATACAATAATTGTTTCAGGCTAGTACACTAACAATTGCTAGTCTCTTGTTTTGGAAAAGAAAATGAAAAAAACGACCTCGCAAAACGATTATCCTTCACAATTGCAATGTCTCTTCGTATATCGCTAGACAAACAACTAACAATCTGGGGGGTAAAGTATAGAAATATTTGCTCACTCGCCTTACAGCACCGGCCTCGGACTATGCGATTTTTATTTATTTGCTAAAACGAAAGAAAAACTTTGACGAAAGCGGTTTACGGACTCTGAGGAAGCAGTGGCTTCATATCAAAAAACCGTCGAAACGACACCTAAGTGCGAGTGGGGAAAGTGTTTCTCTTAGGGGTTCCATCGAATTTAGTGATGTTTTGATCTCAACAGACTATTATGAAAAATAATAGTAGTGAAAATCACTTACTAGTTTGCTTTGTTTTTAATTTTCCAAGGACTTTTAGTTTGATCCACGTATCTAGCACTAGCGTTATTCCCGGCACTATGTAGCACTAGCGCCGGGAATAAGAACCAGCCATCGCGAAAATACAACGACTTTAGCATAATACTTCAATGAGGTACTTGAGTAATTTCTTTTGGTGTAGCAACCTCTCAGTACATAGGAATGTTAACGAAATTAGCGTTATGGCTAATTGTCTCGTCCATTCTATGGTATTGTTGATATATGGTACTCGAGGTGTCTATTAAATGTCCCCAGTACATAATACATTTTAGGCCGTCATCTAAACTCTCTCACAGGCAATGTCGTCACTATTAAGTACCATTATTAAAAATGTACGGGTAGCTCACTTCGTTTCACTATAATGAGTCTGTGCAGTGAACGATTCAAGAAATTCCCGTATTGTTCTGTTTTAAAATGGCAAATTTGTCAAACACAAGTGAAATTAATTATAGGAGTATTAAATAGAGTATCTTAGTAAGCCACTGCGAACTCTAATTATTTAAAATAAGTGTTCTTAATCATTTCTGTATTACCAGCTATTAATTACTCACCGATACAATTACACAATACAAAGAGTACGAGATAAGAAAATGTAATGAAATAAAATATCAAAAGTACTTATCAATACCTTGCTCCTCTGGAATAAACAGAGGTTGTCGCTCTCCAAGCATTCGCAGCCTTGAATATGACACAACCCCCTCAGTTTTTCATTTCACAAATTACAATTTTACACTGAAGACATTTAATTGTGAGTATAGACTAACGAAATACACATTTGCACTATCCTTTCCGCTTTACTAACTTTTTTAATTTTATCCCTTTTCAATATTTTTGTGTTTAATGACAATCGACTTACAAAATTACTTCAAGCTTTAACTTATAAACATAAGTTACAATGAGACTATGTTCTAATGCCTAAGGCTTCACCCTTACAAAGGATGTAATATTGATCTAAACCGCTTACAGGCGGTTTAATTACTGAGAACACGATGAGAAAGTTGTCATGTCCGCTAATAGTTGGTCCGGTATGAAGATACTCCTATATAATATAATAGTGACATTCATTCACATGAGAATTTTATATACTTCTGAGAATGTATATTAAAACTCGTCGAATTCTATCTTAATTATCATTTTAAAATGTGGTTCTGACACAGTTCTTGTGTATTTAGTACAATATAATGTAATATTCCTCTAACTCTCATTAATGTACAATGATATAAATATATTAATATGTATATAGAAAATGGTTATCTTCGGCGCGCATAACGCAAAAACTACTAAATGTATCGGCATTGGTCCATGACTATTCGATACAGAATCATCTGCAGATGGTTACAGGCTATTCATATTACAAAAAAATATAAAAGTATGTTTATGGGTATTCGTCATAAGCTAACGACTTGACGGATTGTTATTGAGACTTGACCGGAAAATTATGTTTGTCACGTGCTGAAGTTTTGCGATTAAGGTTTTAGTCATTCAAAGCGAAATACTTTAAGGATGGTTAAGAATTCCGTATTGGAATTGAAAGCGGAACGTGGACCGGATCCGGCAGCTTAACCAGAACTGACATCGAGAACAGGATCGGTCCTGATCGTGATCTCGGGATCACGATTAAAAGTGGCAGAAAAATCGGCGGATTTAGAAAATGAAGGAATTTATTATATGTCCCCAGCAAAACCGGGAACACATTGGAATAATAAAAAAAATACAAAATTTAAATTTACGCCAAGCGAAAGTTTATACATGCAATAAAACAATAGAATCTAGTGTGTCTCTGAATTGAAGGTATATATGAAAAATAGAGAGGTAAGAAGAGAAAGGTAATGTAAGATAAACCGATGATTTTTATATTTTTTTTCTGTCTATCTCTTTGCGCACGTTTGTCAAATAACTGGACAAATTTTAATACAGTTTTCAGGGGTATCTACCCCTGAAAACTGTATTAAAATTCGCCCTACACCAAAGATAGAGAGATCCTAAACTCTAGATAGAGCTTGGTGAAGAGCAAAATATAGGGTTTTTTTTAATTTTTCCCTATGTTCTCACGTCGTACAATGTTGCAATTGTCGTACCAATCATGCGTGGTTGTTTATTTGCAATAAAATATTTTATATAACTACTTAGTCGTTATGTTTCACGTATATACGTAATATCTATGCATATCTATTTTCAGCATCAGGAAGTTTTTAAGACGTATTGCTTAAATGGATTTCCATCCAACACCAAACTGTGATTGATTGTCAAGGCGATCGGGTATTTTTGACTTCACCGATATCTCAATATCAAATCGCTTCGAAGCTTTTGTCGTCTTTCTAAGATAAATATTAGCACCTAGTATTTTTTGATATAAATCTATACGCCTAGATAAGGTTCATGTGAACTTTCAGATACATATTTTTTGTTATGCGTCACATTTTTTTTTATTTGCAGCTTAAACCTTTTTTGAACCTAACTTTCATATTTAAAGTGCACATGTAAAGTTTTCAATTATATTTACTATTAGATATTTTTCTATAGAAAATACGATTCATTTTTACGAAAACTAGGCAATGATATTTCTATTCCTGTTTCCATTTTAAAACGGATTTCACTTTAGAAAAAAATGCACTATATACCATCATTTTAGAAGTTATTTTAGGTCCATAAACCTATTTTTTAGACGTTTTGATCAACGACAGACGGATTTGAGGCTAATAAGCCTCAAATTTTGTGAGGAGTTCACAAAACAAAACTGGCAAATGTAGAGGTTAATTTAGAAATCTAGCACAAATAAACGTAACGTAACGGAATTTGCATTTTAGAGTTGAAATTAAACCGATATTACGTCACTCCATGTAGATTTGGAAATTAAAAAAAATACATTGCCACAACTATACGTTCGTATTGTACATAGATACCACTAATGTTCTAAAATTTATATTTCAATCACTGATGCAGATGGGCATTTCTTTGTGGCAAAGTAAAAATTGTGAGCTATATAAAATAAGATACCATTTTTAGGGTTCCGAATCAAAATGGAAAAACAGAACCTTTATAGTTTCGTCATTTCCGTCCATCCGTCCGTCGGTATGTCACAGGCATTTTATTCAAAATCTATATATAAGCATTTAAAAAGGAAACGTTCTTTCTTTGTCCGGGCATCATTTAAAATCTGTTGAAGGCATAAGTATGGGACTTGACCATTAGACGTGGAATCTTTGGCATATAGTTTATGCTATTTATTTTTAAATTTTAAACCTTTCACTATTTTGTCATAACATATAACACTCAGCGAAGCGGGCAGCTTATGTGTAGTTTTGAATAATTTAATTCATTGCAACAAATTGCAACATTTGTAGAAAAAACAACTGGCCAAGAGCATGTCGAACCATGCTTATTATAGGGTTCCGAAGCCATTATTACAAAGAAATGCATTCAGATGAAAAAAGTACGTTGTTATACTTTTTCCATGTTTCCCGTCACAGAATAGTCATAACACTTTAGTCGCTTATAACTAGAAAAATATGTAGGTATGTCGATTATTACTATTAAGATAGTGTAAACTAAAGTACACCAAAAAAAGAGTATCTTCATGGCACTTACGTTCTTTTCTTCAGAAGCGCTATTTTTATTATAGGAATAACTCAAATACGATATATACGGTGATCTTCAAAACAATTTTTGCTGAAAGTAGGTACTTATTAAATTCTTTCTTCAAGTTAAGTAAAGTGCATTCAAGTAAAAATACAAATCTTTGTATTTTTTGTCATATTTTGTGACCGTGTGGTTTAAAAAATAAAGGGGGAGACACACAATTTTTTCTACTTTCAAAATCAAAAATATCTTTATTTCGTAGGTGATGAAATTACACATGAAATACGTCATTAATAAATTAAATTCGTTTCGAGATTACCGCCCATTCCAAATGCTGATTCAATTCCGAGCAATTATTTTCTAAAAGATCACTTCTCAAAATTTTTTAGAATCCTTAAAATATATTTAAAAGGACTATCGAATCATGTGGCACATGTTAATGTTTGCTAAAATTTTTTTTTTAGCTTCTGTTACATGTATGGTGTGCCCCCCTAGAAATAATTATTTTTGTTATTTAACTACCAAACTAAGAAGCGGCTTATACAAGGAACCTATTCTATAAATTTTATCAATATATATTATTGACGTATAGTACTTGTTCTAGCTTTTAGTAACTAATCGATTTTGATTTAAACGTGTCATATGTAGTGACAGAAGCAACCCGAACACCAACAAAAAGTATTTTTTCGTCATTCCTTTATATGAAATTTTTGAGAACTATCTTTGTAAATCTCTGGCTAAAAACGAGAAAAATATATTATTACACAATTTACCCAAATTTACCATTAAAGCCATGGTCAGACTTTAAAAATATTTATATCGAAAAACTAATAATATTGACCAGAATTAAATGTTCTCATTTTTTCTTTCGACTCTCGGATAAAAGAGAAGGTGTTGAATTTTACAATTTTTTAAAAATGTTTACAAATCGTTTTTGATCTGAAGGACTAAATCAATGCCCTGTATATCACGTTAGCATATTCAATCTCTTTTAGTTGTCTTTTAGTTTATTTGATTTCTAGCTGCCGATTATAGTTCGCCATCACAATTTTCACTCGTTTTCCACTTTTTTAACTAATTTTAGCGTAGCAAACAAATTTTGATAAATCGAGCAGTGTTATACATTGCATTGCATTGTTTAACATTGTTGTATTGCGGCGCAAAAGTTTTTGACAAATAGGGATAACGATTTTTTTTTTCTTTAAAGGTGTCTATGGCAATGTTTCTTTTTTAATTCTTTCTTTTCTCGTTCATGGATAGTATTGTGTTTAATATTTACTTTAAATATAATATAATTTTTATAAATATTTTGTTTATTTTTTTTAAGGTTCCTGCGCACGGTGACTGCAATTGTTCGTTCATTTTACGTTCAATCTTCTACAGGTATCTGCACATTATCTCAATAAAAATGCTTTCAGCTCTGTTCATGAATTTGAGTACACAATATTTGATTATATATGCTCGTTAACATTGGATCTGTAATGTGATATCGCATTATATTTCACTATATTAGACGTAAGTCTTTAATCAGCTCAATATATGATAAATGAACTATATTTACTCCGCTAATGATTGTAGTAGATAAGTCACAAATAAGGTATCCATTTTATTATGCAACTTCAAAATTGTTTGCATTGTAGCTACATGTATGTTAAAGCTTCAAAACCTTACAAATTAATTCCAAAAAAAAAAAAAAAAACTAGACGAATCTTATGTTAGGCACAAACAATGGATAGCATTTTGAACAAAATTCTTTTTAAATTAGAAGACGAAAATGGGGTAATTTCATACTTTTAATGCTATTCTCCCTTACATGCGCTCTCTTCTGCTTGGTTTCCGTAATACATTTGCATCACATCCACTAAATTCATTCCAATAATTGGTGTTTGTTCATCAAAAATTAAGATTTTATACATCGAAATACCTTACACACCTTACAATAACTAAAAGAATACATAAAAGTAGCTTATACCAGAATTTCTAGAGCTAATATATTTTAATATTATCAAACGTCAAACATGTATTATATAAAATATTAGCGCAGGTTAAATATTTAACCTAATTATTAACACAATATCGATTAATACTTAGAGAGCCTTCGCTAAACGGGCTTTCGGCGACCACCTAATTGCCTTACAAGTCCGCCGCAAATCGCTTACTTCATTAGCGATACTCTTTTCTCCCGGACTACGTAATGGTGCTGCTCCATTTGCGTCGTGTTCGCCCCCGTGCAAAAAGGCGGCGTAAACTTATGTTGTGCCTGTGAATGGAGTATATTTGACGATTTTAAATAAAAAAATAAATATAGATAAATATTTCATAGATAAGTATTTTGCCATACATAAGTATGCTTATGTATGGTAATGAAAGTAGGGTACGGTAGAAGAAAAATGAAAGCAGAATCAATGCGGTAGAAATACGAAATCTGCGTAATATGTGTGTAGTGTCAAAGATAGATGCAGTAACAGAGAGCGGTGTGGTTTGAAAGAATATGTGATAACTAGGGTAAAAAAAAGTTGCTGTGGTGGTATAAGCATTTGGAAAGGATGAATGAAAGTAGACCGACAAAACAAATCTATAGAGCCAATGTGCGTGATGGAAAGGTCGGCAAGAGTCGCCCTAGAGAATCCTATGCAACCAAATTGGTGGTATATTATAAAAAGGAACTAATTTTGAGCACCCGAAATCGACTTGCTTGCATAAAAAGATTGGTGGCTATCAGCAAATTAAAAGTGATGTGCAAAAATCGAACCATGTGGCATATAAAAAGAAAATTAAGCAAAAAAGTTGGATGAGACAAAATAAAAATAGCCTAAATTAACAAAAATACTTCACGTCCATGTCCGACGCTGGAAGCAAATTATAGATTTGAAGGAGTCGCTGGTCTAGCGGTGGGTTGCAGCAAAAGAAGAAAACGTAAATCATGAACGTAAACAGTTGATGCAACTCGCGATAACTGTATTCAATGTGATTCAAATGTTTTTAAGAATCATTAGCAAGTATGATTTTACTCTTGTATTAAAATTTGCGTAACTCTGGCATAGGAAATTTTCTTTTCAACAACATGACATAATTGGATAGCTTTGACGATTTATTTATAAAGGATTTGTTTATACATTGGTTTTAGTTTGCGGCTCCACATTCTAGGACATCGAACGAATTATGTCATTATTTATATCGACCGGTCAATCTATCAATCACAATCCCGGTCTTGTTCATGCTCTCAATTCCAATCTTGGCTGTCTTTCGATTTCGATTCTGCTCTAGGTTTAGATTCCGTTTCTCTGTAAAACATGTATTTTGTAAAAAAACAATAGCGGGGAAACAGGATAAGAATTATCCCATATGTTACTTCGGGGCATAAATTATTACCATACCAAATTTCAACAAGTACATTCTAGCAGTTTCTGCGGAGTTCGTTAACAAATGCACAGATAGACACAAAGAAAAATTCTGACAATCATTAAAATGCGTTGTGTCAAAGTTTCTAATATTCCCAGAGTAGTTTTTATCAAATATCAATGTACAGATTTTTTAGCTTTATTCTTTTATTGCATGTGTAGAATTTCCTTAAATTTATAACAAACGCAACTTACCGTCAACGCCCAAGTGATTTCTCTGGGGTTACGGGTGTCCATGGGCTGCAGTGACCGCCTTCTTTCCGATGGCCCTTATAAATCCTATAAAAAAAAATTTGTCGTCCAAAAATGTGACTATAATCATGAGCATTGCCTCGAGCCTCAATACTTGTCCACGACACGCGCAAATGTGGGCTCACCATTAAAAAAGGTAGGGCAATTTATATTAAAAAAATATGTGCCTTACCTATCGAAGCGATTTTAATTTATAGCTACCTCAAATTGAATTTCGTGGTCGTTGTATTAAAACTCGGATAAATGGCTCTCACCTTCAAAGCCGGCCGCCCCTAATTTATGGATAGACTGAAATATTAACATCGATGAAAACCCTTCAGAGAGGGGGGAGGGGCGCGGAAGATCCCTGCGGGGCGACCCCCGGCGCCGCCCGCGCTTTGTTCCAATTGATTTATGATGACTGGACCGACATTGACGTCCATCGGCGAAATCATTAGCTTTGGATATTGCGTTTTCGATCAGAATATTATGAGACTACAGAGTCGTCGCGCATCAGGTGCGCCCCCGGGCGGAGGATGTTCCCGTTCAAGGACAACGTTTGGCTTGGTATATTTTAGTTGTTAAATTTGATTATGTAGTATAATTTCTATCGGGAACTTAATTTATGATGAAATTAGAAAAGAGCTACCCTTAAGTTTCTTGCTCGTTCTTCTCGAGGGAAACTGCCTTCCGAACGAGCGGTAAAGTGTCAATTCGAAAAAAAAACAACGTATTTGATTAGAATTTAAAAAAAAGTCATTAACGGCTCATAACGTTTAAAACGGGCCCACACGCGCCGGGTGTCAAAGAGATTATGATTTTATATTTTCATATTTATACGTGGTTCATAAACTTTTATTTACTATTTTATGCAACTGATGTCATCTAAGTAATTTCAATGAAATTCGTATGAAATTTCGCTTTTTTTTTTTGCTTCTCCAAGTATATTTTATAAATTATTGGCGTATATAGTAGTGATAGTTTTCGCTTGTATATAGTGATGCCGACAATTTTAATAATCATTGATCTTGGGGGGGACATGAATCTAATAAAAAAATATTTAGTATTATGCAAACACATTCTTGAACCGAAAAATGGTTTTAATAAACTCGCAATATTTTTGAATCTGCTATACAAAAATATCTCTCTCCGTGAGACAGACGAAAAAATTCATCTCCGCTGGGGAGATAGCTCAAATTAATGATTTTTATTTTCTTCTACCACTTTGTAGGCGCGACTAATATAAAATTACGTCTTTTTTTTACTAAAAGTCTCTGAATTAAACCGTGAACAGAGCGACAGTAAGACAGAACGACAAACTGATAGTCAAAGCGAAATTTTAAGTTTGTTTCTTGTTGAAGCGGAACCCTAAAAAACCACGTGAATCGGACAAAAACTCCTCGAGTTATCAACGTACGAGCCGGACGGACAGCAGGCTGACCAACACGGAGAAAGCGTCGCTTTGTATAATACGTGAAGATGTGTCGATGCTCGTTAATTAATTCGAATAAAATTTAACGGACAGATAACACATAATTCGAGATCGCAAACGATTTCAATTAATCAAGACAAATCTGAAGGCGACAGCTCAACGCCGACGGAGTCGTCGGCGGCGGGCGGAACCGAACGCTACATCAATATTTATCCGTCGCTTATCACAAGTTGTGGGCCGCCTCTAACTACGTAATTGGCGGAATCGATCCTCGCCCGGGGGATCGGCGGCTCGGGTTGCGCAACTCAAACGAAAATTCCAATTAGTTTATTACGCGCGCTCCGCGTTTATAACGTTTATTATTTATTATCGTCGCGGCGCCCGCGACGGTGACGCGGGTGCGAGGCGAAAGGTTTTTTTTTCGGACGGCTCCGTATGAACCCCGTGCGAGATTACGCGGTGAATATGAAAGTGGGTTCGTTTCGCCCCTGTCACGTTACGATTCGGTAAAAAAAAAATTGGTTGCCTGTAAAGTCGGTATACGGGCGAAAGTTTTACGTGACAACGACTTTGAATGGTAAAATCATTTTAATGTGAATATTCATTCGTATAGTAGGAAGAAGGATGAAATAATAGTAACAATTTAAAACATTTATTTATACAAAGAATTATATTTAAAACATTAATTTATACAAAGAATCTCGCACTGAATTTCATTTAACAAAATTTTATTTTTACCTTTACACATACATACGTATTTATATACAAATATACATACAATAACTTGCAATACATGCAAGCTATGCACTAATTCTCTAGTGCAGCGCGCGCGGCAGACCGATCATAGTTGAGTGGGAGAGAGACGCAAGGCATTCTCTCGTTCGGTGACTCATCGTAGTTACCGAGCGTTACACTTTTTCATAAGTGACTCCCAGCCGCAACCTAATTTAAGACGTCACGTCAAAACGATGAAAATAAAAATGTAATGGCATTTTCTTTTATTCGTTACACGAAAATGAACATTTGTTTATTTGTTCGATTCCTACGCATCTCTGTATGATTGACTCGATCACTACGAACGCTTGAGAATTGTGCGTGCGCGTGTAAGTTTCGGATTAAAAAAGAAAATAAACCAAAAAAGGAATTGTGTCCTAAATTTACATTGGTAGAATTGTAAATTTTACGAAGTAGCCATATTGGATATCAAGATCTAAGCCGAGATTTGGAACCATATCAGGTCCGAGTTTAAAACGGAGATTAGGATCGAAATAGAGAGTAAGACTAAGGTCGATAGCGGGAACGGAAAGGAAATCTATCATAGTTGACAGCAATATCGACGATACAAAGTGAAGGGATTCACTCTACGTCCACGCCGGTGGAGCAGCGCGCGATATCTATATACGGACGGAGAGTATTTTTGGGCACCGCATACTCAGACGTGTGTGAGAAGTGATTATTTTTGAAAAATTGTTCCTGTTATGTACTTGGTACGTTCCTAAAACTCAAGATTATGCTGTGTACGAAAAACAATCGATTATTATTTTTTTTTAATCTATCGATTGTTTTTTTTTATTATCGAATCGCTACAACTGATAATATAAGGCAAACAATTCAATTGGGCATGAAGATGCTCAGTTTACATTTTTAGTCCGAGACTAGTAGTTCGGTGTCGAACTAAAAACGTATGTCAGACTCCATTTAATTTCGTTCCACAGAACGGGACATTTTCGCTCTTATTTCGTAGTCATTACGAAATAAGACGCGATATTTACGAAATTTACGAAATCATTGAATCATTCTTTATACATAGTTATAGCTTGATATATAATTATGCAATTCTCTTGTAAGTACATCGAAATAAAATATATACTAAAACTGCAATGCAACGAAAAAGCATTAGATTGCAAGAAATGCCAGCCGGAGGTCGAATATCCCGCGCCGTGCGGCCGGCCTCGACTACAGGCTACTGAAACCGCTCGCTTCATACTGAAAGAATTTATATGCATCGTTTTTGAGATTATTGCCGCGTAAACATTCTTTCTTCTTCAGAATTTTTAATATCCTCTTCGAATTCGTTTTCTTTTTCCGTAAATCCGGGATCTATTATATGTTTGTGAAATTATTTTTCATGTTCAAATGTAGCAGTGCGTAGATTCACGTGTGCGAGTAGAAGTGCGGATGTAGCATGTGGACTAATATGAATAATGGCTAAAATATAAAAAATCATGCGTTGGAAAATTAACAAGGGATAGATTGAAAATTACGATACCAGATATATACCGTAAAACGACAATTATTGAACAGTTTGAAAAGAAGTTAAAATTAAATTAATTTCATAAGTAAAAAGTATTAAATCTGCACTAGAAATACGTCTCCCGGGACTCGGCCTTACCTGTATTGATTCGAAGCGAAAATCACTCGCGCGTTCCAGGAATGCTTCTAAGGAAGGCAAAACTAGCGACGTAACACGGGGTAAGCCACAACTGCGCCTGCGTATAACAAACATACGGAAAGCGTCAAAAATCGTCTTAAGTATCTTCCTTCGGGGGATTTTAAAACTATTCAGAGGAAGAACAATTTTCCTTAAAACTGATTTGTATGAAAATGATAATATATAGTGAAATATGAATATTTATAGAAACAGTAAAAATATTTACTATATTTATATTTTTGAAGTTGTACTTCTATTGGCGCAATGAGAAAGTCTGATCTGAGTGTGCTTGCAGCAGGGGATACGTGCCGACGTAACGCACTGTGAAGTTCGTACGGTCAGAAGTTATTACGAATGGTGCTTAATGCATCAGTTGGTCGTTCAATATAATTCAGTAACAAACTACATATTGTAGACACAGTAACATTTGATTTGTATAAACAAATATTCATATATATATATGTACCTGCTAGCTTTTTCCCGCGGCACCGCTCGCGCGGACAAATACTCCCCCGTTTTCTATATCGAGCAATTTCACTGTCATTGTTATTAACTTCGATACTGTTTTTGATTTAAGCTCCCGTATCACAGTTAGGTCCGATTCAATCTCGTTCTCTCTTTCAGTCCCACATCTACGTCTTTTCGAATTGTGCCATCTGTTTTGATTCCACTTTACATTACCTTCCTCTCCCCCACTCTCTAAACCCTTATCGCCCACAGTAACACCGGTCCTTCTCTAGGCCAAATAATAATCATGGCCGACAAAATACAATTAAATGAATGATTTTTAGTTTAAGGAGTGACACAGATATAAAAAAAATTGAACAGTAATCTATATTTTATGTGATGACGAGTTCTGTTAGTTTCTTTTAAATTTCATCAAAATTCGTTGATATACAGACAGCAATATGAATAGACAGTAGTTTATATAATACAAAATGGTGTGCTCTATTAGTGCACTACGTTTATTAAAGTCGTTTAACTATGGTTGAAGTATGAAAAGTAATACAGACGGACATGGTGTTAAACTATTTCCGAGCCACGGTATAGCAGCTTAAACGTAAGAACGTAACAAACAGACATAGAAACTCGCATTTTTACTCGACTGCCCCACACAAAAGAGGGCAATGTGTTCATCAACCTATAGATGTATGTAAGTTGATTCACTTGTGGCGTTCTAGAAACCAACCTCGTAGGCCGATTTTAATGATTCTTATGTCAATCGATTTGTATCAATCTTGCAAATGTCATTAAAGACGTAACAGAAATCGACATTCAAATACTGATAACCAGACGCCATTTTGTAAAAAATAAAAATAAAACTCGATGAACTATGTCAAGTGTGGTATCATTGAATAGGTCTTTGAAAGTTATCATTAGGCCTTATTAATCAATTATCGTTCTGAGTGACCATTTAAGATCTGGGACAATTTGCATTTGGTTAGCAATTATTTTCACTTACATATTGAAAATTTATTATGAAACTGTGATAAAGGTCTTACGTAATCGAATATAGGTCTTTATAATGTGAAAAATAATAATTGCAGTGTAAATCAACACAATTCTCAAAAGAGAATGACAGGCCCAGAATTTTACTGCATTGAAAGATAATTTTAAAGACTTAAAGCGTTACTTATTAGTGAGAGAAATAGAACCGGATTAAAATAATTAAACAATAAAAAATAAGTACAATATCAACGAAAAAATTACACTGATAATCGATACAGGAAATTTATCACGATTATTACGGGCTAATGACGAGAAAGCCATAGTAAATATTATAAAATAGAACAAAAAATAATAAATAAAAAAATATATTAAACAAATTTAAAATACCCACCTGTGAAAAGTGAACTGAAAAAATGAGAATAAAATGTAAAAAACATTAAAATAAAATATGATAAGTATTTGCAGTCGGAGGTATCAGATTCATGTTTCCTTAGTTGTTGCGACTCTTGCTACATAATATGATAAATATTTGCAGTCGGAGGCATCAGATTCATGTTTCCTTAGTTGTTGCGACTCTTGCTACATAATATGATAAATATTTGCAGTCGGAGGCATCAGATTCATGTTTCCTTAGTTGTTGCGACTCTTGCTATATAATATGATAAATATTTGCAGTCGGAGGCATCAGATTCATGTTTCCTTAGTTGTTGCGACTCTTGCTACATAATATGATAAATATTTGCAGTAGGAGGCATCAGATTCATGTTTCCTTAGTTGTTGCGACTCTTGCTACATAATATGATAAATATTTGCAGTCGGAGGCATCAGATTCATGTTTCCTTAGTTGTTGCGACTCTTGCTACATAATATGATAAATATTTGCAGTCGGAGGCATCAGATTCATGTTTCCTTAGTTGTTGCGACTCTTGCTATATAATATGATAAATATTTGCAGTCGGAGGCATCAGATTCATGTTTCCTTAGTTGTTGCGACTCTTGCTACATAATATGATAAATATTTGCAGTAGGAGGCATCAGATTCATGTTTCCTTAGTTGTTGCGACTCTTGCTACATAATATGATAAATATTTGCAGTCGGAGGCATCAGATTCAGGTTTCCTTAGTTGTTGCGACTCTTGCTACATAATATGATAAATATTTGCAGTCGGAGGCATCAGATTCATGTTTCCTTAGTTGTTGCGACTCTTGCTACATAATATGATAAATATTTGCAGTAGGAGGCATCAGATTCATGTTTCCTTAGTTGTTGCGACTCTTAATACATAATATGATAAATATTTGCAGTCGGGCATCAGATTCATGTTTCCTTAGTTGTTGCGACTCTTGCTACATAATATGATAAATATTTGCAGTAGGAGGCATCAGATTCATGTTTCCTTAGTTGTTGCGACTCTTGCTACATAATATGATAAATATTTGCAGTAGGAGGCATCAGATTCATGTTTCCTTAGTTGTTGCGACTCTTGTTACATAATATGATAAATATTTGCAGTCGGAGGCATCAGATTCATGTTTCCTTAGTTGTTGCGACTCTTGCTAAATAATATGATAAATATTTGCAGTCGGAGGCATCAGATTCATGTTTCCTTAGTTGTTGCGACTCTTGCTACATAATATGATAAATATTTGCAGTAGGAGGCATCAGATTCATGTTTCCTTAGTTGTTGCGACTCTTGCTACATAATATGATAAATATTTGCAGTCGGAGGCATCAGATTCATGTTTCCTTAGTTGTTGCGACTCTTGCTACATAATATGATAAATATTTGCAGTAGGAGGCATCAGATTCATGTTTCCTTAGTTGTTGCGACTCTTGCTACATAATATGATAAATATTTGCAGTAGGAGGCATCAGATTCATGTTTCCTTAGTTGTTGCGACTCTTGCTACATAATATGATAAATATTTGCAGTCGGAGGCATCAGATTCATGTTTCCTTAGTTGTTGCGACTCTTGCTACATAATATGATAAATATTTGCAGTAGGAGGCATCAGATTCATGTTTCCTTAGTTGTTGCGACTCTTGCTATATAATATGATAAATATTTGCAGTCGGAGCATCAGATTCATGTTTCCTTAGTTGTTGCGACTCTTGCTACATAATATGATAAATATTTGCAGTAGGAGGCATCAGATTCATGTTTCCTTAGTTGTTGCGACTCTTGCTACATAATATGATAAATATTTGCAGTAGGAGGCATCAGATTCATGTTTCCTTAGTTGTTGCGACTCTTGCTATATAATATGATAAATATTTGCAGTCGGAGGCATCAGATTCATGTTTCCTTAGTTGTTGCGACTCTTGCTACATAATATGATAAATATTTGCAGTCGGAGGCATCAGATTCATGTTTCCTTAGTTGTTGCGACTCTTGCTATATAATATGATAAATATTTGCAGTCGGAGGCATCAGATTCATGTTTCCTTAGTTTTTACGACTTTTGCTACATACGTGGGTTATATGGAAATAATAGTAACAAAGCTCATTAAAGTTTTTCCTTTATCATATGCGTATACTATATTGTTTCATGTTAATTTAAATTGAGTATTTAAAAAATACCGTATAGTGTGTCTGATAGGTGCGCTTGCACTTAAAACAGTGCAATGCTACAGTGTACGGTTGTTTAATAAAACAGAAAATATATAAAGTTAGCTAAATTAGCTGCATCATGGAAATGGGCTATTTCGACCGGTGAGATAATATAATTTCACAAAATGCAGACGTGAAGAATGAGGTTTCGCTGTTGCCTTTCTGCCAGTAAGTGAGACTTCCGTTGTCGCACTCGTCCTTCATTAGCCGTCTCTAATCATCTATTAGATATTCTATTCCTTCCCAGAATTGCGAGTGTCCATGGGCGGCGGTGCTCATTTACTCTTTGGTAAAAGTTTGTTTACTCCTTAAAAATGTTATAAAAAATACGGAAATCATTATTCTGTGATCAATACCATGCTATACTCAAAATTAGAACCATCCATTTCAAATATTGCACTGTCATAACTATGTAAAATTATAAATTTCAATATTTGTTTACTTTTAATTTATGTTAAATCTATACTTACTATTTTAAAAGTGAAATTATGTTTATCGACCTGTTTTTTTATTTTGAATGAAAGTGCTATATAGACCACAGGCTATTTTTTATTCAAGAAAAAATGCATATTTCTGTTGGATAGTATTAAAATTATAATTAACATTGCAACGGTACTAACTTTAGTTGGTGAACCAATCTGAATAGCATTTGGTTTGTGGATGGGCTTAATCTTGGTATGACCACTAAGAATGGTTGAATCGCAGAACGGTTTTTTGTTCCATCAAAATAAATAGTTCTAGTGATATTCAAACTTAGCCAAAATTTGTAATGCATAAAAGAATTTTGATAAAATTAAATTACAGAAGTAATTCTTACCTTATTGAGTGTGTTAATGCATAGGTAATTATGTAACATTTGTATTACAGATAGTTTTGTGTTACATTTAAATTTGTTATAGAATGTCTGTACTGTTTTTAAACAACACATTTATAATTTGAAATCGATAAACAATAAAAAAAAAGAGCTTGGTATACTAACATTCTACTGTGGTTAGAACGCCATAAGTTAGTTATTTGATAAGAAATTTTTAACATAACGTGGAACCAGAATCGGGAGAGAAAATATATTGGTTCAAAATAAGATGAGAACCGGGATTGAAGATTTAGAGCAGAACCGAGAACAAAACGGGGTTCAAAATAAGATGAGAACGGGCTCTAATTACAAAACGGGACTTCAATTGAAATAAAAAAAGAGACTGAAATTACACATAAGAGTTAGAATTGGATTAAATCAAGAGTGAGAACAGTGTAGGGATGACGATTAACAACGAGTCAGGAGACAATGAAATGGGATACGTACAAAAAACGAAAGGTAGCTTTTCAATGTGTATGGAGAATGAGCCGCAGACAAAAGCTAATATCTAATAAATTTCGTATTGTTATGAATAAATTTGTCATGGCCTGTTTTCACCCTAAACACAAAGATTATTAAATTTATAAGATAAACGTGGTGATCGACAGATGTTTTGGTTTCCTTCGGTCGACTTTGGATATCTTCGTCTTAATGCGAAGTGGATATCAGGCAAAACCGATTGAATGCCTCACTGAAGATGAAAAGAAACAGGGGCATACAAAGAATATTTTTATTTAACTTTACCGATTAAAAAGACGTAAGTGACTCTATTCCTCGAAATGGTTTCTCTATAACACTTCTTTTACGAAGCAACTGAACAAATATCCATTGCTCATCGATGGGCGATTGGACACAAATGGCAATGTTTACACATTTCACAATATATCGAGTACAGGCGAGACGCGAATTTTTTTGTATTTGTCAGGATATTTTTAAGCGCAAATAAACGTCACGTTCCACTACACCCAGCAGGCGTTTTCGGCCTCGTGGACCTATCTCGAAGTCTTCAGATATTGAAAAAGTTTTAATGGTGTCTCATAATGGGCAAACTATTGCTCTTTCTCTAGTGTTAAGGTACTTTTGTGTTGCACTTTTTTATTCTGGGTGTTTTTTTTTTTATTTGTCAACGCACTGTACGATTTTAATTTTGCTGACGGTGTATGCTGTAGTAAACGACTTGCATAACGGTTATCGGTATAATCGTAAGTATAGCAGAAACCAATTTAATGTTATAATATGAGTATGTAATTATGTTATTTAATTTTTATTGAATTCGTTAAAAATTGGATATATGTTGTATAGAAAATGAAAATAAATTTTTGAATTCGTTTGCCCCGAGTTTCAAACAAATAAAAGTTTTGTAATTATAGAAAATAATGTGAAAACTATTAAGCAGATATTAAAATAAAGTTTGCTCTAATAAATTAAAGTTTATATTTATGAAAATTAATTCTGTAATTTGCGGGATAATTATTTGTATTTACTCTTACTGTAATTACTCTTGCAATATCTAAGTGCTCAGGATGGGATCATAACAAATAAACACAATTGATATTTCAATTGCATAATCTTTCACTCAATAATATATCAATTACTTGACTGAAGAGTCATCGCCCAGTTCGGAATACAAGTGAATAATCTACTTGTCAAGTGTTATTGAATCACCTTAAAGCACTCGATTTCACAGACCACGTGATGTCATTCAGTATTCACTGCGTGCATTCCGAAAATTAATTTCAATATTAAATATATGTATTCTACTCAGTGATTAATGTGTATTTAAATTAACATTGCCGTATATTCGTTCGTTTAACCATATCTTGGCGGCGAACAAACGGAAAAACGGACGACTTTCCGAAATCTACTAATAAGAGCGGACTTTCGAGCCGAGTAGAGCGAACAAACTGATTTCAAATTACAGCACACCAACTGCAAACTCCAGACTCGCAGAAGCTACCAGTCGTTCTGGATGATTTGCTGCCGCTGCGAAACCCAAGCTCGTTTAGGGTCATCGGAGATCGCCGAACTTGTCCTTGTCCTCGGCCCGAATGAGGTTTTAACGACGGCGCGGACGGACCCTCGGGGGCGGTGGCTCGTGTCCGACGCGAATGGCTCGGCGAATGCGCACGCGATTAATATCGGATCGGCCTTATAGCTACTCGTTCAGTTTTCTAATCATATCTTTAACGATTTTCTACTAATTGAGAAATTTGAAATGACCGGAAAAGCGATAGTGCGATTATAGCCTTATCTTTCGCGTATATATATATATTTGACTTTCGACTTTTTTTGCAAAGTAACCAGTGAATGCATATCGACAGAAGTTAATCTGTAGTTATCACAAAATTGTAACGAATTTAAATCTATCTTTATATGAAATATAATTAAATATTTCAATAACAGGCCGTAACATTGATATAAAAGCTAAACAATTAGTTTTTTTTTCATTTTCATATCGGTTTGTTAACCGAGACTAATTATTACTTGGGAATTAAGCGGATGAATATAAATGAAATTCGGCATAATTGATTATATGTATGTTTAATCCCAAAAAACATTATGGTTTTCGTGTAACGTACGATAAAAGTCGTATCATAAAATTGTATCAATCTGACACTATTCGGTAGATTTGTTTTTAGTGGATTAGTATTAAGTGGATACGAATTTTTAAGCAAATGAACGGCAAAAAGTGTAATACACCTAAAGCCTAAATAAATAAAGGTCTTATGATACCTTATTCATAGGAAACTAAACAATTCGTTTGACGTTCAAGCGCGTGAAGACGCGGACAAAAATTCTACACTATCATAAATGTGCAAGTATGTTTGCATATTCGGCTTTGTCCAAGTCAGAATCGTGTCTGGTAGTAAAATCCAGAGAGGGGCCAAGATTAAATATCTAGTACAGGTCTTGGACAATTGAATACGAGGTCTGAAATCGAATGCGGACCCGGGATCCGGCAAGAGCTTGACAGATATCGTGACAGGTGGTGCCAAAATTAGAATTAAAAGCAGGAATGGGGCTAAATTGTACGACAAGACAAAATATGAAGAAATGAATACTATGTACACGCTCGGCGAGTAGAGCGCTGGTATTGTGTAAATGTCTCATGAAAGTATATAAAATCCTCCGCTTTCAAAATCTTTAGTTCCTTATGATTGATCAAAAACTGCCGTTGTTAATGTTTTAATAATGGAATTATAGTAATTGAGAACACTGATTCGACTGTTGTTGTAGTAAATATTAAATTTGGCAAAAAAATTTGCGAAATTTCTTAATTTATTAGTACGAAAATAATTTAAAATCTAAGATCACATATGACGTATATACGAATTGTATACGATATTATACAATTTTAGCGAGATAAAATTGTATAATAAAGTAAGAACTAATATGTTATAATACCATTTAAATTGTTTAACAAATCAACTGTTATTACTTGTCTGCACAAACCACTCATCGTAATCTCTGTAAAAATACACCAACGTACAAAAAACATGATGCATTTTCGTAACACAGAATCTGATGGCCTTTATTGCATTTTAAATTTTATGATCGTTTTTAATGCAACAGACGTTATTGGCAGTCATGTATGGCGTAGTAATAAAACTGCTAAAAAATACAATGACTTCATTAAAGAAAAAACGTTGAATTTCAAAGTACACACAATATTTACAAAATAGATAAGTATTTTTTAATTAAACTGTAAATTAAAAGATAAAGAAGAATTTAGCAATGTATTCTTTTCTAATATGCAGTTTTTCATAACCTTTTTGTAATTACGGTTTAGCAGTGTTTTTTTTTAAATTATTTAATAAATTTATGGTCGTCTCTTGTAGGATTGCATCTCATTCCTCTAATACGACAATCGACAGTTTTTCAGTAAATAAAATGAAATCAAAAATGTTTTTATTTCGCATGCACCAGGAATTAATTACAGAAGAAAATTTGATATTTTTGTGTATAATTCTGGAGATGCTGCACAGTGGGCGACGTACGGTCCTATCGTGAAAGGTCAAAACCCTCGTTAACTCACGAAAAATCAGAAACGGTTTTTCATTTTATTAACTTTCTCGTAGCGGGAAGGACACTCCATCGCGAGATCATTGACCGAGAAATATCTCGTAGATTCACTTTCACGGCTCAGGCGGTAGTCGAAACACATGTTATTTGATATTGTACGCGATGGGCTATAGCAGGGGAAGCAATAACAGCCGACGAGCGGGCCCGGGCAAATATTTCAATAAACCGTATCGCTCTACGGCGACTCCCACGAGCCGAAGGCGGAGCGGTAATAAATAGCGCACGCATTCGTGGGATTGTATTTTTCATGTGTTACTCTAAACCTCAATAAGCCGTGTATTGTAAGTACGTTAAAATTCACATTATAATAGTCGATATTAACGACGATTGCCGTTTTGGTGCACCGCCGTCGCATGGCGGTGTAGGGGACGCGCCCTAATTATTCCGCTGGGTATAGGAGTCGACGGACGTTGCACCACATGTCACGAGCTTAAGATGCCGCTACGCCTCGTGTTTTCCAGATCTGATCTTAGGACGGTTATTCCGCCATCGGCCGCTGATAAATCGCTGACGGAGTTCCTTGTCAATTACGGAGTAGCCATTTCCGACAGGCACAGAATGAGACTTAAGTTTACTTGCACTGACATACACACGTGTTCCATTTCAGTGTATTGTTTATATTATATACATTTATATTTTCACTTTTAGAAGGGGGAACAAGAGTGTCGAGAACTCTTACGCAAAAATCTTGGACAAAAAACCAGTAGTCGCCAAATGCCCGATCATCTTTCGAAAGCCCACCGAAGATAGTAATTACGTGTAGAGCTTTAGAAAAAGGCAAGGAACAAAAGTTTAGTTTAGTTAAAATAAACATAATTTTGGTTTAAGTAAGAATAGACATTTTATTCATAAATGTCATGCCGTAAAGTTAGTATGGTACCGACGCTACACAAAAATTGCTTATAATGTAATTTTGGAATTGGTAATTTAATTTTTAATCTATGAAAAGGTCTCCTCCGTAAGTGCTAGCCTGTAGATCCACTATCTCTATCTCGGATTACTTCAGGTCAGCTATTTCTAACCTCTTTGTCACGTCGTCTCGGGTCTATCATTTCGTGTGAAATCTCGAATTTTATTCCTTTTGAGTTCTTGCACAATATTACCCTCATTGTCCATCTTGAAGCTTTGAAGCTTGAATGGAATCGAGTTGAATTGTATTGATTGAATCTGACGAAGAAGAAAAGAATGAACTTGAATTGAAACTTGAAGCTACGTGATCTGCTTCCTTCCATTTTAATATTTTGGCAAGCTTTAAGCATCATAGGCTTTTACCATGTTTCTTATTTTTATGTGCCCTAGATACTTTTCAACTTTCTTTATATTGAAATATATTTCGCTTAATTTTAATCAGCAGACGACACATTTATTTTTCATTTTACATGCAGCACATGTTGAAAGTTAGAAGGCATGACGACATGACCAGTTAGGGTTCCGAGCGAAAATGGCATAATTGGAACCCTTATAATTTCGTCATGTCTGTCCGTCCAGCCGTCCGTAAGTCACAGGCATTTTACTCCAGAACTACAAGATGTATATTGTTGAAATTCGGAGTATATGTATCTTGTATCTTAGTTTCGTAGTTAAATAACAAAAATATATATTTCTAAGGTGGGCACGCCATTTACGTAACAAAAATGTTACGAAAAAATGTTTTTCAGCAAATATTAACGTATGGCACATACTTTGACAGTTTTTTTAAAAACACTAAAGGTTTCTAAGCATTTTATTTTGCCTATAGACTATTTTCTGAAATAATCGCTACAAAAAAGCAGAAATTGTGCCTCCCCTTTATTTTCTAAGCCGTATTGTTCAAAAAATATGAAGAAAATTACAAAGGTGACGCTTAATAAATACTTTCCAACAAAAAATATTTTTAATATGATATTGCTGAAAACTGCGCTTCTCAGCAAAAGGACGTAAGTGCTATGAACCCTACACTATTTTGCTGGTGCACCTTAGCTTAAACCAGTTTAAGAGTAATAGTTAACATGCTCACTTGTTTCTCCAGTCATAATTGACTAAAGTGCTTATGCGCTTATGAATTATGTGTGGAAAACATGGAAAAAGCGTAACAACGTTTTTTCATGTGTAGTGTATTTCTTTGTAATTAATGGCTTCGGAACCCTATAATGAGCGTGGTCCGACATGTTCTTACACAGTTTCTTTTTTATTTTTAAATTCATTTCTATATTATTTTTAATATTCCTTTCTAGCTTCAGAATTTGTTCCATAATTCTACCTTGAAATTTATTTTTCTAGTTCGTTATATTTTCTCTTGAAGCCTATATCTATTTGTCGGGGTAACTATATTGCTTTGTGTATTCAACTATTTCATTATTTATTACTATCTTACTTTTTAATCAATAGTATTGTACTTGATAGTATAATTTCTTGACTTATTCGTTTACTAGTCTCGTTTAATGATCTAATCATGATTTGTATTTGACCGTTTGATTCTGATGAATACTGAATTGTCTGCGAACTGAAAGTGACTTAATTGTTTAATGCTTTTTTTATTAATTCCATTTCTTTATTTCTAGTACAGCAATAAATAATTGCTATATTTATATATGGATAAGTTTTCAATTATAATTATAAACAACAATAAATTATGCAATGTTTTATTTCGATGACGTTTTATTCCACTTCCAAGGGCCAATTTTACTCAAAAGGTCATTACCTAGAAAATGTTTTTTATACATATTTCCACATAGCAGACGTCGCGACGTTGTCTCAACGAAATGTGTAATAGGACAGACAACATCTGGACATTTATTTCGCTACACTTCATATCTGGGGAGGCATTAGCGTGCGCTGTCTGTCTGTCGCAGGCCTCCGAGCTCGTAATTCTTGACGATCCCTCTATATAAAAGTTGAACACATTTTCCAGGCACAAAACGAAATATGCCGTTCTATCAAGACATAACTGTCACAAAACTATAGCTTTGGAAGGAGAAATGATTTCAGTAAAAACCTATTATTGTAGGTTTCTCGCGTTCTTTATGTCTATATTGTCCACGTATAAGGCATAGTACTGAGTACTTCCTCCGTTAATTTGACTCAACGGCGACTTGTCAAATTTCTAAGAATAGAACTTGAAAATTTGGAGCAGGTGTTCTAGACTCTATTTTACATTTAAAAAGGGATTGCTTGATTGGATACATGGAATTCATTTTCTACTTGATTTCTAAAATAAAAAACTGAGTGGCAAATTTTATATAAGAAACGATTTTTTTCTTTAATAATATTTCTCTTTTAAATTTGTTATCGATGATTTCAAAAACAATGAACTAAACATGTCTTCCGGCCATTTACAAATTTCAATTCCTGAAAGTTAAAGAAGGGTGTAAAAGTTTTTTTATGGAAGCATAGATTTTTTCAACAAGGAGTAAAGAGATACATTTGATTTGGGCATCGTAGTCTGGGGTTTGAAATCCTTTTTACACAGACATCACTATAGATACAAAACAATTTGATAGCATATCATGGTTAATTGTTTGGATGGCGGGGAGGGCGAGCATGTGTTCAGGCGTTTCTCAGCGTCCACCGCAGTACCATGAGACCATTCCCAGTATAGGTAAGCGCACGGTTTCATTTGATATGTGAAAAGTGAAAACGGTTTCGTATCCGAGAGCGATACCGAGATTGGAACCATGAGCGGCACGGGAAAACAATTTAAAGTTGAACCAGCTTGCAATCGAGAACAGAGACCAAATCAGAAGTAGAAAAGTATCTGGATTGAAAAATGAAAAGTAGAATGGAGTCAAAACCTAAAAATGCGAACGGGCTTGAAATCGAAAGCGAATCCTATTTCAAAACAAGAACTGGAAACATGATTAGGATGGAAAACGGGTTCCGAAGAGGAACTAGGGTGGAACAGACAAAGAAGATGAAGGAACAGTTAGGGAAGGAAGAAAGTAAAGTGTACCCGGTAAAATAATAATAGCTTTGTCACTTATTTTTCAGAGTTTTCATTATATGAAATTCCTTTAGCCACATCGTTTTTAATTTTTGAGTTATTAGCGTAAACGAAATATCTTTTTTAATTTTAATTTGTTTATAACTTTTACAATTTTCTATGCACTAATCAAACATTTTAATACATTTTTTTCGTCATTCCAAGTCCGATGAGCTATAATTAATATTTTTAGGAGCTATTTCAAGAATTTTTGAACCTATTTGAATTAGACTACTTGTGATATTGTTCGGCCCACGCGACGCTTTTATAAAAACTTTTTCTTTATGTGTATAATAGAAGAAAATTAAGTGAAGAAAAAGAAATATCTATGTTAATAAATGTTCTGTATTTGCTAATAGATTTATTATTTAACGCTTAAAAATCTTTTCTTGAAATAAACGGCGTACTGTAATCATCACGCTGAACTGGTTGCTTTCACACCTTTTAAAATTGAAATGTGTGAAATTCTCACTTCAGTATTTGAAAAATGGATCTGGTTCTAGTTTAATAAGAAACGTGGAATTAGAGCTTGTTGAAACTACTGTATTCCTAGGTCTTATCTTAGATAATAAACTTCAGTGAGGTCATCATATCGGTGAGTTGGCGAAAAGGGTTAGCTCTGCTGCATTTGTAATTAAAAAAAAATAAGAAATTTGTCCGATATCAAAACCGCCACATTGGTTTATTTTGGCTGTTTCCACAGCTTGATGTCGTACGGCATCCTGCTTTGGGGACATGCTGCGGACGTTCACAGAATTTTTGTTTTGCAAAAGAGGGCCATTCGGGCAATTTACGGGCTGAGACCTCGTGTTTCTCTTAGAAGTAAGTTTAAAGAAATTGGAATTTTAATTGTAGCATCACAATTCATCAAAATTTAACGTATGTTAAAAAAAAAATTGAATGTTTTAATAAAAATAGTGATAAATATAATTTTCATACTAGATATAAAAATAGACTGTATTTACATGTTAGTCGACTGCGTAGGGTCACAAATTAATTTAAGGGGTTCTGTGTTTAATAAGATTCCTGTGGATATGAAAATTTAGCCTTATACAAATGCAAAGTATTTATTATGCAAACACTTTGCACGAAAGGGTCTTATACAATCTCTGAAAATTTAGAGAATAAATAGACATAATGAGTTCGACATCCTATAGGGTTTTTCCTGCAATAGTTTTATGTATGATTGTATTTCTATACAATTAGTTTGAAAAGAGCTATCCTCAAGTTTATTGCACGTTCTTCTTGAAGGATAACTGCCTTACGAACGAGTGGTAATCAAAAAAAGTTAAAATAATTTAAAAAAAACCCCTTAAATATTATGACGTATTTCAAGTGTTATATTATATCCTATGAAACAAAGATATATTTGATTTGAATTTGAATTTGAATAGAGAACGATAAACGTGACCTCTTACATTTCCTCTTACCTCAAAAATCACCTTAAGCCGTAGTTCTCGTAGCTTTTCATCGCATTTTTAAAAATGATATTTATCAGTATTAAACTCTCAGTACGCAAACGCGGACCTTAAGGTCGGACACAGCACCTCGTGGCGTCGTATCAAGGTATCTATCCAAGCAAAATAAAATAACGATGTGTGTCATATTCAACAGCTTCAAAAGTCAGTTTGAAAAATTTGAAAGCCTAATTTTACCAAACCAACATGAAGAACAATATTCTTTGTCTTACTTTGTTTTGTTTCGTTTCGTTTCTACTTCAAAAATATCGGTAAACATAAACAGATATATACACTATATTATAAATATGCACTACCTTTTGCGTGTCGTGTAGTAATTGTTTGTAGTGAAAAAAAAATGCTTTACTCGACCACGGAAAAATGAAAGAGAGATGTGATGTAGTGATTATAGCGACACGAAGGTTAGTAAGTACGGTTTGTTGTCCCTCATCTAACATCTATTCATTGCATTTTAACATGTGTCACTGTTTTGTGCAAAGTCCTCTACATCGACTGTGGCGTTAAGAAAAGTTGAAATTAAAATGATTACGAGGGATGCTCTTGCATTATTGAGATACTGCTAAACGCCGGTTTTCCCGCGGTTATGACTGCGCATGCGTGCAAGTCCGCTTTGCAACAAAAATACGCGCAGTAGTCACTTTCCGCGTTTTTAAACGTAAGTGTCGTAAAGTTAGTTTCTGTGAAACAAGTAATTTATTTGAAGCGTGAGCACTGGAGAGCTATGAATTACTATTAATTTAAGGTTGGCCTATCTGTAGAGCAATATTGGCAACGTCTATAGTCAGCATTTAATGATGAAAGGCCATCTCGTGCCACTGTGTTTCGATGCTTTATAGAATTTTGTAATGGACGCAACTTAATTCAGGATAAAGAACATACGGGAAGGCTTGTGTCAACAGTCACTCCAGTAAATGATAAAATGATAAACGATGATAATCGATGGACCTACCACATGATTCAACACACTGGAGATTGGACTGCAGTGGTCTATAAGACATTGCGTAACGAATAAAAAATAAAAAAAATCTCGTTAAAATCCACATCATATTATACAACGACAAAAATCAGAGCGTGTAAGGATCACCCGACAGACATTAAAGTTATTGAATGAAGGTGGTCAGCGTATAATACTTAAAATTGTAACAGATGATGAAACTTACATTTCCTTCTATGACTTGCCTGCACGCCAGGAAAGTAAGGTGTGAATTCATAAAGGTGATCTAATGCCAACCATCATGAAAAAAGTATGTGCAATGAAAAAAATTGTGCATGTCGTGTTTTTCAGAAGTACAGGCATGGTCAAGGCTATTAAATTAAAAGAACAGGATACTGTCACGGCGGCCTGGTACACGCAACACTGTTTACCAGAAGTTCTCCAGACTCTTAGAATTAGAAGCTTAATGCTGCACCACGACAACGCTTTCTCTCGTACCGCAGAACACACTGTCAGCTTTTTTTTTAAAAAAAATAAACTCGCCTTACTCACCGAATCTAGTGATGTGTGACTTTTGGTTGCTTTTTGATTAGAAAAATATTGCATGGTCGCCGTTTTACATCAGAAAAAGAGATCGACTTTAGTGTTACTGAGTAGTTTTACTCTATTTCAACAGACGAATGGCATAGTGTTTTCCGTGTGCGGAAAATTCATCTAAAAGTGTACTGACGCTAGAGGAGGTTAATTTGAACACATGTAAATCTTGGCGCGTGTTGTTTATATCGTGTTCTTGTATCACAATAATTTTGGAGTGATCTTCGTATAATGCAAATAATTCGACGAGTGTTCTATATTACGTGTTTTTTTTTGCTACGGTCGAAAATGGAATAATCAAAAACGAATAAATCGTAAACTAAAATAAATTCACGAACGAGTCATATAACCTTCAGTTTTTTAAATCTTATGCATTTTATTTGATAATTATGCATTTTTAATCCTCGATTCAATAATAAAAATTAATATTTCTATGTAATTTTATAACCACTGATAGGGTAGTTACATCTTTCTTGTGTCACGAATTTGATAAATTTAATTATTGTCAATCAGTTTCTGTCTGTCTGTCCGGCTAATAGAACGAGATGGAGTAAATTGCTACTTGCTCTTGCACATGAATTTTAATGAACGATTCGGACAGCTCTTTTGTCAAATGTGTGTCTATGATTACAATACGTGCTATTTTTTATAATTGTAACGTGAAGTCAATAGTAATCATATGTAAAAATAGACTTGAATCAGATTTATATAAGAAAGAGACCTGGCTACAAACATGACCTTGTCTTGGTCTTTCAATTAGCAAAGAATGTTCGGGAATAGAAATTGTTGACATCGGTTTAGCTTTAAAATGAGGCAACCAAAATAATATATTTAATTAGATTATAATTATTATCATCAGGATCAAATCGGGACGAATCAATTCAAATTAAATTTTAAATCATTAATTTGAATGAATTAAATAAAACAAATCTTTTTACCTTGAAGCGTACGTAAAGCCGCCGATTCCAGATGTAACCATCACTTTAGACAGATTTCATTTTGTTTTCGGCCAGTATGGAGAGCGTAACATTGGAATCTCTCGATATGGAATAACAAATTTATGGAAGGGTTGGTTTCTGCAACGGTGATTATTAGGTTCGGCGGACGAGCGCCGCTTCCTAACTTGAAGGTCCGATACTGATCAAGGGTAAACTCAACAATATTCTTATCAATTTAGTTCGAATCAAATTAATCACATGATAATACGTTAAGCCGTCTGTAGCGGACTGTGTCATCGCTTCACCGACAACAGTCGTAGGCTATGCCCGAGCTGCATTGGGGCTTAATCAACAAGTCCTCAATTTGTTAAGAATATATATGCTTTAGCAGTGGCACAAATCACACACAACAACCGCAAAACATGCAAACATCCAGTGGTACGTATCTGATCAAAACTATACTCAATCAAAACGGACATACAACACTCGTTATTGCCACCGTAACAGACATTCGATTCATAATCGTGTCGTGTACGCACGCCGTCCGCGACGCGACGATATGAAACAACATATCCCGACAGCGAACGAATGTAATTTTAGTCGACCAAAACTGTAACTTTAACTAGTTTAGTCGAAGTCAAACTATTTGACAAAGGAAAACCAAGAGGCTCCATTTGGCTGCCACGACAATTATCGCCGGGATTGGAATTTGCATTACAACAAACGTTCGTGTCGAAACATATTAATATTACAATTGGAAAGTTTGAACGTGCGCGGAGAGTGTGCCGATAACTGTTAACTTACAGTCGAACTAGGAAATTCGTCGAAAAACTATTGTTTTGTATTTTAAGCCGTTTTGGAATTGTTCAAAACACTCAAGCGATGAATTTTAAGTTTTAAGATGGCTTCACGCACTTATAAATACCTGGTGTTAAACACAGACATACGTAGAAAAATACATAAATAATAAGTCTCTTTTTATCACTTTTTGTTATGAAATCCACCCTTCCCCTAGAAAATAATACGTTTTCTATGGAAATGTATTTCATAGCTAGTCGAAAAAAAAATATATATAAAATAAAACAATAGGAGTAATATCAAAAACCGCGTAAATAAAGAACATTTCGATACTGTACTTTATTATTACTCCTGTTTATTTTCTATTTAAAGTGGCCAGATAAAGGATTGAGCTTCAAATCAATAAAATTTTTATATTTGAAAACCACAAAAAAAGACAAGCAATTTCTTCAAATTAATTATTATTGTTTAAAACTCCTTTAATTATAACGTTTACTCCAATTCTTGGAAAAGCTAATATTCAATATTCAAACTTAAGAAGTTATCTTTTTGAGTGTATCGAAGACTATAAACAATAGTTAAAAAAATTGTTGACGGGCGGACCTACAAAGTCACACCCCCTTCGTATGTGGACCATCTTAAGCGCATCTCTAGATATTAAGATGAGACGAGGACTCGCTTGTTTCTCATCTCCTGTATAAACCGTAGCCCGCTGCCGGCGATGCGCCATTAAAATTCATAGCCGACCTGCGCCGTGAGCGATGGCGGCGTCGGGTGCCCGCGGCGTTCGCCGTGTGCCGATATCGGCCCGGCTCGTTTATCATTTGGCTTCGGGCGCGCCTTTTCTCGATGCTAAATGAAATGTGTCACCTTTTCGAGCGTACATATCTGGAACTCGACGAACCGCGACGATAATAGTAGGTATACGGCGATTATTTTACGGGTAAAATTTAAGTGTGTTATTCATTTATTATACATTTAACTAGCTTTTACCCGCGACTAAGATCGCATTGAAGCCTTCAAGTAAATATCAAAGTGGCACCTGGTGCCACTATTTTAATAAATGTCGGTAAGGGAGATAGTGTTATCATATATCGGATCCCAATTATTCCTATGACCTTCCATTCTAATTTAAAAGGATTCAGTTTCCCGTCAAGCTCAGCTTTGCTGTTACTATAAACAAAGCACATATCCTACGGTAGAATATAGATCCAGAGTGCGGGCCCTCCAATGCCGAGTGAGAGCTCGCATTCAGAAGGTCTAAAATTAGAATTGGAGCGTTTTCTTAGAAATCACGCCCACAGACAAAGCGTTTTGCCAAGTAACAAAGGCGCTCAAATCAAAGAGTATACTCGGAACTTCCTTAAAAAAACCGGATAATACCACTGCCATCGGCGATGCTGAGATAGTAGAGTGCATAGCAGATAGTATAGAATCGCAATGTTTTTACGCTTCCCCTCCGCATAACATTTCACACATACATCGTATCGAGGATAAGGTCCGGCAGAAAGCCTTCCTCGAATACAAGGACAACTTGCCTCCCGTCTGTCTTAACGAGGTACAAACGCTGGTCAATAACTTTAAAACCAGAAAGACACCGGGCCTTGACGGTGTTAATAACTAAGCAATATAATGCTTTTCCTTGCCACTATTGAGCCTTCTGGTCACTATATTTAACTCGTGCCATAAAATTGCTACTTCGCTTCCATCTGGAAAGAGGCGGAGGTAATAGGAATCCACAAACCGAGGAAACCCTGCGACGTCCCTAACAGTTACAGACCAATCAACCTCCTGAGCGGTCTAGGTAAACTTTTCGAGAAATTTCTCTTAGGCGATCGCTATCTCGGGAAAGACCTTAGATGAACAGTTTAGTTTTTGCCCTATACATTTATGGATAGGACAAAATTCACGTGTAATAAGCCCTCCGTATAGTCAAATACATCACGGAGAGGTTTAAATACAAACAAAAAACCGTAGCAGATCGTCGCATTCACATAGTTTACAGTTACATTAATAGTATTTTGTTTTTAAACACGAAAACACACACTCGACTAGACGACTAATTAGAGCAGGAGTTCCTCAAAGCTCCACCCTTATTTCCCTTCTGTACTCCATGTGCACTAACGACATACCGTATCCGATGTCAAGCATCCAACTCGCGTTATTCATGGACAATACCGCGCTGTTTTCGTGCAAGGTACAAAAAGTCAAGTCTCCACCTCAGGGTCATTGATGAGCTGGGTCGATGGTTCCCGTACCTAGAGATTGAGTTTTATCCGGATGAGTTAGCTGCTATCCAGTTAAAATATAGCAAATATAGTATCGACGAATTGTAAACTTAGAAACGCCCCACCTTCGAATGCTGAACGCGAACATTCCATGGCAATTTAATTATAAACACCTATGACTTAGGCTCGATAGAAATCTTTACTTCAAAGAACATGTCGGGCGCGTTAGGAAAACTGATTTATTCTACCGAGAGCGCCTCCATACTTGGTAGAAAAAGCAAATTATTACTGCACAATAAGCGCACTATTTACCAAACGTGCAAACGGTCGGCGATGACACACGCGTTTTCGCTCACGCCGTCCCTAAGGCACTCGATAGACTCTAAATCATTCGGAATAAGTTTTTTAGAGATGCCACGGACGCCCACTGGTGCATATAATCGAATACATCAAAGACGCATCTAAGCGGTTCTTCAACATCCCGGAATTGCATCCCAATTCGCTTCTCCGCTCGGCAGCCTCTTAAGAGCCACCCCAACCCTATAATTTTATCTGTAGGCCACTAAATGCACTTATCGATCAACCTGATGCTCTTACAGCGCAGCGACAGTAGGCGTAGTAGTACTATTACTACTACTACGACTAGTAATAGTAGTAGTAGTGGCGGCAGCAGCAGCAGCGCTAAGCTGCGTTTTTTCCTTTTATCATCGAGAACATCGACGGGAAGTTTTCGATGGTCCGAGGATGCTAGTAGCTATCGCATGTTTTTCGCGACCACTGTACTGACGTGGTTAGTAAGAGTACTTAAGGCTGAGACGATATCGTCAGTTGTGTTGATGTCATTAGGCATTCTATTTAGGGGAGTGTTAATTTTCACAAGCGCGGTCGACACTTTGTTCCACTTTATAATTTTTATGGTTGGATTGGGACTATCGCCGGCGGGAGGACCCATCCTCAATAAGACTGGGAAGGTGGTTTGAGACGAGACAGTGAAGTGCATCCATACAGCTTACGTTAAGCGCGACGTCTTTTACTAAGGCAATGTCTTGCGTGAAGGGTTTGTTTATGGAATTGTTGGGGAAGTGTGTCGACGTAGGGGGCGCAATATCTTTGGATTCATAGTCTAGTTCGTTTTCGAGTGGTACAAGTTCGTAATTATTATAGTTGGTAACGGGACATCCCCACCTGAGGTTTTTACAATTGAAATCGCCAAAGAGGATGACGGTATCCCCTAGGACGAGGAGGGTTCCGAAGTCGCTACGGAGCAACTTTTTTGTGCCTGGAAGGTAAACAAGACTATGACAATTGTACCGTGGCCTGTCATAGTAAGTTTATAACCTGTAGCTTCCGTATTAATAAGAGAGGTGCGCTTGTAATACAGTGCCGTATCACCTTTCCTAGCGTACGTTCTATCCGTTCGTAATTTTATGTAGCCTGCAATTTTAAACGCCCTAGGTATGCGTGACATTTAAAAGTTTTCCTGTACTAATAGTATGTTAATTTCGTGCTTCGACATACATTTCTTGTTTTTATATTTGAATATATTTATTTAAACCACTTGCGTCAAATGGAAAAAGGGAGATGTTTTGTGGTTTATGGCGTCCAATTGTGTGAGGGGAGACGGAGCACCCGGGTGCACTCATTATATCGACTCTAACATCAGATGGTGGTATTTAATTATAACTGTGAGTTTATCCTTGTCATTCCTGCACGCGCTGAAATCGCGAGCGAATTCCGTGCTCCATACCGTTCGGAGGACTGACATTACGGTTTGTATGTCTTCGCCGAAGGACATTGCTGCTAAGTTTGTGACCTGGAGGGTGGCAGACCCTTGGATAGCTTCTTTGGTGGATCTGGGACGGCCTTCGGGGGCTGGTTTCTAAGCAACGAGTTTGCGGTGAGCGCGGGCGCGGGGCGTAATTTGGGGGGAATAGGCGAGACCCAATTTCTGTCAGTACTGAGTGTGGCTGTTTTAGGTTTGGTTATGGGAGCTTTCGGGCATCTCCTGTAATTGACTGGGTGGTGCAAGCTACAATTTACGCAAGCCGGCTTGCCTTCCGACTCCTTGGTACGTGTACATACTTTAGAACAATGCGGGACTAAAAATTTGACGCAGCGCGGATGTGCATGGCAGTTAGCAGCTGCGTGCCTGTAGCACTGGAATCGGTGTTACAGGCACGATGGCTAGGGCCTCCTTTTTTGTGTGGGGCTTCTACCCGGATACCGGATAGGCCGCACACTATATTGAGCGCTCGAAGTACGTTTTTTGCTTCCTTGGTTTTGAGTAAAACTAATAGGACAAGTCCTAATGCTGTAATGCCTCTGCGATGTAAGCGGTGCACTGCGTGGGCCAGGTGCCCCCAATTAATGAGATCCGTCATAATTTAGTTTGTTTGGGACGTCGGTA